>VXAA01003518.1:0-116069 GCA_013399115.1 Anseranas semipalmata
CAGGCATGCTCACAGCTGCAACCAGGAGATTCCCAAAGCTGCAGACATATGGAGGTCTTAAAAAGCCAGCTCTGGAACCTGCCAAGGTCTCCCCAGGGAGCTGCAAACCCACATGGTCAGCAGACAGACACAAGGCCTCACCGCTGCCACCACTGATGGGCTCCCTGTCACATGGAAGGTTCATGGACGCAGGGAGCTCTGCAACTTACACCATTTCTGTAAGATATTATCTTCTTCACAGGCACAAGGAAGAACTCCATGGACATGGAAAAGAGGGGTTATGCACCACCCTGCATCCCAGCCAACCCTCACGATCTGCACAGGGAGCTAGAAATGCCCCATAACTCTGGCCACTGACAGGTTGACACCGCACACCACCTCACTGACCTCTCCTGCTCTCCCAGGCCGCTGCAATGTCCCGATAGCCACGGACAAAGGCACCACTGAAACACATGGCATGGCTCTCACCTTTCATCGTCTTCCAGGTAGACAGAACTTTCCCATAGCTGTGGATGAAGGGAGCTCTGCAGCTCCCACCATCTCTCAAACCTCTCCTTTACTCCCTAGCAGCCAAAAGGTCCCCATAGCTGTGAACAAAGGGAGCTCTCTGCCACCCACCATCTCTCTAACCTCTCCTTGATCCCCTGGCAGATGCAAGGTCCCCACACCACTGGACCACTGGACCAAATGGAGCTCTGAAACACACGACATCTCTCTCACCTGTCATGGTGTTCAAGCTACACAGAACTTCCCCATAACCTTGGCCAAAGGGAAGTAAACGTGCCGCCAGTCGAAGCTTTCCAGGTGTTGCCTGTGAGTACTATCTACTGTGGGATCAGACTATGTCCCCTCCCAAAGCCATACTGTTATTCACCTCATTTTGTCTGTTTTCTTTCAGTAATTCTTGCAGAATTCTCCCGAATCTGTCTACAAATCCTACTGCCTCTTCTCTCTTTTTCTTAAAACATGCTGTCAAGCAACTGGGTTCTTGAAGATTTCCTGAAAGCTCAGTTTATAGAGAGATGAGAAATCCCCATTTCTTGCCCACCCCCACCTACTGGCTTTGGGGGGTCTGGAGAGAGCCTTGGTGCTGTGCCAGCACTGCTCAACAGTAGCCAAAACATTGGTGTGATACCAGCACTGCTCTAGCTACAAGGGCTGCTGCAGGGAAAGTTAGCTCTATCCCATCCAGACCCAGTACACTGGGGTTAAAATGTGGGGTTCTGAGTTCCTCTGTTCATCTATTTCCTCTGGCATTCATGACATGCTCCTAACACTGGTAGATCCATGTTAAAACAAGAATTATAACTAATCCTCAAGTTCTGGAGTTTCATTCAGTGTCTCAACAAAGCTAAAGAAGATGCTTTTTCCCACAGCATCACTTCTCTTTTGCTTCTGTTTTGTCTTTTAGCCTTCCCTTGGAGCATCAGCAGCTGACCACCTCTGAAGACACACTAAAGAGCTGGGTGGCCAGTGGTCTGAGAAAGCACAAAGTACTCATATAACAACATTTGATACTTCCTGCACTACTTGCTGCCTTCTTTGATCTTATTACTTTAATTGACCACTTAATATGTGAACATCTAAGTAAACACTGTTAGAAAACAATAAGCATTTCTGTTGTGATAGTTCAAAACATCTTACTCAATACTTCCTATGTTTTGAGCTTCTATTTCTTCTTCCTGCTGCTTTTGATTCTGCCCAATGTAGAAAAGGCTAATGTTAAAATCTCTATTCCTATCAGGTAGCATTTTCCTTTTCCTTCATTTCTTGCTCTGATTTGCTGCAGTGATCTCACCAGCCAGGGCATTGACTCTGGGCTCTAACTCATATTCTTTCCCTGTGAATGTGGTGCCATTTAGATTCTGTTTGTAAGGGTAATTTTGTAGCATATTTACAATTTTATTGGCTATGGCATACCAGCTAGTGTGCTTTTATGATTTTATTTATCTTCAATGAAGAATATATTATATATTGTCACTTTGAAGCTGTGTATAGCAAATGCATGTATAAGCTTTTTTCTGACAGTTGTGTAACTGCTTTTTGTCCTGGGTAGAATTCAATCGTGTGGCTAAATTGCCAGATGTACTTATTAGCAGCATTTTCTAAGAATTTTTTGCTCAACTTTGCTGTCTAGACAAGCCTTCCTACAAACTAGTATCTAAGTGTATCTGTCCTTCTAATGTAGTTGGAGTTTATTTTCTGATTTCATTATTCAATAATACTTAAATATTCCTAGCTCAAAAAAAAAAAAAAAAGAAAGAAAAAGAAAAAACACACAATCTTGTCTGTTCATATAATGCAGTAGTGACAGAAACAGAAATCAGATTTTGCTTGGTTACAGGGACAGAAATATATTTATAGCCCACAAGGCAAATTTTTGCAGCTTTCTTCATACAGGAAGAAACTAGAAAGGAACTAAGGGTACATCTGGTATTAACCTGTTCCTTATTTGAAGTCCTTCAATACCCAGGTCATTTGGAGAGTCTGATTAGAGAGAGGGACTTTGGGAAAGCTCTTCAATCTCCATTTGAGAGCTTACTTACAATGCATAATCTCAGAGTTACTGCACTCCAGATTTTACTTTGTGACACGATTGCAGGGAATTAGGCCTAGAAATCGTTGGCTGTAGTGTCACAGTAATTTTTATTCCCACCTCCTCAACTGGTTATGCAGAGAGAAGAGGGACTGTCTGATGTGGGGGGAGGAGTGTTGTTGTAG
Source organism: Anseranas semipalmata (assembly GCA_013399115.1). NCBI lineage: Eukaryota > Metazoa > Chordata > Aves > Anseriformes > Anseranatidae > Anseranas > Anseranas semipalmata. The sequence continues at coordinate 2,722 of VXAA01003518.1, forward strand.
GAATGCAATTCATGAAATGCAATTTCATATCTGGAAGATACCCATGCATACTAAACAAGTCCTGTCCCTAGTACGTGACTGTACTGATCCAGCAGCTCTGAATTCCCTCTGAATATCATTGAGAGGATATGGCTGTTACTCCTCAGCAAAGAACGCAGATTTCTGTTCAAGAAAACTGAGAGGTGACTGATGAGAAGCTTCTGAAAAGATCTCTCCTGAAGTCACAAAGAAATACAAATATATTTGTATTTCATATAAAGCATAGGTCAAAAGTTGCTTTTGAGCAACTTTTTTGAGCAAAAAGAGACTAGGGCAAATGCATAATATAAGAGAATATTTATTTGAAGACAAGTTACTGTAAAAATAACTAGGACTTTGTTACAGATACAAGAAAAAGAGAGAGAGAAAGAAGGCCTATTTATATTATTATGTGTCCTATATATATACAGACATATTCATGCACAGCTATTCTACTGAGGAGCATGTACTGCCATCTCTTTGTGCAGTCTAATCAGAAACGTGATGTTTGCTGCAACTCTGCTAAAAGAAAAATCATTTTTCTATCAGTAAAAGAGATCTGACTTACCTCTGTTAGTGTCAGAAACAGATAACATCTGTTCAATGCTTCTTTTCTAGAGCTGCCTGAACATCTCTAGACACCTTTTAAATTGCAGAGTCATATGGATGCTCAACGTAACAATGTTGAATGGATTTTAAATGAAAGGGGATTCCATTGCCGAGGGAGCCCTTCCCCGAAATGTGGGATGTTCTGTAAATGCATTTTTAGTGCTACCTTTTCTTAGTGCATTTGGCTACATGCCACTTTGTAAGTTATCTTCCATATGAAAATTAATACCTGGGAGAGAAGGATGGAACATCATTGCACATATATAATGCTTATCCTTCACTGCAAAACACTGCTCATTAAGCTGCCACATGAATGTGTGATTTAAAAAGGTTTTGTGTTGGTAATCCCTGAGCAGCCATCAATTGCTTGGAGTTATACAGTATTTTGGTGGAAAACAGCCACGTCTTACAAAACACCTGGTGAGAAATGGCAAGTGCTGGGGCAGTGACTGAAAACAGAAGGCAAATGTGTTCAGGTGATTGAGTTTTGTTCTGGGAGCAAAATTAGATTATTTAATAGAAAGATGGTATCACAGCATAGTCATCACAATTGATACTGATACAACAAAAAATGCATTTGACCAAAATTTTTCTAGGTTCAGATTCTCAAAAGTGTTCAGTCACCTAAAGGTATAGGAAATCTGCATTTTTCTTAGGATTTTCCGTAAACCATCAAATATTAAGCATAAGAAAATCAGAAGAAGAACAAGAAAACACCTCTGGGTACCCTCTGTATAAGTAGGGCATATCTGCAGCCCTTATTATGTAATTCCTTGAGGAGTTGCCATGAGGTCTTGGTAGTGCAGAGACATACCAGGAATGCTCTGAAGCTCTGTGGAAGTAAAACTCTAATACCATATTCCCTCACAGGAGGAAAAAATGGAAGTGTCATTTCATTATCCTTTTATTTAACATTCATTTTCTTTCATCAGTAAAAAAAATTTCATAATAGCAACTCCTAGTTCTTGCTTCTTAATAAAGCATGAAGGATGTTTCTTTGGATTTTATAATTAAAAGTATCTTCAAACATATTCAAAAGAGGCCAGTGCTATTTAACAAATTAGATCATAATAGCCGTCACCAACTGCAAGGGTGGCTCTCACAGCATCCCTCACTTCCCTGCTAAAGTTATGAGCAATGTCAGTGCAATGTTTTGGGAAGAGAGAGGGGAACTTTTTTTCAAAGCTCTGAAACTTTCAGCTGTCTGCTGGTGCATGAGACCTTAGCGATGACTAGATTTTTTTATTCCACTTCTGAGCTGCCCAGCTCTTATGCAGCCCATGTCTACAAAAATGAAGATGCACAGAATAGCCTCACACAGCCCTGGCCCTGGCCCTGACTGATAATGTCAGAGCTGCCTCCCAGACCTGACCGAGCTTGGTTTCATGGTGATACGTGCTACAGCTGTCCAAACGGAACAGCCTTGTTGAATTTACAGCTGGATAGACAGACTCTGACATTTCAGTCTGATGTTAGGATTTACTGTGGTGGAAGGGGAGCATGGGCTAAGGCAGAATTTCAACTTTGTTGGCTTAGTAGGAGTGCAGATGTGATGGTGACACTACTGGCAGCTTCATGCAGTGAGATAAAAATCTTCACTACTGAGTGTTTCTTATTCTTTTGACTATTCAGCTTCCTCTGTGATATCTAGGTACTGACAGAAAGACCTGAGAGCAAGACTTTCAGCAGGTGGGCTCACAGGGGTTAAACTGGATATCTGACAAATTTGACACTAAGCCCAGGGTAAAAGTCAAACATAATCCCTTAGCTTTAGATATGTGGAAAAAAAATTTTTAATTTTGTAATCTCTCCAGTGTTTAAAAACAGAGGCTGTTGTTGTAAATTATTCAAATAAATGCTGGAGAGAGTATACAGGAAAGGATGAGCACCAAGAACTATGTCTGTTCACGCAGCCACCAGCTACCGTGTTTGTACCACATTCGTACAACCACTTCTCAAGGGACTCGTTCCCAAAGCCCAAAACCTCCTCTGATGTAATTGCCAGGCACCCATTTCAGCTGGGAAATCTGTGACTTTATGCCCAGGAAAAGCATGTTTGATAGTAATACTAGCTTCTATGTTTTGAAGCCCCATCTAACACAACTGAGAAGATATGCAGAGAAGACATTACAAGCCCAGTGGTACAGGCACTTCTGATCATTTTTGAGGGCTGATACAGTTCATACAGGTATTAAATCACGTTGAAAAATGGACCTCCCTGAAAGATAACAGCAATTCTAGTTGATAATGTGTTGCCTTTGATGGAAATACATTAAAGCAATGTATGTGCCACTGACAATGTTTTCCTTCATTTGTTGCTGATTTTCTTCTGTTTGCAAGGACAACTTCGTAATTCTTTCAAGTACTGTAAGAAACAGCATAAACTACAACAATTTGGAAAGGAAACAAGAATTGTATGTGATTCCTGTCTATTACAGATAGCACATTGCTTTATGTAATATATATATCTAATGTAATCTAATTAATATAATATAAATACAGTTGCAGATGCTCCTTTTTCATGTACTGAATAGATAAAGATTCTTTGCTTTCAAAAAGTGTCTTAGATTTGGGATTCTTTGACTTTTTATGTTTGTAAAAAACATATTAGAGCTTTGGTGATGTTAGAAGCTGTAGCTCCAGTGTTGTTGGCTTTTTTAGTCAAGTCCCAAAGGACTTTTCCACAAGGGGAAAAAAGTTTGCAGTGGCTCCTAGCAGCAACCAACTTTTCAAAGCCCAATCTCCTATACCAGCACTGTTTACAAGATAAGTCTGGATTTGCATCTTTGTAAAAGGACACATTTGAAGAGCCTTATGGAATGCATAAGGGAAAAAGAACAAGAGTAGGGGTAAACATATAAAGAGGACAATGTAAGAGAAGACATAATAAACACAAAGCAAAGGATCCTCTTGCTGCATTTTTTCCAGGGCTGCTTTGAGGTCCTACCCACAGAATCTTTGCTTTTATCAGCCTTCGTTTTGACTGAGGCACTTAGTTTTTACCAGATTTTGTTACTCAGCATGCCACCATTTCAGATTTTAGTTCAAGTACAACCTCCATCTTGTCTGTCCCTGTGTCACCTACAGGTGAGCTATAGATTAGCACTGGTACCAGGAACAAGTTAAAACAATTGCTTATCTGAGAGCTTCATTTTGATACATAGCACTCAGTGTAATACCAAACATTTATGAATGTATCTACCGTACTAGAAATCCTTGAGTGAGGCATATATTAAGGAAACGATCAGTCAATCCATAGGATACACTTTCAGCACAATAAAGTACAATGCTCACAACTGTGTATATCTTCCAATTGACACCCACTACCACCGTCAACCTGCAGGGTTAATGAGAAGAAACTACATTTGTTTCTGACGTTTCACTTCTGCCAATATCTTGCAAGCAAACAACAGACCACCAAAGTAGTTTGTTTTTCATATATATGACTGCAGGGGGCTCAGAACTTCCTTGTTTTGTTGTGAAGCTTTGAAATGAATCCTGCTTATTAGCTCCTGTTCTTGTCAATTCTTGTTGACATAGAAGAATTTATTGCTGAGGGGCCAGGTGTGATGACAAACATCTGGGAACTTGATGCTTGTAATTAAATGCTAATAAAATGCAGCTCACAATAAGGTCTATCATCAGAGGAAATACCTTTTGTTAGACAAACTCGTATGGGTTGTTAGCGCTGATCAGTGTAGCGTTCCTACTTCGTTAGCACATAGTGAAGCAAAGATATACTTTTAAAATTAGATGTGTTGGATAAGTTGCCATGTAGTTCTGCCTTCAGTAGAAAAGAGCCTTCATCTGTGATGGATACAGTTATTTGAACTAATGGAAACGTAAACTTTTCTGAATTAGTGCGTATCTTGATCATTATATATCATCAATGGCTTTTAGTTGCTCAGCCTGAAGGAATATTTATGTTATTTTCAAAAGGGTATGAAAGACACCAAGAAATTGTTCTACACATTAGGTGGAACTTCGATGACATAAAAATGGCTGTGAACTTTATGATCATAACACCAAATAGGGGGAAAAAAAAAAAACTACCACCACTAGATGGCATTAATTCAGCATCCAAACCTAGAAACAGACTTCAGCTTAATCACAACTAAACCTCATTTCAGTGAACGCACTAATATTAAGTACATTCATAATCATTGTTATTTTCCTTTAAGTGTATTCTATCCATCCTACAATGTTATCTTCTTTCCATCTGTATCTAGTGTATCATTGATATACATTGTCAAACAGCTTCATTGCTGAGGTGGGTACATTTTTAAAGATGATGTTAGTGAAAATTTTCATTCTGATGCTGTTCAATCACTGATACCTCCTTGTGGAGTCTTGGGAACCTCTGAGATTATCAGGGTTTATACCCAAATCCAGCACAGAATATGGTGAACATTGTCAGCAACTGCAGGAGTTTGGAGGTACATGGTTTCGGCATCAGTAGTTTCAAGAGCTGCTCTGGCTGTCTTACTGAACCTCAGATTTTCACAACCAGAGGCTGCCTCAGTCACCATAGGATTACCTTTCATGGGCTGGAGGAGACTTCTTTCTTTCTAGACAGGGAGCAAAAACTCAGGATCTAATCCCAGTCTTTTCTGTTTTTCCCACTGACATGCTGGGAGAGTATCCTTGCTCCTACCACTGCCTCCTCTGTGAGGTCTGACACAAAGCAAGAACTTACATCTGTTCTTGCTCATTCTATGTCTGCTGTTTAACGAGTGAAAGCATAATGCCTGCAGCCTGCAGCTTTCCTGGCTTCATGCTTGGTCAGTAGTTAACCAAACACACCTTGGGCGGTAATGGAAAAGAGAATGGTGGCCTTTTTTCTTCTGGGGGTGGCAGCTACACTGGGAGGACACCCTTGGGAAGAAAGACCTGCCTGCAAGGTGATGGTGCCTATGTGACAGACTGGGCATAAATATTCCCCACATCCTCTGTGTTTCTGACCCCTGCTGCACCCTGCATAGTCACCTTGAGGTTTTATTCCTTCTGCTTGGGGCTGGAACAGCAAGGACCAAGGTGCCAAAGTATCAGAATGGCACTCGTTCAGGATGCTCTTTGGACCTTCACTGCTGGAGGCATGAGCATGCCAAGTGTCCACATAGATGTGCACATAGCACAACTCAATCTACAACCCATGGTTACTCTGACTCTGCCCTCTCAGGCCCCTACGCCTTCTTTTGTCCTCTCCTGTGTGCTGGGATGTGCTGTATCAGCAGCCATCAGGATACCATACAGGGCTAGGTCTGAGTTGTCAGCCAGGAAAAATGTTGCTGATTAGCAGCAACACTGCACAGTGCAGGAGAAAGAGCGCAAACTGGGGGCAGGGCTGAGGAATTTGTTTGTTTTCTGCTTCACTAGAAGCTGGCAGGGGAGGGGGAGGTTGTGGGGAAAGGAAATATGATAAAGTCTGTGTCAGCTGCTGCAGCCTGGGAGAATGAGACTGGATAAGAGCTGGGAGGCAGAGCCTGCTGTTACCTCCTGCTAAGGAAACCTCTTCCTCCTCCCACCCTGAGTTGAGAGCTTGTGGCCTGTTCCTCTTCCCAAAACTCCTGTTCAGCTATCAGAAGAAGTGATTCATCTGAGCAAGTGTGGACATACTCTGAGTTCACCTAATACTACATGGTCAAAGAGATTTAGATGACCAAGAATGCCTTTTAGTCATGACTTGGTCATGAAGAAGAGTAAGTCCCGCTGGCATTTAATGAAACTAAGAACAAGGTCTACAAGAGAACAAACATGCCTAATCACCATCTCCAAATCCACACCCCACAAAGTCTTCAGTGTCTGGCCAAATTGAGCCTTGCCAGACTTCCCTACACTCCCAAATTCCTATCTGTATCCTTCCCTGCACACTTTTCTGTTTCTCTACAAGCTGAAAGCATCCTAAATCTTTGGTAACCGAGGAGCAAGGTTTAGACTACATTAGGTTTCAAAAAAAGACCGGGAGGGTCCAAACTGGTTTGTCTTTCTCAGATCACACTTACCAGATTTCATCCTAAAGAAAACTTGTTCTGTAGGAGGCTGAAGGCAGAGCAGATAAACACCTGTATCCTGTGAATTGTAATGAAGTCAGAGTGACTTCCTGTTATAGGAAAGATTCAGTTTCAGGCCGCTTTTCTCCTTTCAAGGACTTCATCCCTCATGTCCTTGCTGTGGGCTCCTAGTTACTATTGCACCATCAAATTTCTTTTGTGGCTTTTGCTTTTAGTGCCTAAATCAAGTTCAAAAATGGACATAGACTTTGCAAAGCTTGGCAGTGCACTGCTTAAAGGTCTTTGCAAAACTGGACCCTAAAAGTAGTATTAGTTCCAGTAGTTTTATGGGATTGTTTCCAAGGAATTTTGATCTCATCTTCCAAAATGTCTACGGTGACTTTTAGTGTTCAGAAAACTGTTCCTAGTATGTTAGCACAGAAGTATTCACATAGTCTCTTCTACAAAGACAACATAATCCCAGCTCATAAATTCAGCCAATAATGAAAGCTGAATTTATGACAGATTACAAGCACATGGGATGAGTGGATAGGTTGGACGGATATAACACTGGGGCCGGATGATTTCAGGTGCCAAAACTTGCTTAAGTGTGCAAACGAGGTGGGAGAGACATGGAAGGAAGAACAGTTGGATTTTGTGAGGTCTTGGTGTGACTCCTTAGAGCTCCACGATGAAGGTTTTTGGTAATCAGGAAGTGTTACATGACATGCATTTATTTCTGGGTTTCCAGATGTGTTTTATTTGCAGAATCATATGTGAAGCTTGATCCCTGCCTGATGCAAGAAGCATTGAACATAAGGCAAAAAAAAAAAAAAAAAAAAAAAAAAACCAACCCTTATTTCTTTTTTTTTTAAATAAAAAAGGTTTAAACCCGTGGGGGAAAAAAAAAAAAAAAAAAAAAAAATTGCTCAATGAGATGCAATTTTCATAGTTTGCCAGCTAGCAATGAATCACAACTGTTTAGAAAGTGACTTTATTTACAGTGAATGAGAGAGAGATGATTGAAGATTTTCTTCAACCCACACTCACTGCAAACCATAATGCTCCCTGGACTATGTCATGATATGGGCTTATTTTTAATACAGTGGCTTGTTCCTGGTTTCTCCCTGAATAGGCATTGACTTAATGCCACTGGATGAGTTTGTATGAACATAATATAACCTTTCTAGTTGACAGGACTTCTGTAATCCAGTTCGTTCCCAACCAGAGGGATTATCTCAACTACATGCATTTCAGAAGACATATAGCAGTATTTCAGCCAAGTCATTCCTCTGGTGTCCTGCATCCTATATTGCCTGATCTATTTACAGAAGAAAAAAAAAAAAAGGTTTAACCAGATCAGCAGAAATTGTTAGTATCTTCTCCAAATGGTCTCAGTCTCAGCCTTTTATTAGGGGAGTTTGTTTTCAGGTTCTGTATTGTAATTAATCCCTGTCAGTATTTTATACATCTTGCTGTTAAGATTTCCTTTTATACGAACAGCCATTTTGAAGGCTAGTCCTTGAACACATCCTCAAGACACCTTCCATACTGTTGACTATTTTATATGGAAACTGGAAGTAAACACCATTGCTACAAGAGGATCTGGAGCTGTAGGTGAGCTCATGAGGCTGACTCATAAGCCTCTGGTATAATACTGTGAAACCTGATATATAGTCACTGTAAAGTATAGGAAGGGTTAGTGACTGTGAAAGTGCAAATCATCCAACTGAGAGGCAATGCAAGGTGTAGGTTGAGGAGGATATTGTCTTCTTGCACTCCTTCTTTGAAAAAAATTACTAGCATACACTACTGAAGCTCAGACATGCTCATATGAAACTTGCTTCAGTGTTTAGCAGCATGAAACCACATATCCCTGCAAAAGTTAGTGGTTCCTTTTATAGCCGAAGGGGAAAAAAGCAAAAGAAGTGGTGCCTCCGTCATCTCCAGGCATCTATGTTGCTGAGTTGCAGGAGGTGTAGCTCAGCTGCCTGTGCCCCCACTGTGATGACAATAACCACTTTCAGGGTATCTTCATACCCCACCTGCTGTCATGGCCCAGGGCATCAAGGCCAACAGGTTGACACCTCCACCTCCACCTTGGCAGGCAATGGAGCTGCAAAGGGTGATGCCACTCTGCAGCAGCTGGCCCAGGCACAGGTGACTGTAGCATGCTCCCCGTCTCTGCAGTCCCTTGGCTTCCCCTGCAAGCAACATAATCTATGGTAAAGCAGAGCATGTAGGAAAATGCAGCTTTTGCTTGGAAATTTAATGTGCACTGTATGGTCCCTGGCACAGAGCAGCCAGAAGCCTCTCACTGTGCTGCAAACCACTGGCACTGGTCCCCATGCCAAGGACCACTCTAATCACTTACCAAGCAGATTACCAGTGGTGTTCCCTGACACCATTTATCCACAGACAAGGAGAATGTACACCCAATTGCCCTATATTTGTCTAGAACCGCGTATTCTCCAGCTAAAGATACAGAGCATTTGAATTAAACCTTGGGTTTATTCCTCCCGTAACTTAAAAACTGCTTATCTTACCAACAGCAAACAGCTGTAAACATTTCACCTTTTGTAGCATACAGGGATGAAATGTTCATTTGCAGAGCAATAAAAAAGGAGCAGCCACTCTTGTGTCGCTTGGGCATAAATGCTTGTTAATAGCTGCTAGAGCACTGGGACCCAACCTCACTGCACAAACAACTCTCCATCTCAGTATGAAAATGAACTTCCAGACTGGTGTAAGAAGCACCCATAAACTTGTGAACATTTATCATGACACAGATGTGACTCCAGCTCCTGCCATAAGATAATTAGATTTAATGCACAAATGCAGGAAGCAATATTACATGGAGACACTTGCAGTGTATCTCTGAGGATGCTTTCATAATTCAGCAGAGGAAGTAAAGCCAATTAAGTCTATCTAATGAATATGTACCAAGGACTACAAAAAGAAATCACAAAGATATCTACATGAATAAGACACTTTTGCCTTCCCATTGTGCAATCTGTACGCAAGAGATTGTATTTGAATGATCTTTCTTTCATTTCAGAAAATCAACATGTCCTAAGAAGTGTGAAAAGGACTGGAGGAAAGAAAAATTGTGCCATCCGTCACTGAATACATTTGAAGATAAATGCTGATTTGATCATACTTACCATATTTACTTGAAAGATGAGCTCTCCTGGGGCAACATAAGCATCTTGTTTCTTGAAATGCTGTTCACTTGTGTTGAATGTTGCTGAATGTCTGACATCTGCCCCTTTCTTCCCGAGATTAATCACTGCCCTCCATGTTCTGCCAACAAAAATCCTTTTTTTCCATGTATTTCAGCATCTACAGTATCTGTAGCTTTGGAAAACCTTTACCTCAGGCTGTTTTTTTTTCTTTGTACGTTGGCACTGAAATTATTATTGTTTTTTTATGAGCTATCAAGTGCATGGCTACAAAATCAACAGAAATATTTTGAGAAGAAGAGGCATTATTAATTTTAAATTCCCATGTTCTTTGCCAACTGTTAGCTTTTTCACTTCCAAAGCACAAAGCTATATATAAATAAATAAACAAGAAATAAGAAACAAAAAATAATAATTAAAAGAAACGTCAGCTTTTGACCTAAGGGAGATTACATATCTTTATTCTCAACATTAATCTTACAATGAAAGAGTGATTATCACTTTTAACCTTCCAAAAAGTATCTGTGACTTGAGGTAAACTGTGCTTGGCTAATGAGATTATCTAATCTAGCCAAGAGTACTTGTCAAGGCTAATGATGATCAGTACATAAGGTTAAGGGATTTTTACATCAAACTAGAAATCTCTTTTATATATATATGTATATTATGAAAGTTTTACTCTACCTGATTGTTAATTATTTTCTACAGAGATTTACTTTATCATGTTTTTCTTGCTGCCACAGAGAAGCAGTATACTTAAGGTTGCAGGTCTGTCTGCAGCTGAAATCCAGTTAATTTACGGTTCTGAGGGCGGCACAATAAAGTCAACTGACTGATGTCATGGCAGCATTTAATGTACTGTGAACTAAAACTACAGATAATGTTTTTTAACTACAGTGGTTGAATAATTCATAATTTAGGGGACACACAGGGCAAGGGAACATTTCACAAAAACTATGATGCAAGATATAGCCAATAGAAAAGCTGATTGGAAGTTTTTCAAATGTCAATGGAAAAAAAAAGTAAAGCAAGTCAACAAGTATTTGGCAAGACTCACCTGTCAAGCAGGAGTGTGTATACTTGGCAAAGCAGTACACAAATACCAGAATCTATAGGCAAAGAGAATTTGATGAAAGTTACTGTTTTATGTTGTCTTGAACATAAAGTAAGACAAAAGGGTGAAGAAATAGGAAAGCAACGATGTTAATAAGAGCTGCAGCTTACAACACGGGGATATACGTTGAGTCTGTATACATTAAATTTAAAACATGCCATGTTAAATGACCTTGTTTAAAGCTGTCTTACACATTCTGTAAAAATGCAACGTCTATGGTCTTTGTCTTTGCCTTAGACACTGCAATGCTTTTCTATCCCACTCCCATTGGTACAAGGGCTGCCCCTTCCAAAACACCATGCAATTCCTGGGCATGTCTGAGGCAGCCTAAAAACATATTACACAAGGGGCAAATTTGTTCACAATACTGTTATTTTCTGCCGTAAACTACTGTTGTCTCTCCTCCACACAGAATGCCTCTGTAAACCAAGTAGTGAACCACCATCATAAACAGCAATTCAAGAAAATCCTTCTCACACAGAAATAATTACTAGTAACAATAACAAACATTCCTAATCTACGCAATTTCGGTAACACCTCTGCTTACTTGGATTTTGCAGCAGATCATGTTTCTGGTGTGGTAACAAGTTGCTTTATTTTTTTTTTAATCTTTCAGCTGTGTAAGACAGCACATATCAGTATTGCTATCAAACATAACAGATACTTTTTGAAAGAGCGGGACAGAGACTTTTATATAGTATTGTGTATTCACGTCATAGGATTCTGCTTCACAATTGTACTTTTCATGACAGGTGGTGCAGCTACATCATGAATTACAGCAGTAATATGAAACTTTCAGTGAGATTTGTAAATTCTGAGACAGACATCTATACAAAACTCTAGTGTATATCACCGGAGCACATGCCATTTTTAGCTAGGAGACATGCACTGAAAGTATCATTTCATCTTCAGTGAATGAGTGAATTTGGCATTTTTCTGACTAATGCATTTCCTTGCTTCTTAATTTTGATTGAAAGGATAATTTTCTCAAATTATACTCTGTGCATTCAGGATTTTCAGCTTCAGGTACATGTTTAAATTCATTTTTTTTATAGGGAATCCAATGGTACTGAATTGAAAAGTCATAAAATCCTTTTAAAAAATGCATCCACAGCCCCTCCAAATGTACTCTCAATTTTTCTGCACATTTCTAAAAATATTACACTTCAAGATACAATTGTTTTATGCTCTTTAAGGACTATTGCTGGCACCTTTGAGAAAGCTGTGAATATCTTTTTCTTTTTTTTTTTTTTTATAGGATAAAATACACCAATAAAACCATGAAATGTAGGTAATATACACAATATTCATTTGAAAAGTGCCTGCCACTGATGGAGTGTTGTATTTTTGCTGTCTGTAATAATTTCCTCTGTTGTTCTGACAGGCTTAATCTTCTCACATCTGATAAGGGAGCAATGTCAGAAAAGATAGGTATCAAGAAATATAGCCAATTAAAGAAAACTATATGAAAACTTTCAATTTAGCTGTCTGTTGTCTGGCTGATAGCAGTTAATTTACTGTCTATGTGTTACAAAGCAGATAACAACACATCCTGTGCAGTCTGATGCATTTTTGGAGCAGAATCCAAGAGTTTGTCACTGCTAAAGAATGTGCCTTTTTCAGAACTGCCAATGAAAGAAGAGATGTACCAATGACACTTGAACATGTAAACAAACACAATAGTGTTCTTTGCAGAGATTTACGCGAGGATCCTGGCTGATTATAGCATTGCTTATTGGTAGTGCTGTGTTGGAGTCATGGGTAGAATTAGTTACAGAGCTTAGATTCTGAAGTATATCTTATTTTGATTCTTAGGCAAAATTCCTTTGCCCTTGAGGAAGTTGTGGTGAAAAAAGTGCATAAAGGTAGTTATAATTAATGCATGTGTCATTGCCGACTGTAAACAAAGGTTTATCTCTCTGTACTTAGAATGAGAAAAGTGAATATATGTGAAACTCAAGCACTACTGTTACCTTGAGCCTTTTTATTTGGAAGATTTTACAGATGTCATTTACTGAAATAGTATTTTTTAAAAGAGCATTTGAGTTAAATAACAAACTTAATAACTTTTTCTAGGTAAAAATTGAGAACCTCTAGAAAATTTTCTGCTGTTCATAGAATCATAGACTCATAGAATCACAGAATATCCCAAGTTGGAAGGGACCCACAAGGATCATCACCTGCCTCCACACAGGACCACCCAAAAATCACATCATGTGTCTGAGAGCATTGTCCAAATGCTTCTTGAACTCCAGCAGGCTCGGTGCCATGACCACTGCCCTGGGGAGCCTGTTCCAGTGCCCCACCACCCTCTGGGTGAAGAACCTTTTCCTAACACCCAGCCTGACCCTCCCCTGTCACAGCTCCATGCCGTTCCCTTGGGTTCTAACAAATACCTATTAGTAATTGCATTAATGTCCATCTTTCCTAATGTCTATGCACAATGCTGCCTCCTACTTCAGCTAGACTAATGTAGTTATTAGCATCTTTTTATTGACTTGGAAGTGTATTTACCATGAACATATAAAATGTTGGAATATTTTGATCCTTCTGTTAATTTTATCTTACCCATATAAAGAATATACTTATGTACCCACCCAGATAGTAGATCCTGTGGCCTCATCCAGGCTGCCTGGCCCAGACTGCCACTAAACTATGCCCAGGCTGAATCTGGGAGAGGGCAGCTTGGCATTGGCAGGCTGTATGTACAGATGACTGTGCGAAATGCTTGCACATACATTGCTCCTGCTTGGCTTATCAGTACACATACAGCCAGATTTACTCAATATTACAGGGTACATTGACAGGATCAGCTCAGTGCTTTGGTATCACTAGACACCTTGCATATTCAGAACTTCCTGAGGGTGCTGGCTTTAGTACACCACCTCTCTAGCATGGAAAACAGCTTCTGGATCTCAGTTCAAGCCTGCAGACAACCTGCAGGTTTAGTTAGGTAAAACAGCTTTTCTTGAAGTGGACATTTTCTGAAACACAAAACTCCTAGCAGTAACCATTTCATCTCTTTGCTAGTTTTTTTCAGCCCCTTATTATGCTGTTTTCTTTTCACCTTAGCAAGAACATCATAGCCAGAAATTGTTGCCACACAATTATTACCCTGATAATGAGTGTCACTAAAAGAACTGACCCACACATCTGCTGATGTTATGGGAATTTGCATGTACAGAAGGTAAATGTGATCAAATCCTGAATTCATATACATGTTTACTCAATAAGTCACCGGCACATCCAGTATCTTGTCTCCTCCCTCTCATTTTTGCACGCAACATTTTAGAACCACATGCAGACTGAGCTAGAAAAAGATTCTTCTGCAAGACCTTCTCTGTGCACTGAAGTATGAATTTCCTACTGCTCATCTACATCTCTGCTTCATGGTTCAGAAGAAGTATGTCTTTCATATTGCTTTTTTCCTGGGTACTCTGTTCTGTTATTGCCTACCCAACTTCCCTCTGTGAGGTGTTGCTTATTTTATAAGTGTGAAGGGAATACATTACTTCCAAACTCTGAGATTTCAATCAATGTTGCATTTTACAAGACCTTGCAATGCAACATCACTGAGACAGGTTTTTGAGAGATTTAATCATCATGCTAGCTTGATATGGAAAGATGACTTAAATAATTCTCTTTTCCCTTCTTTTCCCTAACCACTTACTCCATTATTTTCCTTTGTTACTAGAATGCCTGATTTTGTGTTATTTTCTACTCTTCACTCTTTGTCTCCCCTTAATTGATCTTTTCGCTGGATCCTGTAAGTTTCCCATCCATTGTCACCACTTCCTCCTGCACAGTTAAATATGTCTTCTCACACCTGCTGTAACCTGTTCTTCCAAGTAATTGCTCTGCAGTCATCTATTCAGACCAACCAAAGCATCATAGCCAAAAATCATTGCTTCCTACTACTTTGCAATAGTATGGCTTGTTCTTCAGATCCCACCCCCGTTTTCTTAGGTCGCTTTCAAAGCTTTCCTTCCCCGTAACTTGTGATTCCATTTTCTCTTCTTCTTCTCATGAGAAGCCCTCATGAGATTTCAATTCTGCTAAGCTGGGAAAAGAAGCCCTGGTAGGTAATATTGTGGTACCTATGAGTAATAATGAATGAGGGTTACACCTTTTCATAGATACATAAATGTTTCAGGGTCAAACATAGTGAAAGAGGTTGACTTTTGCTACTCAGAATAACATACAGTGGAGTCAGAGAGAGGAAGCCTCATAAATGCAACAAAATTTCTCCAAAATTTACATGTGCAGGCATCAGTATTTCTACATTTTTACATATAGCTATATTTGTATATATCTGTAACTCTTCTCCTACTGATTTACAAGGTGTCTTCTTTTTTTCTTCTGCATGTTTCATTTGATAGGGTAATTTGAGTTTTTGGTACCACAGAGTTTTGCATGTGTCAAAGGGAACAGTGCTGAAGGCAGAAGGTTCACAAAGCAGGCCTGAAGCCTCTGAGTAGCCCTTTAGTTAAAGCCAGGCCCTAAGATGCACAAAAAAAAATTGTGACTCAGTGATAGTTTCACTACAGCAATGTTTGAAATAAAATACAGTAATAAAACCCTGAGGAAAAGGAAAATATTTTTAGGGTTTCTTAGAAACTTAGGGTGAAAGGAGGCTGTCAGAAAGAGATCTTCTTTATTTAAGGCACAGAGCTGTTGAATTTTAAAACTGCAATAAAAATAACCTCACTGTGAGAAGGCACATGAGGGCTAAAGAAATTACTGCTCTGTGTTATCATCCTATGTAGATGATAATACTGACAACTTATGCATGGGTTTATTCTTATACATATAGGTACATGCCTGTGCATATGTACAGATTAATGCTATACAGATTTGGCTTTGGTTGCTTGGTGGCTTATAAAAATGAATACTGCATTTTTTACAACCAGTGTTTCAAACATGGGACCCAAAGGAAATACTGAATCACAGTTGGGAAAAAATAATAATAATAATAATAATAAAAAAGTTATATCTCTTATAGTACAGGTTTTACTTCAGTTTTGTTAAGCCCAGATAAGTTCATGTTGCTGTTATGAGGAAATGATTGTTTATATCTCTCATCTTGTGTGTATTGGAAAATTGGCAACACTACCTTGTAATCCATCACTTGTTGTGAGTCGGGGGACAATGCATCTTGAACTGCAGGGCAAAGGATTGTACAGAGTTGTAAAATATTGTATCCCTCAGAGCTGAATCAACCTAATAACAGAAGCCTTACACAACCTTTGAAGTGTGGGTTCTCAGACATTAAATTGTATTAACGTATTTTTTCTTTTATCTGTTTAAACTAAAATCATTTTATTCAATCAACTGATGAGTCATGATTAGAAACATCCACAGTGAAAAAGGAGGCTTTCTGAGAGGGCAGTGCTCAGAGATAGGAAATATAAATAACTTAGTTATTTTTGACATAAAGTTGCAATGTGGTTACACTCAACTCCACACAGTGACAATACCAAGACACAGTATGCACCGATGACAGTACTCTTTAAAATTCAACAAGCAATTAAATACTACTCGTATTATCTACCAATTTTGCATTGGTAACGTAGTTAATGTTTCACCACTGTCTACGTAATTACCCCAGTCAAAAGCAAGAGTTTGGTCATGTGCAAAGAAAGTTAATACTTGCAAATCAACCCATTGCACATCATATAATTTTCAACAATTTGAAAATATGCACATCCCTGAGAGAGGTGGATGCTTTGGATGTAGCAAACAGCCCATCCCGAACCTTGTATTTTTTGTCCTGGCATGGGTGATGAACTGTTCTGTGGGAACACAGAACATATTACACCTCTGAATCTGCTGAAAGAAGTTTCTTAGTACATTTGAATTCTAGCCTTACGCATATCTCAATATTCAATTTTGGTTGACAATTGTCTGGAGAAAAGAACAACATCTTTCCACAACATCATCTTGCAAATCATTAGTAGGTGCTAGAAAATATTAAGAGTTATAATGAATGGAGACTCTGAGATACGAATAGTTATAATTCAAGTTAATGGTGATTATGACTCAGGAAATGTGTATTCCAGGCAAATTGTAGGTTCTTTGTTTAATGATGCCTATGACAATAGAAACAATATTATTACTTTGATAGCTCTGGCAAATGTAACAAGAATCTCATGTCTGGCAAAGAAATTATACATCTCCTGTTGTTTATATTGTTTCTTTTTAGGAGAAGAGAAAAGCTTAATTCTAGCTTAATTTTATTTGCTCTCGTTTTCTATGCTGAGTAGAAATAAAAATTACAAGACCTGTTTTTTTCTGTCCTGTGAACAAGGTATTCTGCCTCCTATTTCATGTTTATAGCACAAGTGGAGGAAATCCAACATCCTCTCCACCAGCATGCAAAGCAAGGGTGTTTTTATTTATTTCTCCCTCTTTCTCCTTGCAAGGTTGATAGTAAATGATAGTAATATTAAAATGAATAAATAAAAAATAATAATAAAAAATCCCTTGTCTTTCATTTTACAGCATTATTTCAACAGATCTAGTCATGTACTTGAAACCTTCACCCATATCTGATATTCATAGGAATTTCTGATCATCTATGGGACCATAGCATATGCTGGCTCCCTACTGTTCTGTGCATTGCTGCTGCCAGTGATTTCTGAGCCTTTATTAGGAATTTGCTAAACTTAGCTGGACCTGCAGCTCTCAGCAGGGTTTTAGCAACCTCATTCTTTGAGCTAGCCATTAACGTGAGGAAGATGCCAGACACTTGGGAAGAGCAACAACCTCTGTGTTCACGTACCTATGTGCCTCAGTGCATAATAAAGCATTTTGCTTTCAAAAAGCCTCCATGACTTTCCCCTATCTCTCAAGAGCCAGCAACGGCATCTCTGAGCCAGCAAGTCTCTAGCCTGCATTAAAGCGGTTAAATCATCCTGTCACTAATGGAAGAGAAACAGCCAAGCACAGGCCCCTTCTGTTCTGTCACAAAAGCTCGGGCACTGAGTATGCTGGTAGAAATTACCATAATCGCATATTACCGAGCCAAGAATAACAGAAACTCTCCCTTTTACATCACATCTGACTTTAATATAAGCAGCTCAGGTTTCTGCAGGGATTATACATTGTTTAGTCTCCAGTAGAAAGCTGGTCTTTAAGTAAATAGTAACCAGAAGAATGTCAATCAGCTTTGTAATAAAATAGTGCATGACAAGTCAGATCAGGAAATTCAGTGTTGCTTATTAAGAATGCCAGATTAGTTTTTCATGATATCTCTTGTTAATAAAGTGGTGATTGAATTAATCCTGTGTTCAATGAACTGTAGCATCATGAAAGATCACCAGTAAATGCAAGAAGCAAAAGTAGCACCAAATTAAAGGTCATATGTTTCCCAAATATAGGTGCACATATAAAAGCATAAGTGTCTATTGATGTGCTTCTCTGAGAACATACATCTATGCACACATGCAAAGAGCACTGAAATATCCCTGCAGAACATTTTCAACACAAAATCCTATTAATTTAGGGTAAAACAGCTAATCAGAAAGCTGTTTTGTAACACCCAATATTGCTCAACACAAATAAAATCCTAGCTCATCAGGATTCAGAGAGTTTCTCACCCTTTTCTGTCTCCCTCCTTGACTCTGATGAGGGCTGAGGGCTTTGGACACAGACAATGATCATAGCAGCTGTGTTATGCAGGGGCTGTGGGTGCAAGTGTGGGCAAAGCAAGCTAGCAGGAAGAGAGGTGGGAAAATCATTAGTTCTATCTCCAAGGCCGTTAACCATGTGGGCAGCTAGAAAAGGTTTGATTGTCAAAAGGAGGAGGAAAAACAGGGTCTAGACCTGGCCTGGAGTTTATATTTAAAGTTTTAATGCTTTAAAGCCTCTTCTTTGGGTACTTTTCTGCTTAGTACTGCAAGGTTCACATCTCTCATGTCTATGCATTAAAAATTAAATTAAATTAAATTAAATTAAATTACTGGTATATTACTTCAGCCTACTGGTTTGCATGCACCAGTTAGACCAGCAAAATCTTAAATTCTCGTTCAACTTACTTCATTCAGGGAAGTCCCTCCAAACTCTCCTGGAAAAAAAACATGCTGTTGCCAGTGCAAGCTCTGTCAACATTAGAAGAGCTTGTTACAAGGGCAGAGGCAGAGCTGCCCTCGTTGTGTCTATGGCCACAAGTGAGGAGTGAGTACCCACCCCATCAGCCAAGGCAGAGGGGAGAGGGACGGAGAGAGGTCAGACCTTGCTTGGCCAATGGTTGAACCGATTATTAGTAAAAGTGCCAAGTCAGCCAGCTGCTTACAGATGAGAATAAACCTGAGCTACTGCCTCCCTGGGACCCAAAGTACCCCTGCAACATTATTATTTAGCATAGATCATATTTACGGGGCCTGTGAACCCATGATTTACAGGTGGTGGGAGAATGAGGAGCACAGAGGATTTGCCACAGGCAAGCGATAATTTTTGGCAGCGAACATAGATTTTGTTTGAGCTCTGATAATCGAGGACAGAGCTCCTATTAGTATATTCTCCTGGCAGGTAATGAGGCATTCAGAATTATTTCTGCAGCCTGTGCAGAACACGGTATCAGATATCTGATTTTAAGAGACCAATGCAAGGCAGAAGGAAGTGTCTCTATATCTTAAATTCTGAAGCTCATGGAAGTTGTAAAAGAGGCAAATTATTTTTTTTCAGGTGTCAGGATGCAGCTCTGGTTAGGTATCTTGTTGAAGCTGAAATGTGCTGCTTTCCTCACCCCAAGTCTGAGATGGGAGTAAGCCTTCCTGCAAAATCTTCATAGCATCTGAAACAAACAAAAAAAAAGGCGAATTTTACTAAAGATCTTACCTGCTGGAATAAACATGCCACAATGCAAGTCTCTGCTACATTTTAAATGTCTTTTCATTTGGAGTGTGGGTTTTTTTTGGTTTGTTTGTGTTTTTTTTTTTTTTCCAAAGTAGTGATTTCAGCTTTTCAATATAAAATTAAAAGTTATCAAACATTACTTAAATTACAAATTAAGTAAGTTGGGTTCAGCAGCACTCAGGAGGCCAAGGCTACTGTCTGTAACTTCCGAAATTAAACCAGGAAGGAAATCTGCAGTTTCACCCTGAGAGAGAGCAAGACAGTCTCATGTTGTGTCTGGGCCTTGGAAATGAGAGTCAGGATGTTACAAGACTGTGCTAAAAAGATATTAAACTTCACATATAGAACATTCTCCCAAAGAGAGCATCTTTATGCAGCTTTATAGAAAAGCTTGCAGTTAAATGCAGACTGAAACACTTCTGAGCTAACAACTGCTCACTGTTAAAACTACTTCATGTGAAATGACCATGTACCTGCAGATAGTTTAAATGATTAATTGCTACATAGACCATATTATGGTCTACAACATGAGTAAATAAGTTTGGAATAAATATTATCAAGTAAAAGGATATGTAGAAGATTGTCCCAGGATTTCCTATCAAATTAATATATGTTATTTTCATGCAATTACAAGGCAATTCATATAATGCAAACTGTGTAAATTTTATAGCTTATAAATGCTAGTTTCAGCTTTCATTTCACATTCTGTTATTGCAGAGGTCTCTGCAATATAAAAATGTTGTATATAGGAACACAGGGTAAAATTTCTGCTTCTAACAGAAGATATTAAATTCTTTATGGGACTGCTCTGCAAATATTTTTCAAGTTTTTCACTTCAGAAATTAACCATTGGTTAATGACACAGAAGGCTAGTCTTTTACTTTGGTGAACGAGAGACTGAGGTAATCAAGTTGCATAGTTTATCAAGACTGACTTAGTATCACTCCTTCATCATCTAATCACTGCTCAATAGTATTTGCCAACAATTCTCTCTTAGGGGATTGTGCCAATGGTGTACTGGAATGTGCTGTGATTGTGGAGACTATTTTAAGCTGTGTTGCTACATTGCCAAGTGATTTCAATGTGACACCTTCACCAGTTGTCACCTCCTCTGAAACACTAGACTTCAAAACCAGCTGGATCGTTTGTGTTGTTCCAGCTCCACCTTATCCAGGATTTCTTTGCATGAGAGACTCTCAAGTCAGTGATATGCCTCATGGACCTTTTGGGGCACAAAACATTCAAGACTCTCCTAGGCTTTCTGGGGATGAATAGATCAAGAAATTTCTTTCATCTGGTAGAATCTGATGCTTTCTTTTTAACACTTCCTCAGAAGAAGGGAACCTATCTTCAGCTGCAGGGATAGAAATGTACCTGCTTGGTGACACTCATTTGGGGTCATACGAGTTGTACAACTCATACAACTGCCAGGTGAAAACTTATTTGAGGTCAATTCCTGTTATGCAACCATCCTCTTGGTTCCAGAAAACTCACCCCCTTGATATGTGTGTGAAACAATCTTACCCACTTTCACCTCATAAAGAAAATACATAAAAACTGGGCTGAATCACAGCAAAGAGCAATCCAGAGGGTACAGTTGGCATAAAGTAGAAGGGCAGGGCATGTAAAGCAAGGTCTGCCTCCTTTCAGCTTCCAGCCAGCCACACTTGAGATTTCAAAGGCAGAGGCTGCATCAAGAAGATGCACTGAACATCCTTTGAAACTCCTGGGGTCCAGCAGAAGTCCTGTCTTGAGGAACCTCTCTGCTTGTTCGTTCATCAGCTGCATGCAGAACAAACTCCTTAAGACTGATGATGTCATGTCACTCATCAGGAGATGAGAATTAAGTTAATCTTACTTAAAATTATTTGACGCAGCAAAACAATGCGATTGACCCAAGAACAAGTAGATTGGTGTCATCCTGACCAGCACATTCATCTATTTTTTCTGTCTACCTTCACCTAATACAAGAGGAAGTTATCATTTACTACTAGCATAGCACTGGCAAAAAAAGTCTTACAAAGCATTTAACCTCACACTCATTTTGGGGACATTTCACATTTGCTTTTGCAAATAGACTAACATCAATCATTTTCCCAGTCTCTCAGATTAGTTTTTTGTAATACATGGCCAATGACAGTGTTATAACTAATGTTCTTTCCTACAACACATCATATTAAACTGAAATATTTAATTATGGATATGTTTAATAACCCATGAGTTATTGTTAAGTATTTTTTCATAATATTAATTCTTAATTATTCCTTACTCTACATTTCTTCATTAATTATAATCATACATTTTATCTGTGGAAAATAAATCTGTCCCTTTGTGAAGGAGAGCTGTCCTGTATTCTCACCTTTTCTGTGCTGATGTTTAAAAATTGTGGATTAACTTGTACAAAAAAAAAAAAAAAAAAAAAAGCAACAACACTGTCAGCATGTTAATGACTGTGGCTGTTTGTTGGTGGTTTTGTTTGTTTGTTTTTGTTTTTGTTTTTGTTTTAAAGCTTATGTTCTTTAAAAGAATAGTTTCTATTCAAAGTTTCCATGAAGCACATTCAATAGACTGGACATTCAATGACAGTGACCAGATGATATCTCAGCTACTAATGTACCTTTACCATTGTAGTCTAAAAAATCGCACCTTAATCTTTAATATTTAATTATAAGCACCTTGGATTTTTAAAGATAAATATTTCCAAGATTACTGAAAGAACCTTGTACTATAAACTCTCCATAGCGTTTTCTTTCTAAACACATTTGTCCAACAGAATAGCAGAAAAAAAAAAATGCCATGAGTGGACTTTCAACATGCTGGATTTTTGGAAGGCTGATCCAAACCTCAGCAGAGCCCTTGGGAGTCTTCCTAGAATGTTTAATGGCTGTTAGAGCACATTCTAAATATTTAGTTACATAAACAATTATTTTGGATAATAGGCCAAGTTAAAAAAGTCAGTTAATACTTACCATCAGATTGCATCAATATTCTTTATCCATCTGTGAGTAAATCTTATTCTGCATTTAAGCTTATTCAGTAAATCCCTACTTTCCATATTTTTCTTTTAATATAGTGCAAGAGTGTTAAAAGTCAGTAAACACACCTGAGCATAAAGATTAACATGTATAAACCCATATACATGCAGAAACCATCACTGTATGTTTACTGTTTTGGCATACCACAGGATTGTTTTAATGAACATATGAATGAACTGTAATGACAGAATAAGCAAAGATGGCTCCTTTAAATTAAGTTCATCGATTAGTTTTATTGTTGGCTATTCAATATCCTTGGATAAGGAGAAGACTACTAATAATTCATCCATCAGAAGAGCAGTCCCCTGCTTTGGTTCTTTCTCTGTCACTATAACTCCAATTTCTGCTGACATAAAGGTCCTTGAAATAGATTTGCTTATTACAGCTATATAACATAAGTTTTCATGACTAGATTTATTCTATGCATACTATTGTTCCAGATATGTTCAATTTAATGTTCATGCTCTATTTCATTATTTTAATGCACATTGATTAAAACATTATAACCACTTCTAGTAGTATGACTTACAGTAGTATGTTACATTATTAAAATGTAATAGCCCTTTGCTTTGTTATGAATTCTTTCTTAAAATAATTGTTTTCTTTGAATGCCATGTAGGGTGTGTATAGACAGTATACATGTGTAAGATAGTATACATTCAATTGTATAGATTTATCCATTGAATTTTTATCAGTTATTAATGAAAATTGTCCAGAAATTATATTTAACTACTAAGAATTCCTAGCTCCACTCTTAATTCTTTGTATGCTTCTAGGCCAAATAACCATCCCTCTTGTAACTCTAATGGTTGTTTCTTTGTTAACGGAACACCTGAGTAAAGTGGTAAATAGCTGAGTGACAACCAGTGTCACCTCTCTGCCTTATAGAGGTGATGATGGTTGCCTTTTGACTGCAGCCTTGTGAGTGGTGGACTGCATTTTTTTCATGGTTCCTGTTGGAGCTTTCTGGTTGTTTTTTTATGAATAAGCTCACCCATGAAGTGTTAGATAAAACACATTTTCTGCTAAAAAAAGACAACAACAACAATAACAAAACCCTAAAGTTTTTGCCTGCATTTTCATATTTTTTAAAGGGGCTTTAAACATATTTGTGTTTAATCATCTATTGTTTGATTGTTAAATATGCACATCTTCTGTTTTAACTTCCAGTAGTTGTCATATATAATTTAGTGTGCCTTGTTCCTGAGTCAGTAGCACAGATTTACTGACTACTCCATTATGCAACTTGTATCACACTTAATTAGGAAATTCTGTCCATTTGTTAGCACAGTGCTTTACATAAGCAGCACATTAAACTATTAAGTTCCTATTTGAGAACCTGTCTGGAAATTTTTTATCTGATGTTACAAAATTTATGACTGCAATAAGTGGGTTGCAGGAGTCATTAAAAGGCTGTAGATTTCAAAGCTGTGAATACACTCACACAACAGTACATGAAATATGTGTTGTTTGTGAAGCTCTGAAAAACAACTCTACACTTCTTCTAAAATCATTATTGAATTTTTCTCTCAATTTTTAAATTGTTAGCTGTTGTAATTGTAAAAGAGCTATTAGGCTATATGAAAGGAAGTAGGGAAGGGGGACAATCTAGGTCAAAGTTTGATGAAGTGAAGTTTTTGATTGGGTGCAGAATGAGAAAAGAAAATGTATTCTATTAACAAGCTAAATAGATCCTTTCAAAATTTTTCTTCTCCAAAGCAGGAATTTTTCTTTAGACTGATCCAGACATATACCTATGTGTATACTTAATTGTATACCTTATCACTTGTAAGTGATAAAGTTGTCAGACAGTGAATACTGTGATCTTGACCCAGCAGAGAGATTAATCATGTATATCTGCCTGAACTGTGAGTTAAATGTCTACATAGTCAGTGTCGTTTATTTTAATGAGACATTTGTGGGTTTAAAATCAAGGTAAACCTGCTAATAGGATTGTTAAAGTCAATGAAGTTATCCCTGGCTTAGAGAAAAGTACACGCTCATTGAGCTGGCTAAATCAGATTCAGCATAGGAAAATTGGTATGAAACTGAACCCTTACATACCTAAATAAGGTGCATGTTTTGTCAGTGTCTTCTGAGGGCTTATGACCATGTCAACATTATTACATTTAGAGATTTTTGGTTTTTTTGTGACATAGGAAAACCTGTCCTT
Organism: Anseranas semipalmata; assembly: GCA_013399115.1. Lineage (NCBI taxonomy): Eukaryota > Metazoa > Chordata > Aves > Anseriformes > Anseranatidae > Anseranas > Anseranas semipalmata. Next base: position 27,699 of record VXAA01003518.1, read on the forward strand.
TTGTAGAAAAGCAAATAAGAAACTAAAGATAATCAACATTTATGAACCAAGATTCCTCCTCACTAGAAATGACCATTATAGCATAATAAATTTTTCTTTATAAGAGAGGTCAAATTTTAATATTTTTTTTTATAATTTCTTCCCCTCAATTTTTTTTTTCCTTTCAGCAAGAAAAATTTTGTTTTCAAAGTGTAGCTGTGCTTTCAGTTTAATATGAGTATTTTACTATTTCTATTTGTTTTTCCTTTCTTAAAGCCATTGTTTGTGCAGTTAGGCAACAATGTGAGTGTTTGGTTTTTAAACCTATCATTCTGCCCTTGCTATGACAGTGAAAATGTTGTGAGCAATCATCTTAAATTTAAAAAAAAAAAAAAAAAAAAAAAATAAAACAAAAAAAAAAGGTCAACAAGAAGAAACTTCATTTCTTTGGGGTTGTGCTGTGGAGGTACCACAGCGGCCTCATCTGCAGCAATGTGCTGCAACTGCTGCCCCTGCCTCTTCCTGCCAAGCTTGAGCAAGGGCAGAGGAGGGCGATGGGCCCAAAACTAACAGTGGAGAAAAAGGAAAAAGAAGGAAGGATTAAGAACTAGGCAGGGTGCAAGACTTAGGAGTCAATAAACTGAGGTGACGCTTTAAATACCACAGTGTCTTCTCTCCTAACTGCCAGGGAACCCATCAGTTTAACAGATATGATGATAGCTAGTATGGAGCCACTGCACTAACAACTGTGCTGTACACTTGAGCACATCCAAGACAAAACAGATATTTCCTGGAAGCCTAAGCAGACTTAGCATGAGATATCTCAGCTATTAAAAATATCCCGATACAAGCTGACAGCTGAGTAACAGCTTTACAGCCAAACCACCGGAGATGGCTCCGGGCTTCACAGAAAATGTAGAAAGATATGAAAGGCAGGTATCCTGGCCAAAAGTGAGTGAAAATCCAGCACTTCTGATGATAATTTTTGCCAAGGTAAATTGATTTCTTTCAAAAAAGCTTTCCTTTTAAGTAAGGCTGAACCCCAAGAGGAAAACCAACTCAGCACCATGGATTCTGAAATATGTATGTTCCTACAGCATCTGCACCCATGGTATTACTACGAGGCCAGTTATAAAATTACCAATGTCATCCATTCTCTGGCAGAGAAAACCCATACAAATAAACCTACACTGTAAGTTTCCTACCAGGCATATGCTCAGGTCCCTCAATACAGGTCAAGCATTAACATGAATTTTTGTTTCCCAGTAATTTAAGATGAGAGCTCTTTCACTAAAAGTACTGAGCCTCTCCTGCAACTTAAGTGTTTACTTAACATAACAAAATTGACTCAGCTTTATACCTTCATTTAGCAGGAACATATTTGATTTTAAAGGCAGTTTTCTATCTCAGTTATGTTGCTCTGTTCAAAGTCATATAATGCTTTTTTAAGAATGACCTAATTTCTGCTTCTCTTCATAGTATTTAGTATGTGTGTAATAAAGACTTGCATGCAATTGCTAGAAAATGTAAAATTATTGATTATAATTATATTATTTACTTGTATTTATTAAAGTCAGAATATCTCTGTGATTAATAAAACAGCAAGGATTATATGGCATGTCTTCTGCAGCAGTTAGGAGCTCACTGGCATGTTCATAGTTAATATTTACTATGTAACTCAGAATTTTTACATTCCACAACAGGTCAAATAAACAGACCCTCCCAAATTCACAGGAGTGACCAGTGGAGCAGGTGGCATGGACAAACCATCAAAAATAGCCCACAATCACAACAAACATCGTGTGTGTTCCTCCAGACTGATGACCACCAAATAGCTTCAAGGTCAGTTCACATTAATAATCATGTGAATTCCAAAAAAGAAAAAAAAAAAAGAAAAACCTATGTCCATTGCTAATGGGATGAAAGCCAGGTGAGGTAACCAGGTTTCTTCAAGGAAAGAGTCATTACTCAGACACAAAGGTGAAATCAACCTGTAATGAAGCTTAGTGGGGTGAGACTGGGAAGGGAACTGCATACTAGAGGACAAAAGCATTTTCAGTTACATCATGGTTGTAGCTTGCTTTTAAATTTGCATTTCTTGGTCTGGTCGTCACCCCCCCACCCCACCCCATTTTTCATAATAGAAACTGCAAAAAAAAAAACATCAAAGGCAGTATTCTTTCATTTCAATACAGTCAAATCTCTTCTCCTTGTATGCCAGGAAGAACTTTATATTTTGTGTATTCTTGAGGCTGTTTGTATTTTCAAGGCTTTGAATGTTCTGATTTGTGAAAGTTTTTTCAAGGTTGCAAAGTCTGTGATGCTCTGAAAGCATCAAACATTGACCATTGTGACACATTTCTGAAAGGAAGATATGGAAAGAAAAATATTTTTGGATCAGTAAAAACTTTGTTGTAACAAAACTTTCACTTTAGTTTTATCTTTTTCCACAATTTAGCAGCCACTCTGCTGAAAGCAGTTTTTAAGTGAACAAATGAATAATGTCAGGAGTTTTTTCTGTTTTCCTATTAAATAAATTTATGGAGAAATATAAGTAACTTCATGAAGCATTTCCTTTTTAATGGATATACTTTTTATAAGAACAAGCATATGGAGTTATACAAGAAAGCCATTTGCCTCAATATCCTGTCTTGGAAAGTGGTTGGTATGCTTAGGGAGGTATATATAAGATGGAGAACACATAAAGAGTAATATTTCCCCTGGTATACCATCTCAGTTTCCAGCAATTAGGTAACAACTTCCTGAGCTGGAGATCTCATCTGCACCATCATTCTCTACCACCACTGATGCAACTACCACTCAAGAAGTCATCCAGTCCATTTCTGTGGAATTCTGTTGTTTTTAGCATGCAGGAATTGGTGCTGTGGGAGCAAAAATAATTTGTGGCTTCATATATCTTTCTTTTTACTTACACACACAAAATAATTCTACCAGTGCATGCACTGGTTCATGAAGTCATGAAGAAACAGAACTATGCAATAATGAAGGAGTATGTGAAAAAGGGAGACTGAAAGGAGGAGCTAAGAATACTAAATACTTACAGGTGTATTGCATTGTATTATGAAATGCTTGAATAAGGATGAGAGAAAGACAGAATGGCAAGGAAAGGAGCTTGCTAGAAACATGAAAACAGCTTTCAAGGAGATGAAATCATGCATATTCAAATTAATATAACAAAGGGGATGATAGAAACTTAAGCATATCAAATGTAAAAAGTAAAATAAAAGTAAAATAATGTTGTTTGTGACCAAAACAGAATCAGAAACAAAAACTCATACTAAATCCTTCACACACATCAGGAGAAGAAACTCAGTGCACAGTTAGTAGCGACAGCTGATGGTCAGGATTTGATGCTACACAAATTCTTTGCCTTAAAATTCCCTGTGGAAATAACTGAAAAGAAATTCCTCCTTCTTGGAGTGGGCTCAGCAAAGAGCCTGTCCAAAATTGAAGTGATTGTAGGAAAAGCTGTGGAAGAAACTGACAAAATGAACACTAAACAAATTGCCAGGCCCGGACTGTATGCTCCCAAGAGTTCCAAGAGAAATAGCTGAATTAATAACAGTGCTACCTAACTTCTGGTTTAAGATTCCCATAGCACCTGAGGACTGCAGTAAATGTGGTATCAGATTTTTTTAAAAAGCTCCAGGGGGACCAAGAAACCTCTAAGCCTGAGTTCTTTACTGGGGAAATTAGTACAAGTGCAAACCAAGTGTAGAATTAGTGGACTCCTTGAGAAATATGGTCTGCCTGGGAAAAGCTAGTATGGCTTCAGTAAGATGAAGACTTTGTTGTTCAGTACTCATACATATGAAAAACTTAAATTCTCATTTGTTTTATCCAATAAAACTGCAGAATAAACTAAACATAAGCAAAATATATTAAAATACCTTTTTGACATCTAAGAATAAGAAAAAAAATACTATATTTCCCCTCATAAAATATATTTCTATTTTTAATATATTTGTTTATGTTAATGGTAGATCTTTTTTCAAAGCTCTATAAAAGTAAGGTTTCCAGCTTTATGAATAATTAGAGGTCAGCTTCTTTTCCACCCAAAGATATCCTTCATGCAAGAAGAAAAAGAGAATGGAAAAGAGGCAGAGTCAATTACCTTCTTGACCCACCAACTGCTCCAGCCCTGGCTAAATTGGTATAACTTCAGGACCAGTCCACTCCAGAGCCATTACAAGAGACAGCTTCACTCTTTGAAGATCTCCAAGCCAGCTCTGAAGTGGCATCGCTTTCTCTTTCCCTTTCCCCTCTCTCCTGATCTTTCTTTCTGTGTTTGGGCCAGCATGAACAGAATCATCCTGGCGGGAACCTTCCCAGTTCTTTGGGGCAGGCATTTCCTCACAAATTCCTCTGTGTACTTTCCCTCAATTAAAAGTTAGGATTCTCATTTTATTGAAGCCTCCTGACTGTATATGGGTTGCACAAGTCACACATATTTTTCCCTGCCTCTCTACACTCAGTGTTTTCCTGTCTGATGGAACTTACAGGGAAAACTGGTTGTGTGTGATTTGGAAACACAGAAGGGTTATGCTGTTTCCCTACAGTTATACCAGTCTACTCCCTCTCTGTGACCAATCAGCCATACTACACATACATACATACTACTTACATTCATTGTTCTTTCATTTAAATAACCCGTCTTTATGTTCACCTGACATTTTTAAAACTAATTTACAGAGAACAGGTAATTCTAGGTACCATATTTGGGAGGTTTTGTTTTTTAACCAGGGAATTGGAATTGAGCTGCTACAATTCCACCTTACAGTTTTATTACCTCTGCTTTAGGGATACATAATAAGTATTACACATTTCTGCTCTTTTGAAGTGTTCAGATGGAGTGAGCTGCTATAGTTGCAGTTTGCAGCAGACCTCCAGCTGAACTGTGCTGGCCAAGAGGAAATAGTTTGGAAGAATTCATAATTGGGATTTGTTTGGCTGATTAATAAAATGTTTTGTTTCTAGCTTCTTTAAAGCTCTCATTTCAGAAACACCCTTCTCACAATTCTTCAGCCACAATTCTGAACAACACTTCATGCCCGGATCCCGTTGCTTTACTCCCAAACAGTCCTGTATCTCCCTGTGCCTTGGCCAGGGCTGGATCTGGTTCCGTGGTGCTGCCCAAACCCTTTTCCTTTTCACAGGTGCTATCTGGAGCATGTTCCAGCAATAAAAAGAAGGAGCAGCCAAGATCTGCAGCAGAACAGAGCTGCTGTAGAGGGTCATCAGGCCACAGGACCTGAGAAGTACGTGAGGTGGGGAAGCCAGGCTGAGGAGCAGCATCCCCACATCCTGGGGAAAAGAGAAAGGAGAAAAAAATATATCAGGTTTCCACAGGCTTTCTACAAGATCCACCCCCCTAAAAAATATTTGGATATTGAGGTGGACAGAATCCCCTGAAGCTTCATTGACCTCTGGCCCAAAAGCTTAATAATACCATGACAATATTAAGATGCTCTTTTTCTACCACCTGGTGTGGCCAATCACTAACCTCTAGCATTCTCTTTAAAAGACTGTAAGTACAGAGGAATGTTCACTTTCAAAAAGTATCTTTCCATACCCCAAAATGTTTTTTACCCAAGTAAACTCTGTGCCTGTCTGAATGCCACAGATCAGAGAAACCCTGTGCTGGAACTGGCAAACATTTGTTTGGACAGACAAGTTAGTTGCCTGTTCAGTCCACAGTGGACTAATTAGCTATTACCACAGTAAGGGTAATGAATGGAGAACCTCTCTGGTGGTGGGAAGAGCAAGAAAGAGCAACAGGTTTGCACAAGGGGAACTCATAAACTCAGTGTTTTGAGCAGTAGTGTGAGAGGGAGAGAGCCTTTTTCTCAATGGGTGGGTGCACAGTCAGAGGCAGAGAGGATCTTGGCAAAGCTTTTGGCTGCTGGGCTGGGCTGACTAAGCTCACCAGCTCATGCTGAATATTCCCATCTGCTATTAACAGTAGACAGCCTGGTACTGTTGACTCTGTTTCACACATTCGCATCCAGCCTGTCGGCCCTGGACTTCATGAATACTGTAGGCTTTCTCTCAACTTTAGTATATCAAATGCAGAGACTCTGTTTGGCCTCATCCAAAAGGGAAGTCATTAATACAGTTGTTTTGATCAATGATACAGTAACCTCACTTCTCTTATTTAATACTGAAAAAGGAAGATCAGACAGATTAGACAGCCAAATTCAGGGAGAATTTATTGCTGCTATAGAAGACAATCGTGATTTTAAAAACCAAGACCTTAAGGGTTTTTTGTTGTTGTTGTTGTTGTTTGTGTGTTTGTTTGTTTTGTTTGTTTGTTTTTGTAATAATTTTATACCTTTCTGAAGGCTTACGTTGTCAAAAGCCCAATGAATTCTGCGTTTTATTCAGCTCTGGTGATTATCGTAGCACTCAAAAGCTCCAAGGGAGCATTCTCTCTTACTGCCCCTGGCACTCTGGAATGCATGAGTGGTTTCTCCCTCACCTCTGTTTCTCATAAAACACAAGCTGCTGAAACAGCTTCGTTTTGTCCTTCTGTTATCCTTCACCAGCACAACTTCATTGAACTGAAATTTCCTGTAGTAGTCATCAAGACTGAAGAAACTTTATAAAATAATCATGTGGATTCCAAAGAGGGCAGGGAAGGTTCCCTCAGGCTTTGCTTCATGCCCTGAGGAAGGGATTCTGCCTGGGGCTAGAGTCAACTCAGTGCTGCTCTTCTCCTCGTTGAACCACATTGACCTTGGCCAAGTCTGGACTTCTGAGTGGATGTTGCAGAACAGGAATACAAATACTGTCTCTCTAAGGGTTGTGAATTTTAATTAAGCCTTATGAAACTCTTAGAGAAATGTTAAGTACAGTACTGTGAAATACAAAGAAGTAGAAAAAAAAGGTATGCAAAGGAAGAAAGAATTATAACGTGTGATTATTGACTCAGTATCCTAAATGTATTCTCACCATCAGATCATTCCCACACAAAGTAATACAATTTTAAAGGGATTTTCACAAATTATGAATTAACATAAGTAATATTTGTTGAAATTCTTTGTCCACAATTTAGAACTAGCAAAACCATTTCAATATAATAAAAGTTTAAAACTTCTTCACTGAATGCCTGAAGAAAGGTATGCAATTAATCACAAGCATAATACTCCAGCCCGAATAAAATGCATAAAATGCAAAATCAGTAAATGTAGGGAACTACCAGAAAATTGCAGGCTTAAAACTACCAAATAAATTAGAATGGTGGATGTGAACCCTCATTTTTTAATTGAAGGGACTAATTTGGTTAGAGGGTAAGATGAACTCTATCATCATTTCTTATCATTAGAAGGCAGATTACAATAACGAGATTCAATAATAGCTGTGCTGAAAGCAATGAAAAGGTGTTTATAAATGATTCTTCAAAGTTATGATTTATATGATCCATTACTGTGTTTGCATTAGGACATATGCAGACTTAGTTTTGTTCCATTACTATTCTGCTCCAAAGCAGCTATCAATTGATTTAAGTAAGGAACTTCTGCTAAAAGCAACTTCAATGACTTTGCCTAAGGAAAACAGAAGCAGAAAAGTTGACTGATTTGACTCATTAAATAGAAATTGTTAAACAGCAGTCATAGCACAAACTTGCAGCATCAAGTTTTAGAACATCATCATATCTGCATCACACTTCACAGAAAACTAACTTGTGAAGAGGTGAGTCTTTCCTCTCTTGTAACAAGACACAGTGCTAAATGACATAAGCAGGTATAAAGAGGGAAGTTCTGTTGAACAAGCTGCAATGATATGATTCCAGATAAGTCTGTTAAGATAGCTAGACAGATTTATCTATTTTTAATATTGTTCAAATGAAATAACTTATATTTGCAGACATTTGATGTAGACCTTTTAACGGGCTTGCTTTAGTAGCTTGCTCTTTTGTAGACTGCTGAAGTCAAGGTTTGGTTATATCAACCAAGAAAAAAGTTGAATATCATACTTAAAAATAGTTAGCTGACAGATTCCAAAATAAGTCTTCCCACAACTTGAAGATGTATCTTTGATTCTAGAAACATTAAAAAATATAAATATTACATTAAGTATTATAACAAATATTTTTTCTAGCTCCATAGGTGTAGACAATGAAGCATTTCAAAATCTTTTCTTTCTCTTTGAGAAGTTTTTCCTTCCTATATTGAAAATTAATGTTGGATTATCTAAGTTGATAACACTTCATAGCTCATTAGGTGATTATCCACTTCAGGACCTTTAATATCTTTTTTCCTTGAGGAAGAACTTAGATCTTACCGAAGACTTACCACTTTTCATTGAAAAGAAAATGTCTATCCTTCTTGTGTTACAGCTACTTTCTATATTTATGCCATTCTTATTTTTTTAAATGTCTCTTGCTCTACTCTAAACATGGAATAACACTGGAAGAGCTGTACAATGGATTGAGTGGGGTCAACCTTGTGAGACAAATACTGACTATATAAATAATTATTCTGTCATTACTGCATTTTATAGTGCATTTTGTACTTATCTTAAGGTTTTGTGAGCTGTAAAACCCTGCCTAATAAACTACAATTATATAGTTGTTTCTCCAGCAAGGAATACCACAGGCTCCCCCCACACTCATATAGAAGACCGGGGGATAATTCTGTCGGTCAACAGCAAGGGTAACTTCATACAATCATAATCATGTCCTTAACTCCTCCTTGTGAAGTGCACGATAGAACCTCAAAAACAGAACTTCAAAATGCCCCCAAGTTTTCAGCCCACAGTTCCTCTCATTTCCACATATCCTATCGATGTGGTAACCACAGGACGGCACCACATCACAACCAGAGCAGCCTTGCAAACTTCAGGGCATAAATATTGTCAGGAGCCTCTTTTCCATTCCTAGGGCTTAGGGGGGGAACCCAAACAAAAGTGATTTGCTCTTCAGATGTGGAGACATCTAGAGCATCTTCTGACCTGTTTTATCTGAGTTTTAGAGGGATTTGGAAATATGAGGCTTGAAGCATATCGTTATTTTGAAAATAATACCCAGCCTGAGAGCTATGAGCCAGAAAAAGAAATATGTTCCTTAAATCGCTATTGAAAATAACCAGAAAAAAAAAAAAAAACAATAAAGGATATAACTATACTTGTAAACTATTAACATGGAAGAATGAAACATTTCAAAAGTACTTTATTCCAATTAATGAGTAAGGACATCTTAGGAAAAATGTATTTTTTCAAAAGATACTTTCTTAGCTTAGTGGACAGAGCAGTAATTGCTTCTGTGTAAGATTTTGTAGGTTCTGCATTTGGATAAAGAGGATCTGGTCATTGGTATGCCAAGTCTTCTGGCAGTGAGAGGATTATTACAGTTAATGCATCCCTGAATCCTCCATGAAGATGTATTAGCTCTTACACTTAGAAAGAACGTGAAGGAAAGTTTAATATTCATTATTTTTAAATTCCATTTTATATTTGATGGGAAATCACCTTGAGGCATATATTCAGTCTTGTTAATTTACTCTCATGTTCTAGATGTTTCCGGCAATTTCACGGGGAGAGGAGGTGGTTGTTCGTTTGGTTTGTTTGTTTGTTTGTTTTTGAAATGTGATTCATTTTTACTGGGGATATCCCTGAGTATTATATACGGCCATTTTTTCCTAATTTTATGCCTGGTATATGTGTGATTGTGTGATACCATTAATTTCTTGCCTTTCAGCCATCTAGTATCCTTAGCAGTGACTGTATAACCACAGATGGTTATACATCTTGTAAAAACACTGCCTTTTGGGCTATGTTCTGTATTTTGACATCCTGTGGTAGGACTTGGAATGAATCATACCTTGGCTTGTGACTATCGGCAAATCAATGGAGCACACAGTGGAATCCACTCCTGTAAGGAGAAATCTACTTTCTATGGAGAAATAAGGATGGAGTTTTTGTATATGTGTAGGATTTGCTACGTACCAATCACAATTAAAAATCTGAAGGTCTCAGTTGCAATTGAGTGTTGACATTGTTGCCTTCTGGAAACAGACAGGAATTGTATCTAAACAGATGTTAAAGTGATTTTCTCATTTTTTCAGTATGAGTGTCATATTGAGAATAATAATCTTACTACCATAAATAAATCCTGTCTTGAATCCAAGGAACAAAACGTCATGTAAAAATAGCAACTGATATTTTCCTATTTAAATTATACAGTATGTGTAGAATATTTCCAAGGATAACTCAAATGCAGATTGGACTCCTCTAGATGTGAACATTAAATGCAACAAGTTTTATTTCACTGTGTTCATAAGTCCGTAATTGCACAAAACACAATGCATGAGGAAGCTTGTTCTCAAAACTTTTGCACCAGTGGCAAATAAAGCTTTTTATTGTCATTATTTACATAGAAATGAATTGTGTCACGGGGATGAACATCTATCTGACAAATAAAATGGTATTAAAATATTTTTATTTATGTTGCAGATATGTATCAGCAGTGATTACTAAAAAGGACACATTAACAAGAAGCTAAAAAAGCTTCTAGTAAATTTTCTTGCAAAGCCAGAAGGAACAAATATTTCTTCAGCTTTACAAATCAATTTTTAATTTAATTTTTAATCAGCTTATATTCAAATATATTGTATTTGTCACTCCATGTTATACTAGCATTCTGTCTTATATTCTGTCTCTAACTTGGATTTGATGTTTCTTATTCTACCCTTCTGAACTCTGGAGTGAGGAATTTATGGAATAGCCTGCTCAAAGAGCAAGTGACTCCTTGCTGATGAAATTGCCATATGCATTCATTAGAAATTCTTTCTAATTTTATTTTTTTTTATCCTTATTCATACAACTCTGCATGCTGTTGCAGTTATCAATGCAAGCACGCAGTATTGTCTATGTACTTCTAAACTTTCTTTCACCAGGTAAGCTCATCAATACAAATGTTAGCATTGAGGGTTATACCAAAAAGAAAGGAAGGAAGGAAGGAAAAGAAAAAGAGAGAAAGAAAGAAAGAAACCAAAAAGATTCTGTGAAAGAAAGAAGGAAAGAAAGAAGGAAAGAAAGAAGGAAAGAAAGAAAGAAAGAAAGAAAGAAAGAAAGAAAGAAAGAAAGAAAGAAAGAAAGAAAGAAAGAAAGAAAGAAAGAAAGAAAGAATATTACATTAAAAATATGCACTGTACTAGTGTAAAATGGGACAAAGCTAATGTACTTTTAAAACAACAACAAAACCAACTAGCTCTTTACCAGTACTTGGAACACACTTGGTTTTGTTCTTTAGTTCAGCAGGTTTCACTCATTGTTATTGTCCTCTGGGTGCTTCCCTTTTAATTTTCTTGAGGCTTTACATGGGCCACTTTAAACCATATATGGAAGAGTATTTATTGGCATAATGCAGGAGGCATATTCTGAAGGTACTCAACATGTTAAAATTAGGAAGTATTTCTGTGAACAAGCTTTCTTTTATGAGAGTTTATGATTAATGTTCAAAATGGAAAATTGTGTACAAGTTAAGATAAATACCATAGCAATCAAAAAGTTTCCATAATTTCTCATGGATCTGGCACTATTACACATTTGAATTAATAATCTGGGCAGTAGAGAAAGAAGGTTTTCAAATTTTCAAGCATCATTAAGACTGTAAGGGGTTTAAAGCAAGCTAGAAGACAAAATTTGAGTTCAAAACATTCATGAATAATTAAAATATTTTTAAATAATGAAATCACATTGCAGTAAGAGTACTTAGTTACACCAGTAGAGACACAAAAAGGAATTTTAAAAGTCCATGAGGCTAGTGTGAACCAAAATATTGAACCCAAATTAGCAATATTATACTCTTGAAGGAAAAATACAGATAGGAAATGGCAAACCAGCATCTAAAAAAGAGATTATTCTCTCTAAGACATAGGGAGCTATTCTTTCATTCTCATCTACATGAGAAAAGTCTTAGCTGAAATACTTCAGCAAAGGGGTAAACTATATTATCAAAGTTTCTTCTAGATCTATTCCTACTGCTATTATTATTGTTGCAATTATTATGACTGGAACACAGGAACTATTTTGTGTGCTACTGGGAAAGCTGTCTGGGCCATGTAATATAGTCACAGGCAGCTACCAAGTCCTACCATACTTTCTGAGGTCTGTCTGTGCTATACCAGATGTGGCAAAATATTTTAACATGTAGAACATGTCAAGTTCAATAGGCCCTTGGGAATCAGGAGGTAAGCACTTGGTAATCAGATTTGTCTGCAGTGGTGCTATGTGACTTTTATGAACTATTCAAGCACTAAAGTTGGATCTGTCAGTTAAATCCAAGCTCAGATTTCTGAAACACACAGTTGTATCAAATAAAGTTAAATGTTTGTCTACACTTATTTATCTCATTAAAGATGCACCAACACATTTGCTATCACACTAAGTGAACTTACAAGAATTTAGTTTCCACCGTGATCACACAGACTTGGCAACAATGGTGATTTTGGTCTCTTGAATAATTGTGTGCCTAAGAACCATGGCAGTGCTGATGCCTGCAGTGATTTTACTGGCAGGGACTGTGTTCCCTTATTGCCTTATCTGTGCCTTGCAGAACTGCAGTTTTACCTTTTCTGCTTCCATCAGCAGTAGCCAGAGATTTCTCAGATATATCACCTATTGCTTGTACTTTTATCTTCATTTAAGCTCTCATTGCTCAAAATATGTCTATAATAGATAAGAGTATGGAAGGCTGATTTGTTAGACTGATTTTTAACTTCTTGCTTTTCTCTTCCTCACTGAAAACCTGCCTAATCCTTCAGACTGTCTTTATGGTTCCTAGCCCATATTGTACCTTTTTTTTCTGTAATGTCTTTGTCTGCTAGTACTCCAAGATCTGCATGACTGCTTTTTAAAATATTTTAGGTCTAAAAATCATACTAAATGAAATGTAGAATACTTGAATACTACCTGAAACAAACTAGAACATGAAGTCCATCTTTCTAAATGCAAATCCAACATCTTACTTAGACATACTGAAGAAAATTCTGTTTCTGGTTGTTCAGTACTTTCTCAGGAAATCTTCTGAGATAATGTTAAACTATAAAGTTTTATTAAAGTCTGTGTGCATCACTCATAGCCTTGTTTTGTCTTTGCAAATACAATCAGCCATTAACTCAAGATGCAGACTCTTCTATCTTCCCCTTCATGAAGGTCTTTGCTTTCCCCTGTTATCACAATTAACTTTTACTCTGTTGATTGGAGGAAATTAATTTTTTGTTGGAGAAGGATTGATGGAATAAATTATATTTTAGGAATTAGAAAATATCAGTATATGTAGAATATGGTCTCTGCATACTAAGCATGGTTCTTTGGCATTTACAGCAAACTCAGTTTTAACTGTCTGACTAGAACAGAAGGTTAATGGCTTAACTGCATCTCCTGTTTAGAAAGTGACACCGTTTACTAAAATACATTTGAGTAGTTGCACATATTCTTACTGTTTTCCTGCCTGGAACATGAAACAAATTTTGCTTTAAACTTCTTTATCATTTCCATAGTTAAAATAAAACATAATTTCCTTAGGATAACATTACATTGTACTTTTCTCTTTACTTTAAATCATATGGTTCTGCAATTAGTGTTTGTCTCTGCTGAAGTGCTTCATCTTTCATTACACTCGACAGATCTGAATCATCTGTTCCTTTGGCAAAGATTGTAAGACTTATTCTCCAGAAAATTTTATATTTTGCCCTTCTGAACAAATGCTGAGTGATCCTGTGACTTATTCCTCACCTATCTAATGGAAATTTTGTCAATGTAGAAATCTTTTTTCAGCTGGGAAAAAAGTCACCCATTCAGATGTACCTCACTCTCATCATTGACTTAGAGCAATAGACAACACAGACAACTAACTTAAAGCAGCTACTTTGTTTTAGAGAGCTAAAATAAGATAGCATATATCCTAATATGTCCTACCAGAAGAACTCAGGTAGGCATTCCATAGATTTTGTGTTTTTGAAGGATAGTTTCTTATTTCTGCTGATTCCACAGGCTTGAGTTAAGGTTAAACGACCTTCCTTTTAACAGTACTCATTTGAGTGCAATCACACTCTGTAAATAAGATTAGGCTTAAGATTATCTCCTTTCAAAAAGGAGAAAAAGGGGAACATTTTTTGCAAAAACAGGTTGCTCTTTCTCAATCAGTAATGAATGTCCTTTAATGAAAGAGTTGCAAAATTACCTATTATATTATTAAGAACATTGTGTTTCATTGCAAACATTATATAAAAAATGTTTCAGGCTATCATTGCCTCTACCCCTGTCTGAGCCATATTGTGTTTTTAATATATGTCCATGTTCCACACTGATCTGAATGTCTGTGAAGTTTCAGCTCCAACTCTTACTAAAGTGTCTGCACCTTTGTATGGTTTCTACTGCATTATATTCTTTTGATTCAAAGATAGCTATCCCTATTGATTTAGTGTTTAATACTATAAATATTATACAGAGCACTTATTTAGATTTTTGTGCAATTTTTATTTGCATTTTCAATCCATTCAGTTTTAAAACAGCCTGAGTCTAAATGTAAGCAGTCCTATACTTGAAAGTGTACTTGTTTTAGGACTGGAGTCCCACAAGCTGTGTTTTTACTGCAAGGGTAGGTATGCTCCACAGTGAGTATGTAATCCTTCTTGCTTGATCACATGGACCCTGCATGTGTGCCCAGGCTCCCGTTCAACCTGGGATGGAAAGGAGTAGGTTCCTATCTCACACAAATGCTGTCATCCAAACATTCAGGCAGGATCTCACCAATGTGCATCTATACATAGGACCTCAGAGACTATCCCAGATGTGATTACATTTTAGATATAATTTAAACCAAATTCCATGTACCAAATGGGTCCCAGGAAACATCAACTAAATTTATTGGATGGCCAGAAATAGCTGCAATCCACAGCCAATTTAGTCTTAAGAAATGTATTCCCTTTGGATCTGCAGCAGAAAACCAAACACTATCAACTGTATGATTTTCCTTCTTCCTTTAGCTCTGTTTAGCACCATTCAGCTGGATCCAGCTCTATCATGGATCATGAAAAAAGCATTTTGAAATCTATCCAACATTGTTTTATTAAAAGAGAGTCGGTCATTTCCTCACTGAAAAGGTGAAATATTTACCTGATTAAATTATGATGGTATGTGTACCACAATTACCTAAATGAAAGTAATGAATTTAAAAGTACCAAAACTTTGATTAAGCTAATTAATCAAAGATAAAGATTTGACCTATGAAAACCAGGAAGATCTTTTCCCCCACACCCTTAGGTAAAGTCGTAAGAAAGGAAATGGCCTTAAAGTTCAAATAGGACTTAAAGTTCAGCGTGCCTTAAAGTTCAACAAATTCTGGAGAATAAGAAAATCTAACTCCAGGGTACTAACCTATTAGAAACACTGAGACACTAGATTAGTTGGAATGTATTATGAACCACAATCAATTTATTGCCAGACATCAGACATTTCTTGCAAAATTTTATTACCATGAGAATATCAGTGCTTTTCATATGGCTATCCCTTTCTGAAACTTGAGAAGCTTTATGTTTTCATTCGTGTTTTCAGAAAATTAGTTGACACTTCACTAGTTTTTCAATGCTTTTGAAAAACTGTGTCTCAAAGTCCCTTTTCTAATTCTGGGGAGAGGAACACTGATATCTCATTTCCAAAATAACTGAAAAGAAACAACACAAACAAACAAACAAACAAAAAACAAACAGGAAAAGTTGGAAGCTCTGTGTTTAGTGATTCTACAATGTCACTTAATGAAGGATGAACCTTAGCTGAAAAATTCTGCAATCAACACCATTTTCTCAAAGAGACTGAGCATTCAATAGAGTCAAATGGGCACTTAACTGTTGGAAATCCTTCCTAAAGTTTTGATTTTGAGAAATTTGCTATCCTAAGACTATTTACAATTAATTAACAGCTATATATTTTAATCTCAAATAGGACTGACACTTTGTCTGTTAACTACCTCAGCTTGTTGCTTTCTGTAAAATCTTATTAAAACTATCTTTCTGTTACCACTTCTGTGATGGAAAGGTGCTGAATTCTATATAACTCTCTATAAATAACATGAAAAAGTAAAGTATACTTTACAAGCAGTTTTTATATGAAAACTACTTTTATATGGTCCACAACAAGTTAAACATGAGCCAGCAGCGTGCCCTGGCAGCCAGGAGGGCCAACCGTACCCTGGGTGCATCAGGCACGGCATTGCTAGCCGGTCGAGGGGAGTGATTGTCCCGCTCTGCTCTGCGCTGGTGCGGCCTCACCTAGAGTGCTGTGTGCAGTTTTGGGTGCCACGGTACAAAAAGGATGTGAAACTGCTGGAGAGTGTCCAAAGGAGGGCTACAAAGATGGTGAAGGGTCTGGAGGGGAAGATGTATGAGGAGCGGCTGAGGTCCCTTGGTTTGTTCAGCCTGGAGAAGAGGAGACTGAGGGGAGGCCTCATGGCGGCCTGCAGCTTCCTCACGAGGGGAGCGGAGGGGCAGGCGCTGATCTCTGCTCTCTGGTGACAGCGACAGGACCCGAGGGAACGGCATGGAGCTGTGACAGGGGAGGGTCAGGCTGGGGGTTAGGAAAAGGTTCTTCACCCAGAGGGTGGTGGGGCACTGGAACAGGCTCCCCAGGGCAGTGGTCATGGCACCGAGCCTGCCAGAGTTCAAGAAGCATTTGGACAACGCTCTCAGACACATGGTCTGATTTTGGGTTGCCCTTTAGGGACCTAGGAGTTGGACTCAATGACCCTTGTGGGTCCCTTCCAACTTGGGATATTCTATGATTCTATGATTCTATGAAATATCTTTTGTATAGAATTTTGGCAAAAGAGAAAAGTCATCTACATGACAGACAGCAATGCAACTGTATTATTCAAAACATCTCTGTGGGAAATTTCTAGCACATGCTTTTCTTCCTGACACAGTTGTTTTTTAACAGTCATGATCGTTTCTTGATTATCTTGTTTGTTATCCATGTGTGAAGGGATAACATCAAACAGAATTGATTTTGTGAACAAATCTACTTCACGAAGTGCCCATATCTTCTCCTGCAAATCTGCAGAAAAAATCAGAGCTTTTTCAACTGAACATCTGTCTTCAAGAAAAGTTTTGAAAACACACTGCCACATCATCTGGCTTCCTTTGTAAAGATGCCTCTGCAGATCCATGAATGATTGCACTCATTTTCTCCTCCGGACTCAACCTCCCTTTCAAATGTGGCTAGGATATCAAGTGCTCAGTGAAAAAGAAACCTTGATCGAGTTTAAAGCAGGACATCTTGGGATCACCATTTGTTAACACATCAGCAAATTCCTTTCAGGAATGTGTTGTTCAGCATATTATACTCTGGGATCAATTTATTCCTGTAAACTAGGGTATGAATCATTTAATCAGGGCACAGGACTTCTGAAAATCACTCTAGCGGTTTGCAAATCTCGACACGTGTTTTTCCTGTGCCTGGCATTTCAAATGGCCAGCTTTAAATGCAGTTGATACAGATACAGCTGTAAGATTCCACACAAACAGCATGCTTTTTACTGCAGCTGTAAGCAATTGCCCTGCAGTGCAAAAGTGTGGTACGAACCAGAATTACACACCCATTAATTAGTTCTGAGGTTCCTGGAACAAAAATACCTACCCCATCTGAAGCAACAGCCTGTTTCATAGGCCCCTCAAAGAAAACATCAACCAAGTATATAAACCCATTGGCTGTCTTCCTACCCACTCGTCCTTTATCAACAACTGATTCCTCTGTAACAATCTTTCTAGCTATCAAAAGTCAGGATAAATACGGCATTGTTCTAATCTGATCCTTTTGCTCAGCTGGCAGACCCCAGTTCAAAGACAATAAAAGAGAGCTAAGCGTTTATGTTGGACTTAACACAGTTAAGCCTTGGTTTTGCAACAAACTTTTGGACATCTGCTTTCTACTCTACTGCCCTAATTCCACATTCATATGTTGAATTCAATGACAAAACTACGATTAACTCCAGATGTCCTGTAACTAAAATAAGGTGGTGTATGCAAACTAAATTGGGAATTAAAACTGAAATATCAAATTAAGCAACAGAAATATAGCAAGCTCTTGGGAATGAATAGCTCCACCCAGACTGATCTAAGGAAAAAGAAATGTCATATTCAAAATCTTTTTCCATGTGAGACTTTATCAGGCAAATTTCCTATGATTGTTTGCATGATAGGGAAAGTATGACTTTTTCCTTTTTTCCTTGTAATAATCAAAATCATCTATGACTGTTTTGAATCAATTCAGCTAAAGAAAAAAAGCCCAGGCTGCTTTACACATGAGCCTGCTGGTGTTAGAGGAACCTGTGTCTCCTGTTAAGACTAAAAAGACCAGGCTCTTCATTTGCACTGTGCATTTATATTAGACTATGTAAATATCTCTAACCTTCAGTGGATTCATTCACAGTGCATCTGTAAATACAGAGTCTCCTACTGAAACAAGTATCTCCCTGCCTACATTATCTGCATGCCAGATTCCCTTTGAGGGAGGCTGCTCAAAGTCTTGTTGGTATTTTTGTGGTGTTATGTTCTCCTAAAGCAAGTCTCTGAGTGCCAGTGCACTCACTCCAGCATGCTTGCTCAAGTGTGAATAGATCTTCAGTTTAGCTCTCTGTTTCTGAAATAGGAGACATTACAGTTCTGCAAGAACTGTATCAATCAATCCTTATCAATCTTCTGTACTTGCCATTATCTGCACAGGGGGTCAGCAGTAGGGGGTCCCTAAAACACCTTGTGCCTCTGGACAATCCTGTCACCAGCTGTGGAGGGAGCCAGTCCTCACAGTTTGTTCTTGCTATAGCTCTTCAAAGGTGATGAACCGGTGCTGGTTACAGACAACTCACCTGGAGCCTACACCTAATAACACTGCCTGCAGCCTTCTGACCAGCAGGTGTTCATCACAACCAGGCATCCCCAGTGGGAATAAAGCAGAGGGAAAATCATCTTCATTAAGGACACTGCCATTTTCTCATCAAGCTACTAATAAAACAAATATCTCAAGTTATTTATCTTCCCCCAAATAGTTGAAAATGTATTCCTTAGCAGAAACTTAGATTGATTTTGATCTCACTGGCATAAATCTGTATTGATTCTATTAACAGTCCTGGACTTACTTTTACATAATTGAAAGAAGAATTGGGCCAACTTTCAGACTCTAATTAGGAATCCACTGAAAGGGAAAAAGTGTTGTTAGGATAAATACTGACAGAAATGTAGCTACACAAGCCAAGCACTCCTGGTGTAATAACTCTATCCACCTGCACCTCAGCCAAACAGAAGGCTAATGCCAGGCTGTGAAACAAAGGGGGATCAGGAGACTCAGACAGCAAAGAAACAGAAGGACCATTTGTCAAGCAATGGCCTCTTTCTTAGTCAAGAATTGGCTATGAAAAATCCTGATGTGTAATGGATCAACAATTAGGGGTGAAAGACTGAATGGTCTAGTCCAGCTTCATAGATCAATTGTCATAGGGAATCTATTCTTCATGGAGGTTTCTCCTCTGACTGGAAAAAAAAAAAAAATGAGAACCTAGGATTTGTGTCTTGACTTTTGAAGACTCAATCCTTTCCTCAGATATTCACAATTACCAGAAGATTCAAAGGAAAGAGAAAGAAAACCACACAATTAGGCTGTTTCAGGAATAATCCCAGAAAAGTTTCTCTCTATTTTTTCAGTATTGATTAATTTATTCTTCAACGTATGGAGGTTCTATTTCAATCCAATCAATTTTAACTGATTGACCAATTT
This sequence comes from Anseranas semipalmata, assembly GCA_013399115.1. NCBI lineage: Eukaryota > Metazoa > Chordata > Aves > Anseriformes > Anseranatidae > Anseranas > Anseranas semipalmata. The sequence continues at coordinate 47,466 of VXAA01003518.1, forward strand.
AAGACATGATGGACTAGTGACAATCTTAAAGACAGTTAAATTCATACAAGTTTAATGAAAACAGTCACCTGGGTAGAGAGAAGAAATACGGTTAATGCTCCTTCCGAGCAAAAGTGTAAACACAATAGTCATCTCTTATGTTTTGCCCGCTGATAAGCCAATTGGCACATAAGCTATCGGCCAAGCTTTAGCATGTACCTGACAGACCACTGATGGGGAAAAACAGGGTCAGCTGGAAATGCTGCAAAATTCTGAGAAACCTCTGAAAAGATGAGGGAGGATGGATCTGAAAGTGTTGAGGGGATCTGTAGGCAGATTTCTGAGGCTGAAGTACAGGTACAAAGGACATGAACTGATGGGAAAGCAAGCTGAATAGTTTGACTTTCTGCCATAAAAAGTCATAGGGTAATAAGACATAGGAAAAATCAATGTTCTGCTTTCAGTTCTGCCACAGCTCTATTGGGTGTAATACTAGGTCAGTCATCTAATCAACCAGTGCATCCCATAAAATAGGGATAAAATGCTTATTTTAGAGGTTATAGTGAGGTCATTCATTCTTGTTAGAAAAAGGCTTTGCAGCATTAGAAAAACCTACAGAAGTGCAAAGTATACGTGAATGGAACACAGAAGTGAATGCAGGCAGACATTACATTGCCCATTTAATGTATTGAATTAACACTAAATTGGGACTAGGTTGATTTCTCATCAAAATTCACCTACTGAAAATCTCCTTGTCAGCTTAATGAGCCAATGAGCAGGAGGCATTTCATTTTTCTCGGCCACCCTCTTCTTTGAGTGAGGACCCTTACCCACCCCCTCCTCTGACAATTAGGCCTTTGAGGTATAACCACTCGTCACTGAAAGATTCCTAATCCATCCTTCTCAGGATCCTTGTGCAGCTTTGAGTCTTTCTGCTCTACATATATGCTATTCACAAATTTCTAACTGTAGCACTTTCTTTTGTCTGGAAACAGAATACAAATGAGTACAGATCATGTAAAAAAAAACAATAGTCACACTTAGAGTAAAAGGTAACTCACCCTTTCCTTGGGAATCCTTGAGGGTGCAGCAACTATATTCAGGAAGAAGACTCATGATTTGTCTTGGTTAATATCACCCAACAGGTAAACTGGGCTTCTCCTACTGTGAAAGCTGGTCCAATTGCTTCTACTCTCATCCTGTCCAATGCTTTCCAAGTCTCTGCAAGGCTTGCCTCCTCTGAATCCCTGCCCTGCAGTACCTCTTGGCTTGTTTTCTTTATGTTTGGCAACTTCAGTTATCCCTACAGACCAACAGCCACTCTGATTTGTGCAGGACAGGGCCTTCCAATTTTCAAGGTATTGTCATTTAGGTAACCACAAATTAAAATGTGATATCAGATTATTATATCTAATCTGGTATCAAGAATTTTTTTTTTTCAGAAGCAATTTCTACATATGTATGTGGAGGCATTTAGGGGACAGTAGATGTCAGAGAAGCAAGTCCAGGTTAAAATCATGAATTTAATCTGGAGTTCAAAATTCACAGTAACTAAGGTCACCAAATACTATACTTTCCTCCCTCTTCCTGGACAGTTCACCACATTTCTGACGTGACCATGTAGATCTATCATAGTTTGTGTTTGGCAAAAGATCTTTCTTTTATGTTTGAAATACTTACAGTTGTTTCATAGGAATATTAACAATAAATAAATCCTGACAACTCAGGTATAGAGAACCAGGCTTATACTATGTCCTTGTAGGCTTACTAAATATCTTTACTGTGGTAGCCACAGACAACTGTTGGCATGTGGTGTTGTGTATTTGAAGTTTCGTTAATAATTAGAATAGTCCATTCTGGAGTGGTTCCCTGCAGATTCTTGAGACTTGGTGGAGGTCATACTTCATACTATTACAACTACCATAAATACCTTTGGTCAGTTTTCTAGCTCTCAAATTAGCAGCTGCTACTCCCTTTCTGAAATGACCTTCTCCTCTCCAGAGATGCCAATACTTAAAATAGCAATAGGGGTTAAAGGATTGAAATGCTTTGCATTTGAATTTTTCACCCTCAGTGACAAGGGCTTTTCTCATCTAGCCAAATTACTTTTGCTATGGCTTTCTGACTCTTTCACCATGTTTGGAAAAGGTTGTCATTCTGGTACTTCATCTCCGAAAATTTGGTAAAAAGCTATTTTTTTTAAAGATCCATTGAGAAAAACATTCTTAAGACTAACAGATCATTTCACACAAGTTAGCAATGTAAGAAATTACTTCTGGTCTCAGAGCAATCTGACTCAATTCTTCAAGAATTAACTGAAGATTATAAAAAGAGAAGATTAATTACAGTAGGAAGGATTAATAGTTGCAAAGGCTTGTCATTACTAATTCTTTCGTAGAATGGGTAAGGTAAGTCAAAAATATGGATCTTATTAAGTACCAGGTCATTTATTATTGAAGAGTAATATTATTATATTAATTTGTATTTTTGTCATAGTCACTAGATTTAATTGATTTCATCGTATAGGTTATTCATATCATAGCTTTTGTTCAGTTTGTCAAAGTTGTTTGATTGATCTCTTTTAGGTAGAGATCCATCTGCCCTCATTGTCATAAAGACCAGGATAGCATAAATTCACCATTTGTTAACGTTAATAATGGAAAATGTTATGCTTTCATGATGTCCTTATACCCTGCATGTATCCCACTGTCCTCCACAAAATGCAACACATCAGACCACTATTCAGTCCTCATTATGGTCAGATCAACTATTACCATCTTTTATTATAAGCTAAGGTTTTATTTCAGCCTAGGGATGCTGAAAAGTGTATTAGACTTAATATTTCATGCAAAACTAGGTCATGGAATGGTTTAACATGTAAAGTAGGTGAACAGATGGATTTCTGCTCCTGTGAGCAGAACTACATTAAATTAGAACTAGATTTAACTAGATTAAATTACATGGTCCTAATAAGGTCATTTAGCAGTAGAACAAATAAAATAAAAATAAAGGGGTCATGAATATTATCACAGAAAATGTAATCAGCATCAAATTTTGTGTAATCTTGTTTGAAGAACAGTAATTAGAGTTTTTTAGTAGGAGTCTATTTCTATTTTTTACAAGCAGGGCTGAAAATATTTAAGAACCTATTCTGTGCTCAATAAGCTATCTTGTACTGTCATAATTTTCTGCTATAAGATCTCCCACTTGATGTGTGGAATTCTGTCCAATCACAGCTTACCTCCCATGTGGCAGAGGATTAGCTGTTGTTCGTAAGCAGATGCTTATATTTGTCAGTGGTATTTCAGCCAGCAATAGCCAGACAGATGTTTTGCAGAAAACCCACATGTGCTTCACAGGAAAAGGGTAGTGTCTACTTACTGCCTAATAGCTGCTCATCTCAGAAAAAAATCAGTATTAGAGCTACTTCTGCTACTCCTGTCATGTCCCACTAGTTGCATATAAAACTCAACTACTTTCTAAGTCAATATGCATTTTCTTGATCAAATTCTTCAGCATTTCTTCATGCGCGGTTGAGAAGCCCTGACAGTTGAACAATAACTGAACAGCAGGAGCAGGAAAACTTGACACAGGCATTACTCAGTTGTTGCTATTTTTCCCCATTCCCAAACATCCTCATCTTTTCAGCAATGAGAAAATGTTCTCAGTCTATGTGCTTCATGTTCTAGCACCCCAGTATCTCCCATTCTGTTCACTTCTCTAAAGCTTACTTTCTCTGATTATCCATCCACTTTGGCACCCTTTTTCTGAAAAAGCTTTTTTGGGGGGACAACAAGTACTGCCTAGACAAGGAACACCCTGAAGTGCATCCAGCCTTTTCAGATGGCTGGGATCACATCCCAGTGCTTCTGTGCAGCAGAACCACACCATGGAGGTGGTCTCTTCATGGATGTCCTCTGAGCTATGCAACAGAAAAGATTCCAAGAAACATTTGTTATTGTCTTTTTATTCCTATGTGAGTTTTGGAGAGGAAAGGTACAGTCAGCTGTCAGCAACCAATGGTAAGCAAGATGACTCTTCATTGTAGAATTGTTACCAAGACTGAGGAAAACACCAGCTGAAGCAAATTTTCAAAACCATTAGTTTAACACCATGACAGGAGGCTTTCACAGATAGTCTGATGGTTAGTTTTCTAACTTGTTAACAAATTTGCAAATCCAGTACAATCACATACACACAAACACACACACAACCATTATCTGGTTTCACACTGCATGACATATCAACTGAGTTATTTTGGTTAACATCTATTAAGTGAGAACAGGGTTTAAATATTATTGTTGCTTAAAATACTGATTTTGATAGGAAGCATAGACAAACAAAAGAAAATGATCTCTATGTAAGACAGTCCATAAACAGTGATTTGTATCACTCAAAGGTTTAGAGACTAATTTTTCACACTGCCATGAGATGAGGATGGAAAACATTCTTGAACAAAGCAAAAAGCTAATGTATATTGGGATATACAGACATAGAATACTGACCTTATTTCAAAAGTTAACTACTTCTAAAGCTACAATCCATGGCCAAACAATTTTCCCTTCCTTTTGCTCTTTAAAGGTAGTTAGAAAAGCTTCCAAAATCAGTCTCAAAAGTTCTTAGGACACAAACTCCAGATGACAAAGTATTGTTTTGTGTATTGTTATGCTTTGTTTTTCTCCAAGAACTAAAATCTAAACTAACCAAATTATACAGGTAAGTCTGGTAAGAACGATGGGAGCTTTCAGCCGCCACAGCAAAACACATATGAGAAAGAGCAAAGTACACAGTAAGTTTCCTTCTCCTATGGAAAAAAAATAGTCGAAAGAAAAAACTAATGCTGAGATGTATTTTAGAATCAGAAGTGATCTATTTTGCTTGACTTACGGTGAAGGAGTTTACCAAGAACAAAAACCCTTAAAAGGGAGTTTTTATCTTAGATTTGGCTTTTCCAGTGGTGTTTTGGGGGATTTATGTTTGGCAAGGAAGCTCTGGTTTTGTTTTGGGTGTTTGAAAACCAAGAACCCCATGAAGCCCTTGGCGAGGAAGTTTTTCTAATTTTGATTATATTGTTTGATCTTCTGGGGAGATACAGAAACTGGGAGAGCAGAAAAAAAGTGAAAGAGCTCTTGGGGAGCAGAGGAGAGATTCTCTTTGCTTTTCAATGCTTAAACAAAGTTATTGAATTAGAATTAGTTTTATCAGAAAAAAATGAGATGAAAAATATTGTTATGCAAAAATGCATTTGTTCTTTCTTTTAAGGGAAATATCTAAACACAGTTTGATATTTGTTACGCTGGCTATTTTCATAAGAAGCTTGAAAGTCAGAGATGAAACCAGTGTTTTAAAGAAACTGTAGCTGTGTAACCTCTTTTTTTTTTTTCCAGTCTTTCATACCTCTGCAACCTCTTTGACCTAATTCAGTAAGAGCTAAGTCACATTTTTATCACTACAGTGTTGTTTTTAAACAGGATGTCAATGATCCCCCACTGTAGACAATCAGAATTGAGGGATTTTAGTCAAAATATTTTCAGCTATTTCAAATATTAGGGAGGATTCCACAACTTCATTTATTATGCAGTTTTGTGACTTTTTTATCTTTCCCCTCTTGCTGTATTAAGCAGCCCTTATAAAGAAGATAAGGAAAACTTGTTTAAATGTCAGGAAACACAAAGGCAATCCCAGCTCTCTCAATTCTTCCACTTGAAGAGGAAACCAGAGGAATTCCATCTTTTCCATGACTTGTTCTGCATCTATGTGACAGCCTTTCTTGGAAGTTATATCTGCCAGTCCTTGCTAGACTCAAAATGTGCTGATAAAATGGTGAATTTTATCATGCAAGTAAAACCCATTGTGTTATGAATCTATGGTAATACTGTACTTATCAGAGAAGAGAAAATGAACGGATTACAGAGTTAGGTACTTTATGTACTGGCACCATTTTCATTTTTATTAAACTTTGGAAGAGAAGGAATGGGGTTGGGAAAGATCCTAGTAATGTATGTCATTTCTGAGTTGTGGAGGGGCCTAGTCAAGTCTGTTAATGTTCCAGAGACAGATTGCTTCTTGTCACTCATGTAATCTACAAGAATATATCAGAGCATGGAGAAGACCAGAAACATAGACTTCAGTTAATATTTTATAGTTTTATAGTTTCATCTCAGATGCTATTTTCAACTCAGTTCAGAAAACCTCATGGACCGCAACCATCAAGAATGAATGGTTTTTGATGATAACAGTGTTAAAAACACTGTATTGGTGATGCTCTGACTGAAAGCTTGTTCAGCTACATCGACCATGGCTTGTGAACTCTTTATTCCTTTCCACTCTTTTCTGGAGTGCCTGGAGCCCCAGAGAGAGGGTAGAAAGGAAAAAAAAATAAAAAATAAAAAAACCTTCATATTGAAGAAAGCAGTCATTAGAAAGGTGTTTGACAGCTGGATGGGAACAATCCTTGCTAATGAACATAAGTCTGGGCAGAATTAAAAACCAAACTATCGTCCATCACGAAAAGTCTGTGCACAGTTTAGTTAATTGGTAAAAATATATGAGTAAATAGGTGCCCTTTTCTATGGTGGACTTTTAGAGTTAGATTTCACATAATATTTTGCCAACATGTGTGACACCACATTAGCTCTATAGCAATTCATTGCAATATGTAATAACAAGCTGTGAACTCCTACAGCCTTTTCTTGGGACATGACACAGGACTGAACCAGAAATAATGGCTCACACGAATAAACAAAGTGGAATTATACAGACAAATAAAAGTAATTGTGAGACCATTGTAAAACAAGAATATTAATAGAAGAATAAAAAAAAAAAAAAAATCAGTCATACCTGCCAAGAATGACGTGCTGAGCTTTTATCATTTTGCTTCAGCAAGGTATTTGACACAGGAATGCTTAATGATAGTCAGTGTTGGTTTCTGGTTTATGTTTAAACTCTGAATGTGCTAAGCAGGAATGTTGGGAATCATTCTGATTTTGAAATACAACTGAGCAGTTATGTGGGAGGGACTGTACAGAGCTGTGGTCATAAGGTAGAAATATGACAGGGAGTGGATTTTGCTGTGGAACTTTCCTTTAACACCATCCTGGAATATTATTCATCTATGCCCTCACAAGCAAACATAAGAACTGCAGATGATGCTCGGGCACTTAGCAGCAACCAAAAATAATATATCAGCTTAGCTATCCCTGCTGCACATTGGGATTGTCTCTCTAGCATTGTCAGATTGGTTGTGCAGGTCATTGTTCAAATGCTGCCATGGAGCCATTGTGTCACTACAAGACAGGACCACCAATATGCTTTATGTTTTAATAGAAACATGTGCTTTCATGTATTGCGGGTTTCTCTAACTGAATTAGATTACATTGAGCTACTGTTCAATTATATTTTTTGTCTGCTTACTGTGACACAGTTGTCATATAAGGTTTCAAATAAATAGTATGTTTGAAAGTAGCAAATTCTGCAGTTTTGTAAAACCACCATCTGGTCCAAAATGTATAAAAACTTTGATTTAGTGAGATTCAACTGGAAATGTTGAAGGAAAAGAAAGCATAAGGTCCATTTCAGGACTTTTTCAGTAATTCCTCATTTATTTACCAGAAAAAAAAAAAAAAAAAAAAAGTTCCTCTGAGGAGGAACGAACTGTTAAGAGATGTAGCTTGGTGGGGAGCAGGGGGAAATCTGGAGTTCTGCTTTTTATTTGTGTTATGATTGACACAGGAATGTGATGTTAAACTCCTAGCACATTTCTTTCAGATGAAATATCCTTATGGAACCTCCTGTGTTACTTATATTTAAGATGATATTTCAGCTTCCAGGACATCCTACATCTGTACCTACACCAGAGGAAGACCTCATGGTTCAGCCAGTATTTACCAGAGTGGTTGGATAATATTGTTTCTATGATCAGATGACACATCATGAATACTAGTTTCAAGGACTGGTTAAAACTCTCAAGGTTACGCCCTCCTTCAATCTTTGAATTCCCAAATAGGAAGATTATTAATGTCAAGGTTGTTGGCCCCTAAAATTAGACCTTACAGCTGTGTTTTGATTTCTGGGTGTGTGTTTGTATGAAAACAGAGATCATCTGTGCATCTGGGCTTCTGTACAATGCAAGAAAGCTTTTTTTGTTTGTTTTTGTTTTTGTTTTTTGCCAGACTACCATACCCTTCATCAGAAGGTAGGAGCCTTAAGGTGCAGCAGCTATATTTTCCCTATATGTCTCTATCAGTTTATGTTGCATATGAGCTGGTAATGTAGTCATGTACAGAATTGCCTGAGAAAGCTTTTTGTAGATGGGTAGCTGAAATTCTCACTTAATTTCACATTTAATCTTTTTCTTTTTTTTTCAGTTTGATTTATGCTACATGACACTGTAAAAGGGCAGCATATCCTACTGGTGTTATGAGATAATGCTTCTAGATGAATTAGCTCCAAAACCAAGAGTTATTCTTTATCTACATTTTTAATTTGAGCATTTGTATGTCACTCTTCTGCTTTTAGGGTGGTTTCGCTTTCCACCAGGACATAAGGTTTCCTCTAAATTACAGTGGTTTCTAATGACCCCCAGGTTGTCTGGGAACTGAGGGATTGCTACACTGCATTTGTTCATTGTAAAATCCTTGTATTTGGTGGTGGAATCTGGTGATCTAGGATGGAGCTCAGCAAGCGACACACTATTTGCTTAACAAAGGGGGACAGCATGCCTTCTGCAGAGGGTTACACACCTACTCTGGTGGCAGAGTTTAGCTGAACCACTCTGCACTCTGTGATATCTGAAGAGAGGCATTAAGATCAGTAGAGTGAACTAAAATTTTCAATTTTAGGTCAATAAAATCAATATATTCAACATTTTACAAATTTGCATGAAAAGGACAACCAAGGAATAATGTTTTTACTTCCATGAAGTAAATAGACAGCTTGTTCACCATATGGTTAACTGAAACATTTTGAGGCAGCTGAGACCACAGTTAAGCTTTAGTGTTAAGTGATAATGAACTTGTTAGCAGAGGCCAATGCAGAGGAAGCATTAACAGTTTGGTTTGAAATATTTCAAGAAAGTAAAAAAAATGTGAGTATACAAAATATACATATTCTGACTTCTTTGTTCTCTGGATTGTGAAACCTGTGAGATCATTATTTTAGGCCTCTTTGTAAGACCTGTGCTGACTCTGTTGGGCAAAGAAAATTTATATAAATTTCAAAAAATGAAAATTATTGTTCTATTTTTAAAAGCCTCTATAAGTCTGTCTCTCTCAACCAATCCAGGGAAGTTAGCTTTTGGCTGAAAAAAAAAAAAAAAAGAAGAAGAAAAATAAAAATTAAAAAACAAACAAACAAACAAAAAAACAAAAAACAAAAAAAATAGATTGTATATTTCAAAATGTAGAGGTGTTCTTATCCTGTCAAGTTTGAATCACTGATTATGGCAGACATGATACAAACAATAAATTGAGTTAATGAGTGGACGCTGCCCTTATAGCAATGCCAAGAAAAGTAACATGCAAACAAATTTTCATCCCAGGATTTATTTTATAGCTGTGGAAAACATTTCTCCTGCCACTGGGATAAATCTGTTGCCGAAGAAGTGTTCTCTTCTCAGGGCTGGTTAGCAGTAGAGAGCAATTAAGACCTTGCTCCTCAAATCCCCACAAGAGCTAAGCCACTGTCACCTCCTAAACACTCCGCTACTCTTACTTTTCACAGGCACCACCCAGCAGCTATCCCTAGATTCCTTTACTCTGTGCCAAAGGGAACTAATGTGACAAAACAGGATTTACCAGGCTGGTTATAACTCTATTCAAATGTTAGGAGGATTCAGATTTTGATTATCAGGATGTGCTTTCCCTTGGACACACTGGGGTTTACAGAGACAGTGGGATTGCAGAGACTTTAAAGATGTTTCAAAACCAAGAGCCCTGTGTGCACATATGAGCCTTTATAAATATCTATGGTTTTTTTTTTGTTTTTTTTTTTTCCCAAAGGTCAGAAATGTAAATGTTCATGTGAGAGAAGGAAGTGCTAAAAGGCACCAGACTGGAACTCCAAAGCCGGGTTCTGTTCCTGGCTCCACTGCAGCTTGTGACTGCAGGGAACTCTTACAGGGATAACATTTCACTACCTCAGAGAGCTGTTATTAATTCATCTGTGGGCCTGGGGTCTGTGTGAGGAGGGATGAGAGCAGGGAGTCCCCTCTGCAAAGCTGTAGCTGAGTTGCTCTCTGCACCCAAGGCACCTCTCTCGAAGGTAACCAGGCTGTCTTCGCACAGCATGCCACGGGCAGTCCAGGCAGCTCCCTGCGTCCTGGCACTGAACTTCACTTCTTTTGCACTCTATCTGCTGCACTCACTGAAGTTATAAAATTTTAATATGGGACTATGAAAATCAGTTACTCTATAGTCATGGAAGGGGAAGAAAAAAGACCTCATAGTAGAAGAATGAGGGGATGGATTTTTTTTCTCCAGCACATATGAATTCAATTTCAGAGAGAAATGAATCTCAGACTGTAAGCACATGAGAAGACCTCTGAGGAGTCAGAACAAAGGGTCTCTTAAATGATAATCAGTCATTCTATCAGCCTGTGATTGTAGCAAAATGTTTTTGTTGTAAAACATTTGTCTGACACATGCTTGTAAACCTGCCAAAAAGGATATCCTACTTAAACAAAACAGACATTAGCCTCAAAAGTGGGTTTTCTGTTCGAGATACCCCTGATCTTTTTCCTAACTTTTGTTCAGCTATGTAAGTGATTAGAGAGTATCGTTAAATTAAACAAGAACGTAATTAAAGTTGCTGCGCCATGCTCAAGCAGAAGCAATCACACAATCCATGCCGCAGCAGCCACAAGCCCAGCCAGCCTGTGCCTTGGCATAGTGGAGGAGAGAACGGGGTGGTTGCAAGCCCTCAAATGGGGCCACTGAGAAGGGGTGCCTCCTCCCTGGACACCACTGTGTAAATTGTGCCTGTTGGCCATGCTCTGCAAGGCTGCAAGTCCAGCTGGGTGGAAGCAAGGCTGGAGCCCTCGTTCTTTTCCAGCAGGTATTTTGCAATCTCATCTCTGTCTGTCCTCTCCACGAGCAAGCACTAGTAGGTCTCCTGAGACCCTCACATCTCCCTCTTCTGCACCTACATGTCCCCACACTTCCTAGCTCTTCGTAAAACCACAGCATTGGCTGACCACTTTGCAGAGAGGTCTGGGCAAAATCTCTCCTACAGGCTCCATGCAGTTGGAATCAGCTTTGGTGTCTGGTTAACTCATTGCTGGTGGAGGTACAGAGCCTTTCTGTAAACACAGAAGGTATAGAAAAGGAACTGAAAGGTCATCACGAGCTGGGAGGCGCCAGGCAGCAGCAGAAATGGAGACAGCCCAATGGGCCTTTCAGCTCAGCAGTGCTATACGTTGGACAAGTTCTGCACATTCACAGGCAAAATTGCTAAGAAAAAATGAAACTGTTCCAGGACACTCTGTAATCTTACAGTATGCTTATGGTTATGCAAGTAAAAAAATAAAAAATTAAAAAGGGTTGACAAGCAGGGATGTCCAAAGTGTCATAAGAAAAGAGCAGAGGAGAGCAGGGAAGGGAAAGGAAAGGAAAAGAAAGGAAAGGAAAGGGAAGGAAAGGAAAGGAAAGGAAAGGAAAGGAAAGGAAAGGAAAGGAAAGGAAAGGAAAGGAAAGGAAAGGAAAGGAAAGGAAAGGAAAGGAAAGGAAAGGAAAGGAAAGGAAAGGAAAGGAAAGGAAAGGAAAGGAAAGGAAAGGAAAGGAAAGGAAAGGAAAGGAAAGGNGCAGAAACTAATCAACCATAAATGATAGGACAGCTCTCAATACTAAGATCTCATTTGAATCCAACTGGTCTTGTCCCATCTGTATATTAAATTTACATATCGACTGGAATTTTGAAAAGAGAAAATTGGGAGGTTACTATGGGTTTAAAAATAATAGAATTATTAATTTTTTTTTTGTTTGTTTCCATCCTTTGTAGAGGAAATACAAAGTGAATTGTTCTCAGCCAGGAATCAGTCTTCAAAGTCAAAGAGGAAAGAATATATTCTGTTAGGTAGGTAATGTAATTGGTTAGTAGAATTTCATTTAAACAGAATGATGTCCATGAGCATTAGTGGCTGAGAAGAGAAGAAAAGGGAACCTTTGAACATATATTTTATTTCATTTTAATTTTGATATGAAGTTCACTAACTCACAGTGGATCCTTGTATAAAACAACAAAGACAGACAATTTAAGGTCAATTATCAAAAAGGGTAAATGGGCAGGTAAGATGAGATGGTGATCCAATGATTTTGAAGACAGTTTTAAAGAATTTATCGAAAGCTATTTTAAAGAGCTCTCTGTTAAAGGGATAACATCTCAAGACACTCAGACTATATTGAAGCAAAGGAATTCAACCTTAACTAACTTGTTGGAATTCTTTGAAGATATTACTGCCATGATAGATAAGGAGAATTCTAATTTAATTAGGTTTTCAGAAGGTAGTCGGCACTGCTCCACATCAAAGATTACTGGATAAAAGGTATAGAACAAAGGATTAGAGCTAGTGTAGAGTAAAATTTGTCTCCTGAGTTAGAGAACAAAAGAGAATGATGCACAGCTATTTCTGAAGAGGAAAAGATGTTACTGCTTATGGCAGGGTTAGTTGCTTTAAACATCCTAAAAATATTGAGGTATGAGTAATTTGAATAGGACTTTTAAAATTCAGGAGCCATGATGGACTATATCCACTTAGTCCATCACAGCTATCACAAATTTCCCTGCCTCATGAAATGTGATAGAATTTTCCCAGTTGATTAAAATCTGATGTCACAGGGAAAGTTACAGATTTTTTACAACAGTCCCTTGTTCTGACAATGTTTTAATGGGAAACGGAAGACCAATGGAACAGCTCAGTGCCATGCTGGTCAAAAAGTATGGCCACAAGCAACTGTGGCTATTTAAAACGTTTATTAGAGCGGCTTTCGGGCTAATCTAATTTGGCACAAGAATTTTAAAAGTCAGCGAAGTTGTAATGCACAGACAGTTAGCAGACTAAAGCTGTGTGCTCACTGTCCACACTGCAATTCAAAACTATGGGCAAATAAATTAGAGCTTCCACCAGGTTCAAAACCTAGAAGAAACTGGGAAATGTTTGCACTAGAACTACTTTATGCCAAGATTTTATGTAGTGTTAATGGAAAAAGTATTGGAAATTAAAGACTACCTCAGAATAAGTTTGAGGAGCAGAGTGAAAAAAGAAAGGAAGTTAGTTTCAGATAAACAAGGGAAAAAAAGAAAAGACTGGGCATATTGAGTTGGACAGGCTCTTCCTGTCCTTGTGCTGAACATTTCTTATGTTGCTTTCTCTATTTTCTCATCATATACTCCAGCTGAAAGAGCATACTTTGCTCCCGTCTTTTTATTTCCATAAGTATGATAACTGGCACTGTTCTAGGCCTTTCCTAAAAACTAAGTTAGTAGCAACTGACCCAAAAGCAATAACACAAAATTGATCACTCAAAGCAGCTAGAGAGCCAAAGCCAGAAGTCACGTACCAATTTTGGGGATTGTGCTTCCCTTTCTGCACTTTTAGTGCACTGTGAAGCAGAATTTTTTAAAGCTTCTTAAGGGATTAGTTGCAACTTAAAACTGTATATACGCATCATAACTACGGTGTCTTCCAATAGATTCAGCACACTAATTGCAGTAAGAAATCTCTTTCATCCTCTCTGAATACTCAGCAAAGTCAGGTGAGTGAACTCTGCCTGACAGAAAGGCATCTTGTGAGTGATTTGCTGGAGACAATCTCTTTTGGCGGGTGCAGTAATTGCAAAGCAAAAAAATCTTGGTAGTTACTCAGAATTACGAAGAAATTTGTTTTATGATCTTCTTTAACTTGTTTTAATTGATTTTCAGCACATAAGCTGCAATAATGTTGCAATCCAAATGAGGACATGGTTCTCAGACACATAATTGTAGGAGTCAGATTACTTAGTAAAGGGCAAATCATCAAAGGATATGCAACATCAAGAGTTACTCTCAGTGCGGAGAAAGCCCTGCATTTGTTACACAGCAGACCACATTTGGTTGGCTGCTCTCTTCTTAGCTGCTGCAAACACAAATACCAATTTTCATAAGTTTATGAAGGAAAAGTTGGCGTCCTTAGACACGCATTACTAGAATGCAGACTGGAGCACAGGAAATGCAGCAATGTTTAAGCTCTTTCATGTGTTTAGGTCCAGATGTCCAGTGCCCTGCAGTGTTTTCAGTATACTCACTACCAATTGTAAACACTTTAATGTTCTCTGGGGGTCACCAAACCAGCCTTTTTCAATTTTCCTGAAGAGAATTGCCCTGAACAAAATTCATCACAGAGGGAAAATAGAGAATTAAAAAAAAAAAAAATAGACAACAAAACAAATCTACAACATTGCCTAAGAGGCTGGAAGAACTACTGGAGGAGTGCCAAGAGTCTAGGAAGGTGGTCCAGGACCAAAACTGTAGAAGAAGTTTAGGGTATTGAAGTTTTGTGTAAACGAGCCACCTCCCAAGTAGTCCAGCGCATGTTCTAGCCTAGCCACTACAAGTTGGAGAAGTTGCTGTGATCAACCAACTAACCTTGTTTGCAGTGGCGTAAGTAAGGAGTAAATCTATTTTGGTCAGACAAATTTAACCCAGAACAAAACTGCAATGACATCAAGTTGAGACCACAAAGACCATAGTCTACCAACAGTTATGATCCCACATAGACGATGTTTGCCATGATCAAGAGTTTTGCGTAATTTATTATTTGAATTTTAAATCCTCAGAAGAGGGACTGTAAAGCTATTTAATGTATTGTTAGCTCAAAGTCACATTTATTGAGTGTTTATCCTCTAGAGTATTCTTACAGACCAGTCTGGGTGAACCAACTGGTATAACTACCAGAAAAACATTTTGTGTACACCCTGGGTTTTCCAAAGCACTCAGTTGTACGGTGGCATTCACAGCGAGCAGTCCCAGCATGATGCAGCTATTCTGACTTTCTCTTTTTATCACATCTGCCCTCATTGCAGTGCCTGAGATCAAGCAGATGGCTCTGCCTGTGATTGTCCCTGGAAAAGTCTTGCCATTGCCTGCCGCTAAGAGATGCGGGACTCCCAAGCAGTCAGAGTCCAGGACGCCCACCGGAGCAACACAAGGCCCAGATAGACACCAGAGCTCTGGTCCAGTACAGATTTCTCCAGTTAGGTGAAAACTAAAGACTTGGCTTTGCACTAAGATTTGTTAACACAAACTGCATCTGGGAAACTGGCTGACACAAATGCGGATTTAGGAATTTTTTGCTATCAGTATGGTGCTTGGAAGTTTGAGGGCTGTATTGCTAAAGATAATAGGGTGAGGAGCTCCCTGTGATGTATTGTAAAGGTGTCTTCATGCTACAGCAGCTAACTCATAAACAGAAACTTTACTTGTAAGGTACATTAATGTTCCATATCATTCCTGGTGTTTTCTAAAAGTGTTCAGAGGAAATTACTGGCTCTGTGAGTGCCAGATCCCAGGGTGTGGAAACAATAGAGGGCCATAAATAGATAAATAAATAACTTAACATTTTTCAGGCAGCTTTCTGACTTGCCATAAAAAATTTCACTCATCCCTCCTGAGTTTAGTGATGTTCCTCATTAGGGACGGGGATTTAAAATAACAACACAAAAGTCTTTATTTTTTTTTTTTTCAGACAAAAGTTCATTGCTTTTGCACTTTGCAAACAAAATACTCTCTGCATTCAGATCAGCCTTCTCATTTAGTTCTCTGCATTCTCCCCTCCTTGTTTCAAGAGTATTTCTAGCCAGAGACTTTTCCTGATCTTTGAGTCTATTCCTAGATTTTTCTCTCAAGGAGTGGGTGGCATTTCAGTAGGCTGGGCTCACTTGCTCAGTCACAACAAAGGAAAATAAAAATAACCAGCTGAAAAAGTGAAGTTGCTGGAATGTGTAATACTCAGCTTTAAAATGGCACAAAAGAGCCTGCCTATTTATAGTTCTTGTGTTGAGAAACAGTGAGGCACACTTTGGGCACTAGGTACAATGGATCACCCAGGAAAATGCATGGTCTTGCATTCTGCATGTGAATGCCTTTTTGTTTGTTGCAATATCAGTAACTGCCCATGAAAATGGGGCTTACTCAGAGGTTCAGTTATCTATTTTATGCAAGCAAATGCTAGGTTTTACTTGCCAGTTTGGTCAGTGACTAAAAACTTAGATGACTAAATAAAATGCTATGATTGCTGTAATTCAGATTTATTCATATATCTCTGTCATTATATCGTTGCTGAGACATAGATGCTGAGCATGATTGCACAAGAAATATGTTTCCAGTGCAGCAAGAGACCCATTCTATCTCATTCATTGAGTGATGAGACTTTGAGGAGGACAAAAGACTCCTAGTTTACTAGTATCTAATCTTTTTTTTAATACGTGCCTCATTATCCTTATTTGAGTCATGCTGAATTACACTTAATAAATTATGAGTTTGCTAGCTTCTCTTTATTTTCAAGTTTCATTTCATGGTATTGTTTTCCAGTTCAGTAGAATGTAAGATAGATTGAAATGTCAGTGAGTAGACCGGCTGTAGAGATATAATGAAATTGCTGTTTGAAAGAAATAAACGAAAATTATGCTGCACATAACATGCTGAAGACATCTGCAAAGAGACTGCACTATTAGCAGCAGTCTGGAGGTTTTGATGCTATGTGTAAATGCAAGCCAAGCCTTACTGTGCACCATGTGGACTGATAGCAGACCGCAGTCCTCTGCATAGGAGCGTGCCGTTCAGAAGTGCTACAAAAGCATATTTGATGGGCCAAGGTAGGTCCCTGTGCGGAAATGTACTCGTGCTGTTTTTTGGTAAAGCTAGAAGCAAATCTAAGATTTCATAAATTTAGAGGGCAAGCTGTATTCAGAGACAAGACATACGTTTATCCAATACCTTCCTGAACAAAATGGCAAGCAGACCCAGAAACTGAATTTGGGGTCCTCCATGGGGTGTCATCACTTGCCGTTGGTGGATTAAAGTTCAAAGGTAAGAAAATCGGTGAGTAAGTTTTGCCGCCACTTATGGGTAAACTCACGACACCTTTCTACTTTATAACATCAACTTCGTTAGATTAGATAAGTATGGTAAAAGCAAATATAAGTGGAACCACCATCATAAGTTTTCTTTTTTATTTCTAAGCTGGATCTCACCTCCAGGCTCTCTTGAGTTTATCCTCCAGCTGCAAAGGCACAAATCTTTGGAACTTTGTTTCTCTGACTGAGACGCAGACCTTAGTTTTGTTGTAACTGCACACAGTCACTGCCATGAACGGGATATAAACAGTTTTTTAATAAAATATATACAGCTTGTTTCTCCTGGCTTCTTGCATAACAATGTCGCAAAATAAAAACTCTTAAATGATGATAATCAGTATCTATGTTTAGTAGCTGGATCTCCCTGGGAGACCAAAACTGTGCTGGAAACAAAACTTTATCCTATATGTATAAGCTGTATTCTCTCCAGTTTTGAGTCTGCTGTGTTCTACAGTAATTAATAAAAATTCATTCCGAGAACAGAGGACCATAAGAAATGCCCTGTACAGTCAGTTCAGAGGTCCATCTAGCCCAGTTCGCTGTCTCCAACAGTGGCAACAGGAGATGCTGGTTAGGAAGAGCAGGTGGGCTGAACTGTTCTCTGTGGGCTCTTCTCCTCATGCTCTCCAGCTCCCATAGTCCCTGGAGTGGAGCTGAGAGGGCTCATTCCTGTCTGTTCCCCGCTTTCCTCTGAGCATCTCCACATATGACCATTGCTTTGCAAAACAGCTAAAGACTGCCCATGTGTTTTTGATACTGAAACCTGTAATTGAGCATGACAAGAAAGGTAGGATCAAAAGTGGGGAAAAAAAGCACAGAAGAGAAATGAAAGAAAAAGTTTCTGACAAGACTCTGTGGTGATTCAGCAAGGCACATTCACTGCAAAAAAATATCTGAACTGAAGCCAAATAATAAACGTCGTCCTGTGAATCCATTAAGGTATATTAATGCTGCCGCTTTCCCATCTGTTCCCTGAAGTTCCAAACCAAAAAACAAGTCATCTGCAGCCTTGGCTCCCTCATTGTGTGAAATATTCATTTATTAAATTAATCTGGAGAAAACACATTCATTTTGTCCCTGGTGGGACTTTGTTTTGTTTTAACAGGGTTACATACCATGGATTGTAGCCCATTGAGGCCACTGATAAATTACATGTGAATAAAAACAAAAACCAAATGAAACAGATAAATAATAACTGCATGTTATTTTTTTTCTCTAACAGAAATGCCTTTGGGATAACTGCAATTTTTTTCTGTGGTGTTGAGAAGGCTAGCAATTTACACTAATAAAATTGGCAAAATATCCCTGGGAATCCTTATTTTTCTATGAACAATATACAATGACAAAGTTTAATGCTAAATGTCTGTGTCCTCAAACACCAATATATATTTCATCTGTGAAACAAAATTACTGTTGCCAGTATCACAGAGGGAATGGCTTATGTTTGACCTTGTTAAGCAAAAAAATTGGAAATATTCTTTGCAATCTCCCACGCCAGTAATTCCCGAAAGCTTGGTATTGCAAAATTCCCTTCTGCCACCCTCTGATTATCACAGCTCCTTCAGTTCATCATGGTGATGCAACCATCCTCTTGGAGCAGTGGCAAAAGCTATTTCTAGTGCTTTTAAAACATCTTTAAGCTTGTGGCATTCAATATAGTGCCTTAAAAGTAGCCTGGAAACGTTTGTTCATGTGCTTAGCAAAGTTATGTTCCTTTATGTGTTTCCACTTAGGACTGTATGATTCAATAATTATTAGGTGGAATGCCCTCTAGTCTCCCTAGACACCCCACCAGAATTAGCACATACCCTCTGTAGAGAATGAATTGCTATCCAGCCACTCGCAGGGAAGATGTGGAATTTCTGCAGCTTACACACTGTGTTCCCCACAACTCCTGTTGTGGTTCTCTTTCTGTAGATGACTAAATGCATTATCTTTGTCACTCGTTCCTTTACAAAAGTACTTTCCAAACTGTTGGTTAATTAAGCTGTATCCTCACGTGTTTACAGCACAGGACTGTGAGACTGCAGCTTAGGTTCCCTCTATGGCTATGCCACAGACTTTCTGCATTTTCCTGGGAAAGTCAGTTCAGTGTCTCTTTTCCTAAAACGCAGAGTGTTCATACAGGGATTAATGAAGTATGCCTTTCCCACAGTTATGTTTAACTTAGCAACACTATAACGTAAATGCATACCTTTGATGTTACAATGTTGTCAAAATGCAAATGACCATTAATCATTGTGCATTCCAGTGCTTTTCTGCTGCATATTGATTTGTTTAAATATATTCAAACAGATTTATTTTTAATTTGAGAGCATTCTCTTCTTAACATTCATAAACTATAGAGGCCTCAGAATTAGGATTTAAAATTATAATTTACTTGTCATATAGATTATGGTATTATATTCACTTACAGAGATTTAATTAGGTGAAATTAGTTCCTGTTCTTACTGAAAATCTCTAGAGCTGGTGTAAGCTGTTTACTGTTGCAGCAGATCTAATTTTGATGTTACTAATTTATAAAACTGTCTTTATCAAAATAGGAAAATCTCTTTTGAGCTGACGTCACTTCATTCTGTAATACCTTAGAGACCTAAAAGGACTGACCAAAACTCAGAATGCAGAATTTCACAGATTCTTATTCATGACCATGACAATTTTTCCTTTTATTCAAAACTGAGAAATGAGTGAAATTCTCTGGTCAGCCTGAGAATGCTTGGCTGTACGGTGATGGCAACATGTTTACAGTATTTACAAAAGTAGTATGTAGGGTGACTGGATGGATCCACTGAATACAGCACAGACCCACTACTTGAACACCTACATCATTGTGCATCTTATCATACAAAGGTAACAATTTTTTTTTTATCCTCACCTCTCTTCAGTACACACACTGAAATTTCAGGGAAGTTCTGAGCTGTCATGCTTGCATGACAAATACATGAATAAGGCTCCTCCAATGACCTCAATTATTACTTTAGCAATGATATCATACAACTGTGAAGGAATCAACAGGTAAGAACAGTTTCTTAATTTTTGCATAGGAATGATAAAAGTAAACTTAGTATCTTCAGAAATTTAAGTAATCAAACCGCAGAATGCCAAAGCAGGATGGAGATAAAAGCTATGCTTTGTCTCTGCAAAGAACTAAGTGAGTATTTCAGAAAGGTACTGCTCTCTGGTTGGGCAGGAGGCTTTAAGGTTTCTCCTTTTGGGTGCAGATATGGGAAATCCAGTTCATTGTTACTGCTATTGGCCGCTTTAATTTTAAAAACCACAGCTCTTGATTTTAAAAGGAGTAGAATGCAATCAATGCAAGACAGCTGACATTGACTTGTCTCTAGGTATATGCCTGAGAAACATCAAAGGCTCGTGCTAACAAATCCCTACCTTGCTTCATCAATTTTTATACATATCCCTAAGAACAGAACTCAAAGTCTGGATTGATTAAGAGAGCGGTGCTCTGATGACTGTCTCACTCAGTACAACTTCCCGATATACCAGCACAGCTTTGCTCTACTGCTACTTTCTGGAAAACAGACTCTGTTATGAAATGGCACAATGGAAGAAATCACTGGCATGGTTACAGGGAAATATCAACTATAACTTACGTAAAGCCTTCCCAAGAAGTGGAACAGTTTTCAGGTTAAAAATGTTACAAAAATCCAAATGTGAAACCACTTCTGATTGTAACAAGAAAGAGACTTAATAAATCTGTCTTCTTAATACATTTGTCTTCAGGTATTCTACTAAAGTAGCACTGTAATGGCAAAGGTAGCTGCATAAATCATCATCGCCTTCAGCAAACTGCATTCTGCTGTTCATAGCATTTAAAAGAATGCTCACTGAACACTGGGGAAAGAGGGGGTTTATGTACATTTTCTAAGCAAATATGTATATACCCGTATGCATACAGCTGCTTAAGTATTTGACTGGCCCTGGAAAACTTTAATTTTTAAAAGGATAATATTATAAAACTCTATCTGGTTGGCTTTTTATAAGAAACTCCCTTTTTATATTTTTTCATTATAACCCTAATTGCATAATATGGAGTATATAAATATTTATAAATACATATGTAACTTTAAGCCTCATCTTTCCTGTCCCAAATGTAAATATGCCAGTTCTGCTTTTTCAGAAGCATCAGGATGGACACACACATACTGAAAATACTCATTGCTGTCCATCCCTGACTGTTCTCCTTCCATGCTGCAGAGACTAGTTCCCATTTTCAGCTTGTGCTTAGAGACACATTTCAGAGAAGCAGCTAGCCTCTCCCAGTGCTACTTTTCCTTAATTGACCACATTACCAATCCTTCATGTAATTTTAACTTACTGCCTCAGAACAAAAAAAAACCAGACTGCAGCATTCAGCTGTGGATGTCAGCTGTCTCAGCTGAAGCACAACATGGCATGAAGGAGCATGAACCTAATGGATGAATAAAAGGATATGAGCTTTTTCTTAAAGTAAACCTCCAGAAAGCCCTATTGTGGCAGACAGATTAAGGAAGTTTCCTTTTCTGTACATAATTAACATGGGAATAATATACGGGGAGTCTAATCTGGACTAAGGAGAACCAACTTTTGAACTCCCAGAAAATGAATGAGGGTCATTACAAAGCAAGCAGCTAAGCAAAGCTATCTAAAGAATTTTTTTCTATGCTTTTGCGTCTTTTTTAAGATAAAAGAATCCACAGTAAATCGCTAAATAAATAATAATTTAAAAAAAAATTACCATGTTAAAGTCCACCAAAGTATAATGTATAGTTAAGTTGGGCCTGGGACTGAAGTATGTGAAGTTATGTTTTACAAAGATGGATGTTTTGTTTCATATTCTAATTAAAAACCTTTGAAACACCACCAATTGCCACAATGCCTGATTTCTGATCTCTTTACCTAAAGAGCCTTGCTACTTAACAGGTTTGCAAAGGACAAGTACATGTGTTTTAATGTTTTTTTCATCTCAGTTTGAAAAGGCAAAGAAAGCAGAACAATACAGATTTTCCTCTAATTTTGTTAATTTTTTCAAAAGCAGTGGCTGTGTTACAATACTACTGGTGAACCCCACTCACTTACATTCCCAGCTGCACACACAGAGGCACACAAACACCTCACCTTTATAGTGGAAAAAAGACCAAAATCCTTTTGGGAATAGAAAGCACTGAGACTAAATCAAGCATTAGCCCACTGAAGACTGTTTATGATGATGCATAACATTCTTTTTAAGCAAATAGGCGTCAAGTCCCAGTGAAAATTTTCCTGACACAAAAGGCAGACTTTTCTCAGAGCCTTTTTTTTAGGGGAGGCTTTGGTACTGAGAAGTAGAATACTGACATGCCACTGTCCTTGACTTTCTTGTGACTTTGTGGCAATCATTGTTATCAGACTGTCCAGGTGCTTTTTGTATACACCAACTCTTTGGTGTGATGAGCCTCTCTGCCCTCCACCTCCCAAGCATCTTTCCATCCAAATAACAAATTAAAGGTAAGAGATGCCTGCTCCACCGCCCCCCCCCCCCCCCAAAAAAAAAAAAAAAAAAGCATGGAGAAATACAGTGGTTCTGCTTTTGCTTTCTTTCACACAGATTAGGCATTTTATTGAATGCTACTGCCTAAACAAGAGGGATGAGGAAATCTAGGTGCAATGCTAGGATGACATTTTTCTGTGTACTGCTCCACTCTATTTCCTCTGATTTAATCAGTGAAAAATGCTGTCCTTAACACAGCTTCCTTTTAAAACTTAATCTAACCCAAGTTCATATTAAACTGGGCCAAAATTAACGTCTAAGTTTTGCAAATTCTGTCCAACTTTGTCCTGGCTAATCTAAGATAGAAGCTAGCAATGAAATTCAATACTAGGAGAGTTTTGTGTGATTTGTACTTCAAAGGGGAATTTTGCACTTTCCAAGGCTCTGTGGTTCTACTCTCTTATGCTCTTATGGTGCATGCCCTCACCATCTTGGGACAAGAACCCCTAGCTGACAAATCCCATTCCTCTCAGTGACAGCCCCCCTTGGACTTAGCCAGAAAAGGCTGCTTTAAATTTCTGTGAAATCTTTATTGGTTCCTTTCTAAGCAATAGCCATTGAATTTGTCACACAAAGATTGTCCATCATGCTACTGCCACAATGATTACTAATTAATATTATGCAAATACATATTAATATTATTAACAACAATAACTGTTTCATTTTCATCTCAGTAAGCATTACTAGTGACTCTCTGTGGGTTTATACTTCTTGTATATAGCAGTCACAGACACTCTTGCTGTGTGATCGAACCTTCTGCTCAATCAATATAACCACTGACCTGCTTCTGAAACAATAGGCTAAATAAAGGTTTTCACTCCCAGTTCTCAAAGTCTGGGGCCACTGACCTATATATAAACACCTCTTTTGACAAATTTGTGAAACTTCAAAGCACACCTCTTGGCATGAGCACAATGTAAAAACTGAAAGCACAATGTTCTTGACTACCTTGTGAGGCCCAGCATAGCCCAACCAAACCCGTGAGCTAGCTGCTCATGGGTTCACTGTCCTCAGAATATTATTTCTCATCGAACAGGCCTTTCCAGAGTATTTGAAAACTCTATGGAGCTATTAGCTACCTGAAAAAACAATTAGAAGTATTATAGTCCTGAGTACTCCAAGATCTGGTATCGAATGGTATCCTGTAGAAACACAGTCTAAATTGTGGACTAAAATGTTTTCTTAATTGCTTCTTTAGAAAATCATGAGAACAAATTCTCCTTTAACTAGCAGAATTGCGCATATAAAACTGAGGGATGAATCTGGCCCACTTTACCTTGTGCACATTTCTTATGGCTGTATTACTAGTCCAGTTAAAGCTTTGTTTAATGGCTGATGTGTATCTCTACTTGATTTAGCGTCATTTTCAGTTTTCAGTAATATGAATTCATCTAACCCCTAGAGCCATTATGCAGATAAACATTTTTAGTTCTCAGTTTGGTATATGTATTTTGGCTGATTAATTTACAAAATACCTATTTGTACTTATGCCAAACAGCTTGTCATTTCACAAGCATCCAGTTTGTGCATCAGCACTTTATAAATCTCTAAATAAAATCTTCCATGTTTATTTTTCTTAGAGAGAAAATCCAATTTAATAAATGTAGGCCTCTTTTTTCTATACTCATTTTAATGTTGAGAGGGTAACTGTACTGTTTCCTAAGTCATAATGATTTGTTTATTTTTTTTTTATTATGTTAAGAGAAGTAGTTAAAATAATACTAAAATATGTACCATTTCTGGTGTGGGCTTTATATACACATAGCTTGAACCATATAGCCATCATTTTGTTGTCTGATAGCACTGGAGAAAGCCTACTGTTATGATGATAGGAAGTGGAGAAAAAAAGACTCTTCCCTGGAGTTGCAGCCAATATTTTGTCCTCAACCTCATCTCCTAAAAGATGCTTACCTCTCTTCTGATGGTGTTTGGTGACTTCCACTGTATGTCTTTCTTCAGGCGCTTAGTTTCTTGGAGTGAATTGTGGAGAATGCCTCTAAAGGGCGTACACAGACAAAATTTACTCCCCTCCTACCCAAGAAGTGGCATTCCCACTTCCTTGTCCAGGAAGGGAACATAAATTCAGGGTAGAAAGGGGAAAAAATGACTTTGGCAGCAGCCTCCCCGGTCATTCAGCAGCAAGGCATTATCCTGACATTTGGTCAGTGCTCCACAGAGTTCAGATATGAGATCCATGAAGACATCTATCCTAATTTTGTCAGACCCTCTCTCTCTCCCACCAGTCACGGAGCAGCCTCAGGTCTTCACTGGTTATTGCATTCACTGCAGTCCTCACTGGTGGTGCCTCAGGATATGGTCTTGATGCCGTGGGCAGTAGGCAACACTTCCAGAGTTAGCTCACAGCCTTCTCCTTCAATTCTAAAGTATTTATAGGTTGCATGATGACTCTGAGAGGGCCTCCACGCCTCCATGGAAGCAACCATGATTTCATCCTGTACAACCTTTAAAATATTTAATCCAGGACACATTAACAGTGTAGCAAGAGCAAGCCTAGAGGCTCTGCATGTTCAAATATTTATGCTTCCTGGGTGAGTCTGGCAAGAAGTGCTGCCAAGTGTTCTGCTATCAGTGTCCTATGCTGGCTAATTGAAAATTAACTTGGGCACTGCCCACATGAGTCGCAGCAGCATAATTGACCGAAACGGTCGTGCCCCTCCAGGCAGGATAAGGAGCTCATGGGGAAGGTGGAGATGAGATGAATCATTTTTGTGCCCTTCAAAACCTGAGCTACTTTACGTTGTCAACTCATGAGACTGCCAGTGCAATTCAGCCCTTCAGCTTCAGGTGAGAGCACCTTAACAAAACGGGGATGTGGAAGAGGACCCTGATCAGCATTTTGCACTGTACCTGTGCAGGGGATGCCGTTAGCAGCTGTGGGGAAGATGCACAGGAGCTGGTGTCTTACCCACGTGCTCACAAGACGCTCGGAGAGCTATGGCTGTGAAGCAGTACTTTACAGTTGTAGAGTAAAATTAGGGGCATCCTTCCCATGGCTTTGTAAGCAGGACAGTAGCTTTCAGGAACAGACATTTATCAACAGAAACATTTATTAACAACAACAACAACAAAACAGTAAAGAAGTGAGAGGTGAAAATAAAGGTCTGTGTAAGTTTTCTCATTTTATCTACACAGTTTTCTCTGGGTATTAATTCCTGAATTGCACCCTGATCTTTTTGTGTGTTTGTTTCCCTTTGAGGAAAAGCATTTCATTATCATTTCAAAGATCACGAGTCAGCCTGAAAAAATACGGAGCGTCTTGGAGTGTATTTATTTATGGACTTGCTCCAGATGAACACACACTATTGTAAAATGGATTCTCTCATTTCCCGGCGCCCTTCTAATTATGTACACAGTAGAATCAGGCAAAATGAAAGCTTCATTGGAGTTCAAGAGAAAGCAAGTGCAGTCCCCTGCCACAGGAATGATCTGGCGTATAGGAAATCAAGGTTACTGTTCCTTGATTATTTAAACAGAGCACAGACTACTGCGCTCCCAGTCTCTCGTGTAAGCAGTTTAAATGTCAGTCCCTGCGCTGCCAAACCACGTTTTATGTTTGAGTAGTGCTCACCACTCATCCTGCTGCTTCGCTGGCAAATAACTTCACTTTGCCGTGCCTATTTTGGGAGCACGAGGAGTATTAAGAAACAGGTTCTTAAACAGAAACAAAAAGCCACAAAGCAAGAAGTTCTCCCCGAGTCGCGTGGTGCCCTGTAGGATTATCTCAGGTTTCTAGTTTCCTAGGAACGTAGTAACTTCCCCGTGGGTTGTTTAGTGGGCGGTGTTTTTGAATATATGCTAATTCAGCTTTCCTGACAGGGAGACACGCCGTGCCGTGCTGGGGCTACGCTGCTCTCCTGACAGCAAACGGTGGCGAGAGGCGACTGCAGGGTCAGGGCACGCGCTCGCTGTCGTGACAGGAGCCCTCGCCGGCCGCCTTTGTCACCGACATGTGCCTCTGACCATGGAGATGAAGGACTCGGGCAGCGTGGTCCTGACAGCCTACCACCCCCACAGCCCCGCCAGGATCCCAGGCATGGAGCAGAGCTTTGTGCAGGACGTCCCCTCCAGCCGCTCGCCCAGCAGCAGGTAAAGCCCGAGGGTCGGCGCTGGTGCCGTGCCCTGACCTTGCGCACGGGTGGGTCGCGGGCTCGGCCGGCTGCGCTTTCAGCCGCCAGGCAGCCCGGGAGAGCTGCCCGGTCGCTTGGCCACTTGGTAAGCACTTTGCTCATGCACAGCCGGGAAGGCGATTCAGCCCGGCGCTGCTTGTTGTAGCTGGGAGTGGAAAATTCAAGTGCTTGTTTTAAACTATGTAAGTGACAGATCAAGGCCGTTTCCCGCCCGGGAATCTCAACAAGATGATCCCCAGGCACACGGCACGTGCGTCAGGCTTCTGCTCAGGGAAAGCTCCTTTAGGGAAGCCAGGACACTACAGTGACTGAGGTTGGCTCCCAGAAAACTGATCCTGGCTTTGGCTGAGGCGATTATTTGAATCCTTCCCCATACCAGGTCAGGTCCAGCCCTTGCCTTTCTGTGGAACTGCAGTCGCTGCTCTGCACACCCCCGTACACACAATGGGAGACCGCATCGTTAGAGACCTAGTCTAAATTAGAAAATTCCTTTGTGTTGCAGGAAACTAAGTATTGTCTTAATTAATGCAGTTGTGTGTATGTTTACTTCCCTGCTCTGTATGAATGCGTGCATTTGCACAGTTCAAAAGTAGCAGTTTGGGCAATTTTGTTGTTTTAGAAAATCTGACCTTTCTCCTAAACATACGTGTCTGTTCTATGCAGTTTTCTCCAGTAGAAGTGGTGTGGAAGTTCATACTGTAAAAAGTTGAACAAAGTAGAAAACTTCATTCTGTGGCTTCACTGAAAGAAACCGGAGTTAAAGTCTGAGGAAACAATGGATATAATTGTCCACAGGAATTAAGTCTGTGTCTCCTGTTAATAAAAATAATGGTATTTACTTCATATTGTTTATTTATAGCCTGATGGTTATTTTATTTTCATTGTCATTATTTAGGTTAGCTGCATCTTCCTGTCCTTTGTGTATTTCCCTGGCTGTCTCATAAAGATAACTTCTTTGTTCTGTTAAACTGTTGTTTGAGAGCAGTACCAAAATACACAATTTCATGTTAAGAAAAGAAACAGAGCCTCGGCTTTTAGACGCAGTAAGAATGGCATTTGTTACTCAAATCAGAGAGCAGTGGCTTGGCATTGAGTTAGTGGAGAACATGTCATTTCTTCCCCAAGGAAGAATGCTAAACTGAACCTCCCTTTAAGTCTGAGCAACGGAAATGTGGTGTTTTGCTGTGTTTCTGGTAGGTGTGCTCATTGTTTTAAAATGCGCTTGAAACTTAAGCCCAGAATGTATGAGGGTTTGAATCACATACACATCACCTAAGAAAAGCAGAAGTGCGAACTGCAGTTCCTGAAAGAAAAAAAGAAAAGAGGATCCTGGCATTCTGATGAGAAACATATTTTGGAAGCTCCTGCCATGAGGCAAAGCCATGTGTCTCTCTGTATATCTGTGTATCCGTAAGGTTTTGGTGCTGTCTCCCCTTTCTTGTTTTCAACTTCCTGCAGCTGTCTAACAGCAATAGCCAAGTTCTGCCATATGGGCAGTCAGTGACCATCTGAGTTTCCAAAGGCTGTTCAAGAGAGGGATTTTATTAACCCAGCATGCAGTCCTCTGGAATGCAGAGTCCATGAAGGCAAATGCACTGAGCTTTTTAGCAAATGGTAAAAAAGGCTCTCACTTAATCCCTACTCCATCTTCTAAGAACTGTTTCCTGGACTGCATTTTCTGTATAGTTTCCTCTGCCGCCATCCTAGTGCAAGCAGCTTTACTATAGACTCTGTCTGGTGTCCCTTGACCCCAGGGCAGCCGCCTGCACTACAGCATGCCAGTTCCTTGACTCTAGCAGAATGATTTGAAAAAGCATGCAACAAACAGTGGTGCTGTCTATTTTTTGTTTAATAACAAAGACAGTTAGGACCCAGAGAGTGACTTTCCTCTGAATTCTGCTGGTTTTAGTTAGATATAGCTCTACCAAAGTCTGTACTTAAGATGTATATCTATATGAACAGAATCAGTCTTGAATTCTAGCCTTTGATTTGATAAACTACTAGTCAGTTCCCTCTTAGCTTGGGAATCAAAATCTTTCATTTTCTTTCATCTCCCCAAAACATGTCTCCAGCTTTAGAGTGATGCTCCATTCATACCAGAAGAACTCCACTTGCCAGACCCAGGCTTGGACGTGAGTCTTTCCCGGCTATGTTTTCTCTTACAAACACTTTCACTTTGGGAACCCTCTAAGCAGAGGTTTCTCACAGAAAGGGGAAGCAAATGCAGCCTCTGTCGGCATTAAACTGCTCTGCTTCCCACTATTTAAGGAGGCCCTGATAAAAAAAATAAAAGGAGGAAAGATTTAGGTACTTTCATGAACGTCAAAATAAATCAGCGATCTTAAATATTCTTGCCAACTCGAGTATGCAGCTGAGAAGTCCATGGACACCAAAGTTTACACTAATAAAGTAACTTAGATGTGTCAGACCACTTGGCTTCACATCCATCTACAATTCTTGAAGGGCCAATCAGGTGGACATCCTGTGTGCATATCTAAAACATACCTGTGCAGCATTAGCATCAACACAAAATAGGGCAACCACAAGTATCTTCATTCCTAAACCCAGTGGAAGGAGAGTTTATCTGCCCAGTTATAGATTAGGTGATACTGATGGTGGACTGTAAGGAGGTCAGGAGAAGATGTGCTTTAGTTACTTTGAGTGGAAGGTACACCACTGTGCAAAGAAGGATAGTAAATTCATAGGTGTAACAAATGGGAGAGCGGAATGAAAATTTGACTACACAGTGGTACCATCACTGATCTGCAAAGGGAGAATTCTAGCTTCCAAATTTACAGTTGTGTAACATTAATAAAAGGGTTAAGAAGACGGACCAAAAATTCCAGCCATTCTCCAGAACAAGACAGCGCTAGGGGGACTAAAGATAGCTGTATTTAAATATCTCCTCCTCAACGATCTGTATCATTCATTTCTATCGTTCTCCTTTTTTTCCACCCCCAGACTTACTTCAGCAGTTCCACAAATAGGGTGAGCTCTGAAAACTGCTCTGTTGACATTGTTTGAGGTCCAGGAGAATTCTCCGTCCAAATCTTCCTTTAATTCTGTTAATGCAACTAGCAAGTTCATTTTTCCATTTTTCTCATGGGACATTTAGGTTTCTCCACTATTCTTGTCATCCGCTTTACATGATTGCAATTGTTTACAGCATTCATATTATTCATATCTTTTTTCTAAAATTTATTGCTTTTGAGAACTAGATATTGGGGAATCTCTGTTTTCTTTCACTGTTAACAGTTAGTCTAATTCTATGGCATATGAGTACAGAGGGGAAGGCTCCTGTGCTTGTGGCACTCACTTGTTTTTAATTCCATTTATTAGAACTCAGATGCTACAAGTACCAGTACCAAACACCTCAGAATATCACACTACCTCTTTCAGTACAGACACTGGCCCAATGCAGTGTTTTTTTATGTTTAGCACTGGTTACCTTTTCCATTCTCACTTCAGAGAATGAGGGACTTTGTAGCTGTGCACAAATACTGCTCCAGGATTATTTAGAGGAAAAGTGGTGCCACAGCCATATGTCTTCACCACATCTCCTTTTTATCCTGCTTGCTAGAAGTGAGAAGCTAGGAGGAGTTATTCCTGTGCTCAGAGGAAACAGGAATGACCTCTATGCCAAATGGCCAGTGAGCTCTCTAAGGTAATTATGCAATTAGGGGAGTACAAAGCATTCCTGAGTGAGTCATGCTCAAGCTTTCCTTGACTCAAGTATGAGAGTTAGTGAGTTCCTCAGCCCATTTGTTAATGGCATATCTACCAGCAAAGAGCTCATCCTGCACTGCAAATCACAGATATTTCCATTGCAACGAGTGGCTTAAGCTTGTATGGACATGACATCAGAATCAGAGGAAAGAAAAGGTGTGTTAAAAGGCTTTGTTCCTGCAGAATGGGTTTAGAGCGGACCATCTTTACAATGAATAATCATGCAAAGACAGTATATATATCCTACCAAACCTATGCACATGCTACGTAGGTAAAGGACAAAATGGATTTCAGCACCACTGAGCAACGCAGCCAGGACCCCTTTCTTAGCTTCTCTCCTAGTCAAGGGAAAGCTGGCATTTACAGTTGTTTCAGGCAAATGCCTGTCCAATCTCTACATGTTCAGCATGTCTCCCTCCTCCTGCTCTCAGGGGGAGACTTTCAGGCAGGCATCACTAAACTGTAGACTCAAATAAGAGCAGGAAAAAATTCTGAAATTTCTATGTCACCATGAATTACCTGTTGACAGCTTCAAGGATCCCTGCTCTGCAAGTCTAGGACTTGTGGACTTTGAGCCAATAGTAAAGTCATTACACTGGACAAGCATAGCACCAGATCCTTGTGCAATATTCATCCCCTCTTGCTAGCCCCAAGATACTACAGAGATATGTTAGGGTGAGATAAAGTGTCCTGAAATAATGACTGTGTCTCTGGAAGGAATGAAACTGGAGGAGAAGCCCTTATGCACCAAAACTTGGCTTGTGACAAGAGGAACCGCATGAGCTGTTCAGGTTTTATCCCAACAGAAGCAGATGTTATCACACTGAAGTAAGGTCTGTACGCCCCGAGGCTGGGTGATCTGGGTTTAATTTCTGTCAGGCTGATTGAGCAGCTCCCCTGCTCAGCTGTATACAAGTGATGTCAAGAATGTCTTCTAAGTGATGCAGGATAAACAACCTTAACTATTTGGGATGTTTATCTCTCTCTACCATAAACTTCCCCAGAAGACAAAAATAAAAAGCTGGCTCCTTTTCCACAGTAAATCTTGAAATGGCTTGAGCCTCTTGCAGCAACTGGGACCCAAAACTATGAAATTAAAATTTTAAAATGTACTAAAAGTGGTAAAAGAAAACTCCATGAAACAGTAGTCTAGGAAAATACTGTACTGGCACAGACTGGGCAAGAAATATGTTTTCTGGAAAAATGAAGACTTTTTATAGTTTCCAGCAGCTTCCTAAAATATGATTTTAAAAGTATATTTTTTTAAAGATGCTAGGAATTATGATTCTTAATAAAACATTTAGCAGGAGGATGCATATAAATAAGTCAGACAATAGTAGTCATGCTTTTCCTGTAGCTTTTAGAAATACCTACAGAATGTCCTCTGGGAGCCTCACTGAGGAATGTAATATTTATAGCCAGTTCCTCATGTTATGGTTGAAACTAGAGTTGGCTTCTCTGGTTTCTTTTTAGTTTGGTGCTCCTGCTGCTCTCCCTGGTACCTCCATATGCAGAGTTGATGGAAAACATCTGGCACTGTCCCTTTGATCATTTTGTTTGGTTGAGCATTTAGCCAGCTGCCCCATTCATTTTTAACTAAGTCACTTATCTCTGATTACATGAAGGCTGGAGCTGCCTGCAAAAAACATAAGACCTAAAAGCCCTGCATGCCCTACGCAGACACCTTCAGATTGCATCTGGCACACTGACAGCAATGGCATAGCAAACAGCAAGGAATCAAGAACTGTGAAATGTTATTTTTGCACAGGAGATCCAAATAATTCAGTGTAAATGTGTGGAAAATGTGCAGCAGTGGGAACTGCAAGAAACAATTACGGAATACTGGTAAAAGTCCTAGGTAGGACAGTATCTGAAAAGCATCTGGTTAGCACTGTGCAAATACAGAATCACATCCCGAAATAGTGCTAAGTATCCATAGCAAATGATCAAGTTAACATCCTGGATTTTGACTAACCACAGTACTAGCAGCCACTTGGCCCTTTGCAGTGCTTTGCTCCGGCTGGCCGGCAGCTCATCTGCCATTGGGGTGAGACCATGCTCTGTGCAGCTTTCAGATACCGCCATTTGGGGGGCCTTAAAAGAACAGGAAGGGAGCCATAAGAAGAGTGGCCAGGGTCATGTCCCAAGCTGATGACTGAAGCCAGGCACCCTCTCTAGGTCGTTGGCCCCTTTGCCAGCCTCCTTCTTTCTCTCTCTGCAGCAATAGTCCCCAGCGTGGTCCTCAAGTCCTGCTGTGTGTGCCAGGGACTCTGAAAAGAGAGGCAAAAAGAGAAAACAAAGGATTGAAAGGAAGAGGGTAGCAAAGGAAGGCAGGAGAAGGACCTGAATTTCCCCTTGTGTGCAAATAAAAGGAATGAGAAAAGAAACTTCTACCAAAGGACATTGTGTGGTGGAGCCATTTACAGTCGACCCCAAGTCTCACCAGAGACATGTGGCAAGGGGTTTCCAAATGACATTTAAGGTGGTGATTTTGAAGTCAAAAGCTGAAATGGCTTTAAAGGTTGTTTGAAAAAGGGCAGCTACTACCCTGAAGGACTGTTTTAGATGAGGTCAGCAGAAGTGCTTGAGTTGGCATCCTTTGTAATTAATGCAAGGAAAAGACTGATGCTCTGTGAGGGATCCCTCAGCTCTGTAATTCATTTCTTCCCCCCCTGTCTGTATCTGTTAACTTTCCAGACACTGCCGGAGCCTCTGGTCTCTGAGGAAAGAGAGCGGAACAAACACTGGAGCAGGGAGCCTATTATCAGCTTGTTCGTTTGAAGGCGGCTATGTTTTCTTATTTAGGATGCTATGTGTAATACTCAACTACTGTGAGCCTGTGGGATTTTCAGATGTGTGAAATCATCCAGTGTAGGATGGACGTATGCTGGAGGTTTAAACAGAAAAAGGCTGAACAAAGGAGAGACAGAAGTCTCTGCTACTAAGTATTGTCATTATTGCTTTTCTACCTGAAGACTACTGTAGACGTTGCTCTGAACATATAATGAGCAAAATAATGACCATAAGTCTTTTCATGAAGGGTGGAAGTACAGAGAGAAGTGCAGAGAGACAGAAAGGAATATATACTGAAAAATTGTATCAGATGTAGAAGTCCAACTGCGTTGACATCATTTATCAGCTGAGAGATGAGTAAAGCAAGAGGCAAGCTTGTCGGGGAACTGAGTTTTAAACATCTGTGGGCCAAACCTCAGGACATCAGACAGCGGGTCACTCTCACAGGTCGCTATTAGAGCTGTAAGTTCTCATATTTTGCTGCAGCTAATCAGAAAAATACTAGCTTCACAATGGACAGATCTGGGGAGGAAATAACAAATTTATACAAGAGCTGAATTTGTCTCACTAAGTACTATGTTTCCTGCTAACTGCTCCACATCAGTGAGTCTGCACTTACCCACGCTCTGGGTTAGTCTGTGCAAACTCTAGGGGAGGCAATGGAGAGCCTCCTCCCCATCAGTTTCTCTTCCTCTGGATAATAAAAACTCAGATCAAGATATCATTTAGGCTTATTTTCTGGCCCAGTGATTATCATACCTTACAGTCAAGAGGGAATTTAAAAGTGAGAAAGTCAGATCATTTAAAGGTTAACCTTAGTATGAGAGCAAGACCTGAATAGTTGTAGCATTCACTCTAACTTGAAATGCTCTGTCAGGTCAACAATAAAACCGGCAGTAAAATGTAATTCAGGATATAAGCCTTGTTCATACATATGGACTGAGTTAATGTGTGCTTAGGAGATGTGCAGCCAATGGAAGTTTTACCTTTGAATTCACTGGAAATGGGATCAAGCCATCAGAACTCAAATTTGTTGTCAATAATTTTGCTTACAGACAATGAGTGATCTGATTATGCCATCTCTTCTCTCAGCTCAGGCTGACTTCCTGTTTAATAGGTGAATAAGACATTAGTATGAAGTCTTAGATAATTGAAACATAATGGTAACTACGCTTGTCTTCCTTCTGCAGTGCTTCCCTCTGTTATTGAAATACATTGAAAACTCAAGTTCTAAACATTTGTCTGCATGTAACGGAGATGAATATAAAATCTGTGCTGTAGTTACAGGTGAAACATGAACCAGGAAAGCCGAGGGCATTCTCTGAAGACATTTTGCAGGCTTGGCTGTCCTTGGCCATTTCTAGGCCAGATGGTGCCCAGATCATGCATGTGCAAGGAAGCAAAAGGAAAGAGCAAGCTTATCCTGATGAACAGAGACAAGGGAAGCCTTTGTACTCAGACAGCAGCAGGATTTCTCGTTGAAAGTGCTCACTTCTGGAGGGAGAGTGGGCAGAAGGAAGGAAGCACAGCTGGCCAAGTGCAAGTCTTTTAAACATGGGATGGTCTTTAGTCTCCTGCTGGAACTATTGCACCCACCTTGTGTAAGGTCCTTCTTGCATCTTCCACTCAGGGGATGCATTTGCCCATAATCCCCAATAATCTGCAGCAATCCTTTACTGCTGCCTTGCTTGCATGCTTGCTCCCCTCCTCTCTTTCAATTAGCAAAAGCAATTAAACTATGAGATTTAAGGGTAACATTACTGAAAATGTGAGGTTTCTGGAAGTATTAATTTATTCCTGTTTACATGTGTGTGTGTACAGTATGCACAAGTCTATAGAAAGAGTGTGAAGCTTAAGGCTACCCATGTGTCACTGGCAATTCACAAAGTATACGGCAAGCATTAGAATTACATAGCCCACAAGTCAAAAATTACCTTGAGTCTTCTCAAGTATATTTCTTCAAGCCATCTGTTGCCTCTGACAAAGACTGGCAATTAAAAATGAACGGAACAAATGAAACTACCACGTCTCTTTCTGAAAAGCCTTCTTCAGCATCCAGAACCTCCATGTTCTGTATTTAGGAAGTACACCACAGATTTTCGGGAGGGACATTGGCTCTGAAGCTGTTTTTTGTGGTCAAGATACATTGCAACCTTAATGGACTCCAGCTCTTATGGCTTTTTTTAGCTAGAGATTTTTTTATAAGATTTAGCTAAGCCAGGACTGAAGTTAACTGTGCCACTCTCAGAAATGCAGTAAGACTATGCAAACCAAATCAGCTTGCCTCAGTCTATACCGAGAACAAGTAAATCTGGAGTTAATTACGTTATGTGCCGTGCAGCAATGAGTCACTGTAGTTGCAAGTAATCACCCATTCATACTGGGAGTTTATTGTCATAAGATGGCCTTGGAGGCCCATTTTCTCTTTCCAGATTCAAACATGGCATATGATATTCATATGGGTAATGAGAATGCCTATAATTAAAAGTGTTAGTGTTATCAAGAATTCTAGCAGATACAGTAATTTTTACTTTTCAGGGTTAAACTTCTCCTATGTACATGGAGACAATGAAGCAAAAAGGAGGCATGTTGTTTTTTACGTAATTCATGGTCCTTTTTTGGTTACTCTTAGACACAGGACACTGAAATTTGTGTACGCTAGGTATGTAAGGCCCAGATGTGATGCCTACATTTTGATACCCATTGAAAATCTTTATTACAGGCAAAAAGGAAAAAATAAAGCAGTGACAAAATCAAATAGTTTTCTGACAACATAAAGTTTAGCAGCAGGGTAATAAATCCATAGACTTAGTGAATTACTACAAAATGATTACAGCATAGGAATTTGGGATATCTTTTTATGGGGTGGCTGCAAGCAAATCCAACCCCACTTTGCCACTGTCCGGGGGTGGTATAGCTGTGTTAGCACAGCATTTGGCCCAAGCCAGTGCACGGGTGCAGCACTGCACTGCCACAGCTGTATGGCTTCTGACCCTTCTGTGTCCAGCCTGCTGGCACAGCGTTGGAGGCTGGAATTCAAAGTGTTTAGACTAATGCTTCAGGACTGATAAGAAAAAAAGAGTATGTTTTTCTGAACAGGCCAGTCTGCTGATTAATAGGTTAGGCTGGCTATTTTCAGGGCTAGATGCTTAAAGTAAATAGGTGAAAAGCTATGCTGCATTTTTCTCAAATATTTTGCAGGCTGGAGGGGAAACTTTATCTAACTTACTTGAACCATAACAAAATGTCTCATTCATTTGTGCAAATCAGATTCCTAGCAGAGCAAAACACAAGAAAAAGGAGTGGTGCTTGTGATATCCAGTTAGCAAAGTTTATTGACAATACTGTGAAGGTATCTAAAATTCATCATCTGAATCTGTGCAGACTCCAGCAGAAGAGTCAAGGGCATAGCAGGGAGCCAGAACTAGTTGTGATGAATAAATTTAAAGAGGATTTTAAAATTTTATTAGGTTAATTTTTTTCCCCTAATTTAGCTAACCTGTGTGAAAAGTAGAGACCTGATTTTCCTAGGGAACAGGGCACGAAATAGCTTTTATTTCTTAAACAATAGATAGGCCAGTCAGCATCTGACTATCCATTATAATCTCTTTTCTAATTAAATCTCATCTGCTGGGTCAGGAATATGATGATGTTCACAGGCTGAATTGAGCCATATTCGAACACCGTAAATAAGGTTCATAACCTTTATTCTTGAGCTGTCAGTTTATCCTTTGGTTTCTGATTCATTTCATGGCATCGATCCAGGGCTGCAGCTATGCTAAAACAGGCATTGACCACTGCATAAGTGGGTGGAAAAACATCATTCAGCAGTTAGCTGGGTATATCTGCTGAAAGTATGTCTGTAATTCTGTGAAGGCGATGGTGTTACTAAGAACAGATTGGTTTCTGAGACTGCCTCGAACCCAGCCAGCTGTAGTTAAACCCTCAAAGGCTGACAAAGTGCATTCCTAATTATATCAGTGGAGTGGACGGCTAGATTAAGTTACCTCCTTTGAGAGTATTGTGATGAGTTTCCATCACTGGGATAGATTTTATATTTTATCCAACCCCAAGGGGACCTCAGGCTGTGCAACTGTTTTAATAGAAATAAACCAAACACTGAATTGATACAGGGTTATGGGGCTAGCCTAAAGTCCAGGGAGAGCCAAATCCCACAACTTCACTGGATGTGGCAGTAGCAGTAACATTTGATGGGCAGTCTTTGAAGACTTTGAATACATTTAAACTTATTATTGGATTCATCATTGAAGTTAACTAAAGCAGTTTGCATCACGTACCAGAAACAGACAGGAGGATAATAGATAGTGGAGAGAGTTTTGATATCTTTACAGAAAGTAGGTATTTATGGCTTTGGCCATCTTCACAGGGTCTTACAACATTCTCTGACGTCAGTATACTGAAGAAACTGGTAGAGCTGAAGATAATAAGCTCAGTAGGTATTTTTCTGTGCTTTTCTGTGATCTATATTTAGTTGAAATTGCAACTTTATACCACTTTTCCATCATTGTTGACAATCCATAAAATGAGTAATGCCCTATAATGTGGTTACAATGGGCCAAATTTAGCATCCTCTGAAGGTAATTTGAAACCAATGAGTAGGTCTCAAGGATAAATAATGAACAACGTATACTTACATATGCTAAGAGGAGTGACATATTCTTACAGAAGGGGAGGAAACTTTAATCTTCAATATCAATTTTACATGTGAGGAAAAGAATTTGCTCACTTTGCAAAACTGCTGCTGTGCATTTTATGTTTGGGAGGCATAAGGAAAAATCCTGTTTGCTTAAGCTAGCGTTTCTGCCACCATTGGCCTTTCCAACATTTAAACCATGCTACCTAAAGCCAGAGGGATGATACAGTACCCTGTATGTGCCACCTGGAAAATCCTGTTTAGAATTACAGTGTGATCAGCCGATCAGATAAGTAATGCCTGTAGAGAGGACATGTTTGTTTTAACTGTTGAACTGGAGGTTACAGAGAGTTGAATCTGTGGATTACTAATGTAGTTGACATCTCACAACATTTAAGGTCAGATCCAAAACTCTTCTTGGCTGCAGTAGGCTTTGGGCTTGTCTCAAAAGATATAAATGTCCTGTGCCAGTACTCTTCAACCAACTCTATATCCTTGATATAAGTTGCAGTGCTTCTATGTGGTTGTTGATGCTATTCATTCCATTCTCCTCTTATTTAAAAACTCTTAAATTCCTCACAGGGATGAATCAGTTATTGAAGTTCTCTGTAATTACGTTTCTATTGAATCTGCATTGTGCATATATAGGGCTTTGGTAAAAAACAATAAACTTCAGCCAAAAGCTGCTGAACTACACAGGAAAGATAATAGAGTGGGGCAATTCTGTAATGGTCATTCATGATGGAAAAAGTCAGCAAGTTCAATAGGGTTTTTTCCCTCTTAGATTCATCATAAACACTTTTTTGGATTACCCTCAGAGAAATATACTTACGAATGGAAATATTATCACAAGTTAGCATTGGACCCCAAAATCCAAACAAAACAATAAAGCAACACACACTTTCCTTCCTATTCTGATTGCATCACTGGAACCACTGCCTAATAAAGGGATTTTGTTTGAAAAAACTTCCTTCTGTGTTTTTTACAGTGCTATGTGTCTGCATTCCTGTTCATTTGTATGCTTGATTAGCTGAAATCAAATACAATGATGTGGATCTCCAAGCAGCTATAAAAGCTCAAACTAGGCAAAGCTAACAGCAAAAAATATTCTGCATTACCGTCTTCATGGGAATTGATCAGCAGAAGGCAAAAGAGCTGACACGAGATCATGTATGTGCTTTTCTTTCATGTTATTTTGTCATTATGTAACTGCTCAGAAGTTTGCTCTTTAATAGGCTTCAAATAGCTGTGTGGACAGGTAACAAAGGATGTACTGTTTGTATCTCTGCCTCTCTCTGGCTGGCAGCTGGAAAGAAGTGGCTAGATTTTAAGAAATTCTGTAAGTATGGAGCTGTGGGATTCTTCCTCTACCTGTGATATTCTGTATGCTTTTTGTATTACTATTAACTTCTGCTGAGTTGCTCTTTTGTGGTTTGGCGATAAGTCCTATAGGTTTTTAGAACTAGAAAGGTATTTTGATCTTCGTAGTTTTATCTCCTAGGGATGAATCATTGAATTGAAATGTGATTTTTAGGTGGCTAAGTTGAGAAGATTGGTGAAGATTTATATTTGTATTTTTGGAATGTGTAGCTTATGTAAACATAAAATAAAATAACGCAACAACCAAACAGCCACCTAACCCTGAAATCCTCCAATCATTAAAAGAAACTCAAAAGAAAACTTAAAATTGAAGGATATAGTGGCTATAGTGGTTAATTAAAGAGGAAATACAGTCTTTGTTTTATCGAGTGAGACAAAAAACATCCAAAATCTATTTTTATGACAACCAAGCATTTTAATGCTTTTGCTACGAGGATGTTTTATGTTTTGCATTTGTCTTATCATCAAAAAAAATTGGCTAGTCAGTCTTGAAAAAAGATATTTTTGACACCATTGGAGGAGATCTTGGTGAATACACTCTTCCATTACCAAGCAGTGAAGTGATGGATAGACTAAAAACATGATGAAAGTAGATGGAAGATCATGCAAATTTCTTTAGTCGAAGCTTATTTTAAATGAATCTTGACTTCAGCATGTTGTTTTGATGTGGTGCTTTATTTAAGCTACTGATTTGATCATGCAATTGTTGAAAGCAAAGCTGT
Organism: Anseranas semipalmata; assembly: GCA_013399115.1. NCBI lineage: Eukaryota > Metazoa > Chordata > Aves > Anseriformes > Anseranatidae > Anseranas > Anseranas semipalmata. The sequence goes on from VXAA01003518.1 coordinate 87,500, forward strand.
TGAAAAGTTTTGTAATTGGATTATATGGAAAAGAAAGTTTGTGACTAGAATATTAAATACCAATTGTTGAAATCAAAGCAGTTAGATGTCTAAACAAGTAACTGAAACACACTGATGTCACCAGGCATTTCGACAAAGAAAGCATAAGAAAAGTATAAGAAAAGTATAAGAAAAAACACATATACCAGATTTGATGGCAAAATTTTTTTGAAAGGTCAAGTCTGTACACTTCTTTTAAGTAACCCTTTAAATACCTAAGGTCAAGTGATTTATTACACTGTATTTGAGTTCTGACTGTTATCCTATACAATATGTAAAAAGGAAAGTCCTGCTTCCCTCGAAATTGTGATAAGAGAGCAGATTCTTGGTTAGCTGTGACCTCATGCTACAATCCAGTGTTTGCCTAACAAAAACAAAATTAGTTTATTTTGCGTGAAGAAACTGATCTGATAAAATCTTGGGTGGAAATTCCTGATTTATACTCTTCTACTGTCTATACCATAGAAGTCTATACCATACGTCTATACCATAGAAAGTTTTCTGACTTGCTTTAATTCTGAGCAGTTTGAACACCTTTTGACGGATGGGCTCTTCTTAACCCTAATAGCAAGATAAATAACAACAACAATTTTGTGGCTCCTTTGAGTTGATATAATTGTTTAATTTTCATCAGACACAAGCTTTATCATAAACTTATTCTTAGTGACACTCACCCTGTGTTTCCTGCAGTGTTTCCTGGGCCTAATTCACACATTCTCTATTCATATTCTTTAGCATATTGGGTTGAATTGTCCTTTTGTCATGGATGAACACCTAGGGGAATTAATTGTGTTGTCTGGCTGCTCATGAAGGACAAACTCAGGTGACATCTAAGCTAGACTGTGTGGGATGTGCCAGGGAGTGCCCTGGGGTCCTCCTGATCCATCTCCCAGCCCAGATCACTGCCTCAAAATGTTACAATGAGACCAGAAAACTTTCTCTGGCTGTCTTCAGAACTGTAGCTCTGCCTATGGTTGACAGACATACGGACAGAAATTGTGGGGGAAAAAAAAAAATAAAAGCTGCCCACAGATTTGTGTACCTCCTGGAGTTGTGACAACTACATTTATGCTAGTGTTTTCTGAAGGAAACTTTAGAGGAATAGGCAGATCACAAATAAAAAATGGCTTAGTTTCAGTTTATTCCTTATTTGATAAAAAATTATTGTAAAATTCCCACCAGTGCCACAGGTGCTATCTGGTGGCCAGATATCTCCAAACTACTTTAATTCCCTCCTAGCGTATTAGGACTCAGAAACACAAGCAAGTCACAATGACTTAACAAACTACTACTTACAATGTGAGATTTTGTAACTGTTCAGGGACCTGCTCTTAACATAAAGCAAATAAAAAGTAACTTAATTAAGCTTTCACCTCTTTCATGACAGAATAAATTTGAATTATGTCACATTTCCTATGGTCTAAACCTTCACATCATAGCTAATGTGGCTCAGTTGCCACACAGGAACTTTTCCAGCAGTAGCAACAACATTATTTCTCTAAGTTCTTACAATGAGATGCATCTGAAAATCTTTCCCCTGGACCAGAAGAACTCCTTACCTACTCCTAAGTATTTTCTGGGGTGATACATGGGTATGGAAAAAAAAAAAAAAGGCATTAATGCTTTCTTCCTGTCCCCACCACAACCTTCTTAGACAGGAAAAAAAAAAAAAAAGATTTTTTTAATCCATGTATTTCAAAAGTTCTAGGCCATGGTAGTCACTGTCAACTTCTCAAATAACAACACAGCATCAGGCATCCTTGCTCAAATGATTTTGTTATGTCATCCTCAAATGATCTTTGATTTATATTAGCTGTTTCTCTGGCATAATCATTTATCAGCACAGGATCCACGATACAAACATTTTGGAGAAAGAAAGCTGTTTGAGAACATGTGCTAAGTTCATTTAGGATTTCTCTCCAAGGCCAGGAGAAGATTAATGCAGTCATGAAAGCAAAGGCCCTGGAGCCTCTGCCAGCTCCTTTTCCAGTTGCCTGAATGCTGAAATGATCACAGAAGTTTCCTCGGGAGTCTCACTGTACAGCCCACATGTGTGCACAGCTCCAGCACAAGTGATGGCTGCAAGCCTGTGCAGAAGAAATACCCCAAACCTTCCTGGCAGCTGGCCGGCTTACTGTAATTCAGGCTCTGAGGCTGGGACTTGAGCCTGGATGGCTGTGTCTAGAGAGCCAGCAGTGCCAGCAGCACAGACGTAAAGCATGCCCCGTGTTGGGGCTGGCAGTGCCATCCCTGCAGGAAGGTGGCTGCAGCTCCAGCAAGGACGGCTCCCAGTTGGGTAGCAATCAGTTTCAAAAACATCCAAGCTGGCTGCTGCGCAAATTACAGGTCTGAGGAAGTTCTGCAGATAGGAAAAAAAAAAAAAAAAAAAGCAGTTAAGGTTTTAGTCTCTTCTCACCGCCTTCTGGCAGGTGACCTCTGTGGGTGCATGAGAGCTGAGCACTACATGGCAGTTTGAACCCAGTTTATGAACTGGCGGACAGCTGTCTCCTGTTGTCCCTGCTCAACCGTCCTACCTCCCCACCCAAAAAAAGCCAAGGCTTTGGAATAACCTCTGATGCAGGCATTGGTGCTCTCAAACACAATGGCACACTCACCACACAGCCACTGCATGAGCTTGGGGAACTCACTAGCAGACAGAGTCAGCATTTTCCTCCCTTCATCAGCAGGTCCGAACTCCTGATGGTGCATGTCCGAGAGCTGCTGATGAAGCCAGGTCTGTGTTACAATCAAGCTAAAGCTCCTGCTTTAACTCCATGCTTGTGAAAAGGCAACATGGAAATTTCAGTATGTTGCCCTCCTTTCCCAGTGCGCATATGAATTGTTTTATAGAAAAGGGAAAGCAAGGAAGGGGAAAATAAGAGAAAGAGAGAGATTAAAATGCAAACCAAAGAGCTTACCAACACAGCAATGCTAACATAATACCATCTGCTCTACGTCTGGTCCCCATTTGGAGCTTGATCCTGCAGGGTACTTAGTGCTCAGGCTGTTCCCTGTGGCACCCTCCAGAGCATGGTTAACGTTAAGTGCTTTATGGGATCGTGGCCAGAGTGCTGAGCACCCCAGGAATCAGCCCTTGCTTAATTTTTCTGGTCTGTAGAAAAATCCTTTTCAGCTCTGCGCCCTAGCACTTCTGACTGCGATTTTCCTTCCAACCCATCCCAACCCCCATTTTTTAATTTTTTACACTGAATAGTCATTGCCAAGCAGGGTTAGGCCACAGGTTGCCCATGGAGGAAACTGCAGTATAGGCCCCACAGAGGATGATATTTTATCCTGAACTGAGGTCCTACCTGGAGTTATTCAAAACTCCTTTCACTCAACCCATGAGAAATGAAAACTTCAGCTATAGAGGAGAAGGGAGAGTATGTAATAAATCCTCAGGCATTGTCAGCATATATTCCAAAGGGGCAATTGACTTTTAAATCAATTTAAAAAAGCTAGAGAAGCAGGCCCTGTGGTGTGGCTGACAGTGTGTGCTGTATGAAATACTTCAGTTCCATAACTCCAACTGCTTCTGTCACCACGACATGCACCTTTTGTGCACTCAGCCTCTGTTTCTTTCCAGTAACACTGAATTGTTATGAAGAGTAGCTGTAAATTACAATTCCAAAGCAAATTATCAAATTGTAGAGCCAGACCTGTAACCAGTCTGAAAACTGTAATAAGAAGGGATGACAAAGCAAGCAGGGACACTTCTTGCTGTCATGGCTAGCCTATTCAAGGTTTTCATTTCAGGGTTAGGATTCCTAATTCTCCTGTCAGCTGATCATTTCTTAGTGCTTTAAAAATCAATACTTAGTGCTTTAAAAACAGCATTCACCATGGTATGGTCTCTCCCATGCTCTGTACCCATCTGTGTGTCCATACAGGTATGTGTGCATGTGTTAGTCATCCCTGCTCACTCTCCATGTTCCCCACAACAAAATTTTAACAGCATTACAAACCTCTGGCCATCTTCAAAACAGCTGATAGATTTTCTAAGCAGCCTGCCAGAAAGAAAAAAAAAAATAAAGGAAATATTTACCTCTTCTCCTCAGTTATAAAATTGGCCTAGGGCCTAGGAAAGACAAAGTATAGTCCTGGATCACTGATTAGATTAAGGGATTGGATGTCCCCACATACATCCATACGCTCCGGGGCTAGAAATAATTCTTCACTGGATCAGAGCACTAGCTGTATGCCTAGCAGGACCCGAGATAGCAGCTTTAAAATTGCCATGTAATTGACTGTGGGAAAAACATTGACTTTTTGTTGTTATTGTTATGTTTTTCTTATATCCCTAAACTTCTGAGTTTATGTAGTGAGAAAGAGGCAATTCCATCTCTGAAACGCAGCTATCTTAGGGGTACAAAATGACATTTTATGCCTAAACTGCGGTCAGGACATGGCAAGGGAGCACAGTGCTCCACATTGGCACAGGTAAGCTCCTTATGGTAAGCAGCATTTTTCAGTGTAGCTGGTACAAAGCACAGCACCCAGGAGGCTTTTCCTTCTGACTCAGACCTCCAGTGCACAATAATAATAATAATAATAATAATAATAATATAACAATAATATTTTCACTGCACACAGAAACAAACACAGTGAGCAGAGGTGGCGTAAGCAGCAGGTTGAAATTTCATGAGTGCTGTAAACAGGCCTCAATGTTCCCTGGAGCTAGGCCAGAATACTAGAAACAGCATTGCAGCCCTACCAGGACATGGCCCCAAATTTTAATAATCCCGGGGAGGGTTATATCTCTGCCTGCCTGTACTGCCTTACTGGTACAGGTGCCCCTTGGGGTATATGCTGGTCCAGCCCATCTGTCAGTTATGGTCCCATGGGATTTCCTGGTGGCTCTCTCACATCCACACCCCCAAAACAGATGCAAGGGGGGCAGGGCATAAGGGACGTCTTTGTAGACAATGCTTGTACGTGTCCTTTGTGGGTGACTTTGTCAGATTTCAGTGCCCCCTTTAAAATGCACGTTTTTTCTCATCTGCCATAACCCACCACTAAGTAAGTTAATAATGCATGTCCTGTAAAACATAAGTTGCCCTCTTTACTCATATGGATCTGCAGAAGAATAAGAACTTGGACCTTGTGAAAAGCACTTATCCACTTATCCACTGCATCCACAGAGCGCTGCCTGCAGTTGCAGCAGCTGGCAAAGGAGGCTGGTACTGCAGTCCTGAAAAGTGCTGCCAGGAAAGCCTTTCTCTTATCAAATCTCCCTCTCTCAGATCCAGCACTGTCTAGAAGCCGCAATCAGCATTATTCTTCTGTCTTGCCAAGAAAGCCCAGCTGGTGCAACTGCTGGCACTTAGGTGGGTGAGTGTGGTTACATGGAGAACAGGGAGCCAAAGTGCCTTGGTGCAAGGGACAACGCTGCACAAGGAAATAAGTTTCAGCTAGTCACCTGGCAGGCCTGCACGAAATCTGTGACGTTGCTGCACGGCTGGTTTCCTCAGGCCTTCCAGCTGCATTTGAGCAAGTGTAAGAGGGACTGAGAGGGAAAAGCTGAGAATCGCAGGTTACCACTGGCCCTGAAAGAGTGTTCTGTTATCTGTTGCAGTTGATGGAAATGCTGGCTTTGTGTATAGCGGGTCTGGGCACTGCTCTTGAAGCCAAGGATTTATAAATCTTGATAAAAGCCTTGATCCTGAAAGCAAGTAGGAATCTCATTGCAGCCTGGGAAGGCATCATTGAAAAGGGGTAGGTCCATTTCCCAAACAGATAAAGGTGCATTTGGGAGCCTCAGTCTCCACTGCCTTGCACCCACTGCAACCACTCAGACCTGCACAGGTAAGGGTAAAACACCACTCTCGGTAGTGCTAGCACCATGGCCCTCGTCTGTCAGGTGGCGCAGATGTGATTTTTAGTGGGTCAGGTAGGCCTCCAGATTGAAGTCAGGCATGGGAGATCTGTGTCTACTGTCACTCTAAATGCCATTGAATTGTGGCAATGGTAAACAATAGTGTTACACTGACTTTTGAGGGGGCTTTTTGTTCCTTTTTTTTTTTCATCTCATGCTCATATTTTTTAATTTATCTTTTTTTTATGTTATGTTGAAATGTCTGATGGTTCACACTGGAGTGGTTAGCATCGTTTCCTTCTTTTGCACTTTCTAATTAAATTTTCTTCTGCCCTCTTTTTTGCTGTATTGTACAAGAGAGGCCTCTCAAATTCTGCCAAGCCCAGTTCTGTTTTTATGTCAAATAATTAATAAAATTTTAAACTAACCCAGTATTTATGTTATACATGGTTATTAGACGTGTCTTTGCCTTATGTATGTTTCTGTTTGAAGAAATGAACTTTGGAGATTGAACATTTGCAACTGATTGAGCTTTTTCAGTGCCATAATTATGTACACAAAGTAAAAACTTCTTTTTTCCTTTTTCTGTTTGTGTCCAACAGAATTTTCAGACTGTTTAGCTAAGGATTTTTTTAAAGTCCTTTTACTGGAACACATTTTATGATTTACAGTCCCCCTCAAGTAATATGCAATAACAGTGCTGATTAAATTGGCATTACCTAATGGGTGAAACTAGTAAGCCATTTTGTTCAAATTAAATCCTCACCTTTAAGATCTTAATTGGTTGATAGACCACTAGATGCTCACCAGAAACTCACCTCAGTTCTTAAAGTAACGGTTACTGGCCAAATACAAATTTGGCAGTTACGGTTACTTTTAAAGTCACATTAGTGAGGAACATCTGTTAACATAAAAATATCCCTGATACATTACAGTGGTTTAACTGTAGTTAGTTTAGCAGTGCTTGGTTAACATCTAAGGAAATAGGGGGAAACAAATGTCTTACATTTGGCAATCAGTAAGCCAGGACTCTTACCCATTGCTTGGCTTTGTTTGGGTTTAGACAAAGTTCTTCTGTTTCTGTTCAAGCTGCAGTAATCCTTCAGCCCTTGATGTCATGCATTCTGGTTTTCCATACTCTTTATAACACTCTTTGAACCCTTAGCCCACATCATATGTTATGAATATTCTTTTTTTTGGACAAGAGAGGCAGGCAATCATTTTAGACTGCAGGAACCCTACCCCTAACACTTCCCTGTGCACCAAGCCATGGAGCAACACAAAGGAGAAGCAGCAGCAGAAAGACCAGTTTGTAAAGATGGTTTGAGATGAGGGAAATCAAAAGGGGGAAGGATCAGTGAAAGAGATTACTTTTAAGGGTCAGAATGTCACTGCTGTTGAGGGGTGATTCAAACTGTACCTGCCACACCTGGTTCAGGGTGGGGGAATGGCCAGGCCGTTGCTGCAGAGGAGCACATGCCAGAAATTGGTCCTGATGAAGATGAGCAATGGTAACTTTGCAGTCAGCTCAGGTCCTTCTTTCCCAGTGACAATACATTGTAGTTCAGAGATACCAACAGGTAATGATTTTCCTCATCTTCTTGTCATGTGACTGATAGGGCTTCTTACTCATTTCCCTCTCACTCCGTGACTCTTCCACAAGACTGTCATCTTCTTATTCTTGGCCTTCCTGGCCTTCTTGGTCTGTTTTTGATGTGTGGGAATGCACAAAGCTGCGCCAGGGGAAGTTCAGACTGGACATTAGGAAAAATTTCTTTATTGTGAGGGTTGTCAAAAACGAGAACAGTCTTCCTAGAGAGGTGCCCAGGCCTGTCAGTGTTCAAGAGGCATTTGGACAATGCCCTCATTAATATGCTTTACTTTTGGTTAGCCCTGAAGTGGTCAGTCAGTTGGATTAGATGATCTTTGAAGGTCCCTTCCAACTGAACTATTCTATTCTATTCTATTCTATTCTATTCTATTCTATTCTATTCTATTCTATTCTATTTAGCTTTGGAAGAAATGACGGCTCTGAGGGACAGTAATTGGCTTCCCTTGGGAATTGTACTTTAAATCCTTGGGGTTAGGATACCTAAAATCTTCGCTATGATTTAGTTTAATGCAAGAATAGTTTAATGCAAGATAGGCTTTTGTTGTAGGGTCCTAACAGTATATTGTTGAATGTAATCAGCTGACTGAAAATTAGGGTGCAAAATACGCTTTTTCCAAAGATCAGAGAGCCACCTGAAAAAAATCCTGTGTTTGTAAATTCATCACAAAAAAATGACTCCCCAGTCACATGGCTCCACATACTGTTTCCAGTGTACATACGGCCCTGGTTTGTGGCCCTCACAATGGCACTGGAAAACAAGCTCAGGCCCTTCCTGTTAATTTACTCATGGAGGAGGTTTTTTCCACCGGGCAAGTTCATCTGTCAAGGTGACCTTCGTAGCCGACACTGAGCTTTACTGCAGATAAAGAATGCTGTGTCAGCTTATTTGTGAAATTCAGCTAAGTGGCCGGCAGCAGGCCTCCTGCGAGGCACAGGCACATTGCAAAACAAAACTCTTCCTACAGGCACAGGGAGGATTTTTCTGTTCCACAGCTTTCATACGTCAGCACTGCACATTTTGCAATCCTTCTTTTGTCATGCTCTGTAAACCTTCTTCTCTTGCCTGGTTGGTTTTATGTCTAAATGGTCTTGAGGTTAAATAGTTTCTTTTGCAAAAAAAACCTGTTCTGTAAATTAATGGCCTCCTAGGCAGAGCTAAGACCACAATTAAAACTTAATCAATCATGATTGCAGGTAGGAGATTTCACAGATCCCCTGCCAAAGTCCAGACAGAAGAAGCAGATCTTCAGAGATCTCCTATGAGAAGGTTTAATCTTTCATGGCATCTGAGGAGCTGAAGTCAAGTCTGGACTGCCTGGCCATGAATGACTATCTTCTTCCTATCTAAATAGTTGCTTTAAAATACATCACTTATTAAGTTTTAGGACATTGCCATTTTTCTACCATGAAAAACAAGCCAGATTTGGTCCATGTGTGCTTAATATATACCACTTAACGTAAAATCTGGCCTGGAGAAGAGCCTCTGGTTTTTGCGCACTAACAGCTGGAATAGATCAATATATAGAGACCCTGGAAATAGCAGTCATGTTTCAGAAGAAACCACCACATGATTATGATCATGCCAGTTTAATTTCTGTGGAATAATTAATACAACAATATTTCTTCCAGTTCCTTCCTTGTAGTTTTATTTTCATGCTTGCCATATGACATCAGTTAGGCAAGTCCTTAAAGCAAATCTCCAGCAGCAGTGACCTGTTAAAACAGAAGACTGTATTTAGAAGTGGGACCAAAAAAAAGATTTTTTTTCTTTCAGGAAAAAAAAAAAGTTTGGGTTGGGTTGATCAGAATAATCTACAGAGCGTATTTTGAGCCAAGAAAAAAAGGAGGCAAAAATCAGAAAAAGCTGAAACATTTCATTGCAACATCTTCTAAATGAACTGTTTTGTTTCTAATTTATGCAGACTTAACTTTTAACAGAAAAGTAAAACAAAGTCAAAATCTCTGAGATGAAACTGTTTATTGTTCTTTTGAATTTCTATGGGAAAAGAAAATGGCTTTGCTTCAGATGAACTTTAAATGAAGATTTTGTACAATTATGTGTTTAGCCAAAACCCTGAAACTTAAGTTATTTTAATAGCTGATTGTTTAGGAGTGGTTCTTGCATCCAGATGCAGCAACGAGCTTAAGCATTTGTCTCATTGTAAGGATAATCTATGTTTCTGCAGTCATAAAATGGAGTCAACAGCAGGTCTATTTTATGTCTCAGCATTTAATTTTAGAAAAAGTATAGCATGAAGCCACATGTGTCAGAATTTATCAGTTGTATGACATTCAGTATATCTGCTGAAATATTTCATCCTTTTGTCCCTATGTAAACTGTATATGGAATTAGCGCAGAGATACTTTTGTACTGACCATGAAACAGAGTACTCACAACATGAATAAAGATACCAGTGCAGGCAGATCTCTGTGTCATGTGAGTCCCTGCCAGCTTCAGTGGGACACCTGTGTGTATGAGTTCACCACTGTTTATTTTTCGTAGTACAGCTGTGATTAGGGCTGACCATTGTGCTGGTCCAGAAGCAGTCAGGAAAAAAAAAAAAAAAAAGATGTTGAAGCACAGTTAAATTGTTTATGCCAGGACTTTTAACTTAAAGATTTGTTTAAATTGTAGTTAAAGAAAATACCCTATTTTGGAGTTAAAATATGTTAAATGCAAGGACACTGCAGGGAGAGGGTCACAGTCCCCTTGCTTTCAAGTGTACCTAATACCCAGTGAGCAGTTATCCACTTCCAGCATTTAACAGCTCTTTGGTGAGTCCCTCACTGTCCTCCCCTGTTATGGACAGCAAGGGAGACATTTCGTCCATAGCTGTGCTGAATTGCTCTTTGGAGGTGACTTTCCTTCCACCGGCTGTCATCAGGAGCCTGCAGACCTAACAGACCTAACTCACACATCCCAGTTCAACGTCTAGCGCTAGATGAGAGGACCCAGCACTTACTGAAACACATGGAGTGTTTTAATTGCTGACAGCTTCCCGAGGGAAGATACGGTCATTGTGAGTTGCTGCAAGTGAGCTGGCCTCCGCTTCCTCCCCTCCCTCCCCAACCGTGTTTTTCTGTACGGCACAGGCAAGGAGCTGCAAGGGACTTGAGTTGCAAATGGGAACCTGCCTTCATATTTACCAAATGCAACCAAATCTCACCTTAATTCCTGGGAAAGTCTAGGGCACTGTTACCAAGGCTTGCCTAAATCCATCAGAGAGCAACTTTGGGAAAAGGCAATCCTCTATTGATACTTATATATATTTAAACTATACTATGCTATACTATACTAAACTATATTTATGTATATTTAAACTAGATTTATCTGTTTATACAAAGCCTAGAATTAAGTATAAAATGACTTTAATTTCTTCACACAGCAACAGCTTAAGGAGAGTAATAGAAGCAGCAGTAAATCACTTTTCTAAAAAGAGGAAGAAGACATCCTTGAAGGAGGGGGGCAATCTTGGGACTATTCAGCCTGGAGGTGGCCTCTGAATGCCCATAGGAGGAGACACTATAGATGTATTTAGCTGGGAGGATATGCACTAGCATCACCATTTCATTTTATGCAAAACCGTACCTGCTGGGCAGCTGCTGGTCAACAGCAACACCAGCTGGACTTGTAGCATGAACAGCCCCATAGTCCACTACCAAACTCCTGAGGCACCCTTTTCCCTACAGTTTATACTTTAAAGCATGACCCAACAGTCCCTAAGCAGACCTACAGGCAGTGGTAAATGACCTGATGCTTTCAAAATTTTCAAGGATTTACGTAATTCTAAAAGCTGACCAGAAGAAACAGAAAGGGAAGATTAAGTCCGGTATAAAATACAAAACAAATTTAACTTCAAGATGAACTGTAAAACCAAACTACTTCTGGTTTTGCTGTTTTCTTTCCCTTCAGGAAAGCTGTGTCTGATTCAGGAAGTCCTTTCACTTCTCTTTTCTTTTTTTTTTCTGGCTTTTTTTTTCCTTTCTCTGCTTGTTCTGATTAAATAACAGGCTTTCTTTTCCCGTTACTCCACCGAAGGGCTTTAGCCATGTCTTTGGAGGAAGTGAAGAATATCAGAAAGCTTATAATCAGAAAGTCAGCTTTACCTCCTGTATGTTGAGCTGGAGAGATGATGACAGGAATGCTGCCAATTTGACAGATCAGTTTAAGTATTTCAATGGATAAGTCAAAGTTTGTTGAAGGGAGTTTAGTTTGACCATCTCAAGTGCTTTCTGTGTTTAAAACTTATTTCTTGGGCCTCTTTTGACTACATTAACAGTCCGTGGTAAGGAACTGTTTGCACATGGGCTCTCCCCCAGCTGCAGCTCCCATCACTCCTGAATTTCAAGAATTTTTCTAGCTTGTGGCAAAAAAATAATTGTGGGCCACTGTCCACGCAAAACCTGACGCATGCTTTTTTCAGCATTCATCAGTGCTTCCCACTGACCATCCCACTGTAAAAAAAAAAAAAAAGCAAGACAGGCTTCCCCATAAATGTTTGATTTCTTAATAGCTGTACTCTGGCTCACTTCTCTTTCCTCGTTGGCATTGTGCACTGGAGAGGGCTCCTCATTAATTTACATCTGGCCATTTACGATTTTTTGAGTTATGTTAATGGTAGTGTCTTATATCCCTTTAGCAGAAAACACATAAATTGGCTCTGTCTTTTTCTGAGCCACCCCACAGGGACCCTCCTGAATTACAGCACAGCTAGCACTGATTACTTTTTTATTTCTCCTCTTAGGAAATGGATAAAAGGTTTAAGTTCTGACACAAACAGGAAAACACACTAAGAGGATTTATCCTGAAGGCATCTACTCTTTAAATAGTGATGGAGCAGTGTAAGTCTGTTTCCCACAAGGGCCAGAAGCTCCACTGCTCTTTGTTCCCGCAGCCCTTGTATGACTAGAGGCAGAATATCCTATCACAGGCTGTCAGATAGCTCCCAGAATAAGCAACTTTGTGATCATAGGCTGAGAAAGAACTCACAGCCACTAGGAGCATGAAGAAGTTGAGTTTCAGAAAGACTCTGCCCTGCTCCTTTAAGGATAGCACCAAGGCTTTATTCTGCTCCAAGGTAAGATTTGCAGAATTTACTAAATCAATAACTTCTCAGCCTCCCAGACCCTGCTCCCTCCCTCTTGTTTTCTTAAATAAGGAGTGACGGGAGGGGGAGCAAGCTGTCAGAGTTATCACTAGTGGAATTTTCCAGCTTTACCGGGCAGGAAAGGGGGGGACAAAAAAAATGATCCACTGTAGAAAAACAACTAGACGCAGTGCGAATGAAAGAGACTGCAGGATAGGCATATGAATGTTTTGCATTAACATAAGTTAAGTAGTACGAAAATGCACCTCAAAAAAACCTATTTATATAGATATATTTATTATTGTTAATATAGTGTGTTTCTGGAATATTATACTCTGTTGTAGTACAACTTTTTCCTCACTGTTTATGCTGTTTAAAAATGTATGTCAATGGAATAATGTTCCAGAGGGAGCAGAACCTTTACTTCAGATTGAATTAATCATGTTTTTCACCTTTTTTGCTCTTATTTGAGTTGGGGTCAGAAATATGCCTTTTTCAGCCTTTATCTTTTGATGTCATGTAGCTGTTCATGATATCAATGTGTATTTCAGCTCAGTGTTGTGGCCATAATTTAACTTGCATGACTAGAGGTTTATAGAAACCTAGCTTTAAGGAAAGAAGAAACTTATGAGGTATCATTCCATAGGAGGAAAGCCAGGTCTGACAGTTTAAGTGATGCATTCATACAGATTACATGGCTAAATGAGCTAAAGTGTTTCTATATTCATGAATACTTTATCCAAATCCACATTTTTCAAATTGTGCTCAAATTTGGCTTGGTTCTGTACACTTGGCAAGCAGGGATTTGCAGGTAGCATGAGCTTTATCTAATGGATACTTTCATTTTGAAGGTGCCTATGTCTGGTAACCACATAAAAATCCAGTGCAGCAAGGGACTGGTGGTGAGCAGCAGGTAAAATTGTTTACCTGGTCATGAAAGCTGGAGAAATTCAAGGGAGCTGGAAACCAGGACTTGTCCACATTGTTTTGATGAAACTGGAAGCTTATGTATGTAGTCTAAATAACTGCAAATGCAAACAATAGACCATCAATCCAGCACTCACAGACAGGACATGTGGGAATTCCAGGGGGTTTCTCTCCCACTGGCTGGCCAGTGTGACACGCACATCTCTGCACCTCCAGAGCAAACATCAGGAGTGTTTGAGGAGCTGCATTTAGGAGCTCCTGTTCCCTGATAGCTTGCACACGCTGAAACGGCCAACACAACATTTCCAGTTCCAAAGTCCCCCTGCAGTAAAATATCATGAGCCAGGGTCATGACCGTTGACAGAAATAATACTCCTTGCCTTGGGGGAAACTTTTCAAGGATTTCTTCCCCCGTTGTTCCCTTTGTAGAAGCAGCACAAGGCCTATACTGAGGATCAAAGGGAAATCTCAAATGCCATGAGATGCTGCAGAGCAGCACAATATGATGATCATGATCCAATATGATGAGTACATAATATATTTTAGTTGACTTTGATCAGGATGAAAAAGCAAGTACTTTCTCTTTACCGTGTCTCACTGAAAGGAAATCTAGGCAGCTAACATACCGGGAGATCTGACTTTTGCTAGCTAGGTTCTTGACTGATTTGTTTAAAAAAAGAGAGGCAGATCAGCAGGTTTATTGTGAAATTTCTACTGGACACTTAAAATCCTAGCACTGATAGATTTTCTTCAGCAAATAAAGTGTCATTATGAGTCCCAGCAGTGTTCTGTCTGGTTGGAAGATAGGGCTTACTGGCACCAGTGGCAGTGCCCAAGTTGCCTTCTGTGATGTTGTGGTTTCTTTTTCATATGAATGGAAGCATTTTGAGGGGTCTCCCATCACTGGTTTTGCTCATGATTGTTCTCAGTGAAGGTGATCCTGTCCATGCAGTGAAAAGCTAGCTAACTCCTAGGTGCTAAGGCTTTTTCAGGCAGGGCTTTGTAGTGCAATTGAAAAGTGATTCCTAATGCAGAAAATTCCTGAGATACAAGAACATAGATGTTTCTAAATAGCTAGAAATTCTCTGCTGTTGATGCTGTTTCAAGATAATGACCAAATTCTGATGAAAATGAACCTAGCAACACTAAGCAACAACATAATTTCTTCAAGTCTTAATTACTCTTTAGCAGAAAGTCTCTTAAATTGCATTATTTTGGAAAACTTTTGGTGGTGAACTATGCATAAGTGATCATAATGGTATATCAGCCTCTTAATTTGATATATCTTTCTCCTACCCAAGATTCCAATGAATAAAGTATGGTCCATTTTTATCTTGAATTAAGCTTCCATTTAGCAACCAATTAATGTTGATCTCCTGGTTCATGCCTTATGAAACATTCCATTCTATGTGTTATATGGCTTTTTCACAAAGGCTTTTAGGAGATTACTAAAACATTCCTTCCCTTTGTTCTGATCTTTGCAGTGTATTCATATACATATTTATATGTGAGTATGAATCCATATATATGTATAATAATCTTCCCCTTAGGGTATTGTGCGTGTATTTCATAAAGGAAAAGGAGATTAACAGTACATTACAATACAAACAGACTGACTTTATGGTGGTCTTGCAGAAACTCCTGCCAAGCAAAAGAATAAAAAACAGCTGTTTTAATGAAAGCCAAATTTAAAAGATAAGGCTTGACTTTAGGTGGTCAAAATCCCAGAAAACTGGGTGAGCTTAAAGCCCACAGAAAGAGACAAAAAGTGTAATAGCATGCAATGAAGTCGAAGGCAAATTTTCGAATGTCTCTGTGACTTAAAAGCCTAAGCATCACCTTCAAAACCAAATCTGAGCGCAGGAGTATTTACTCTCCCTGCAAGTCCATAGGACTTGTGCTCTAAACTCTTCAATTGTTTCTGAAAGCAACAGTTAGGTAACTGCCCCCCTTAGTCTCTTTTGGATGCATAACCTGTAGTCACCTGGAAGGCCAAAAAAGATACCAGCCCAAGCAGTGGCTGAATACCAACCAAGGATACCGACTGAAACCAAAGAGGCATAAGCATGATTATTCCCTTATTTTACTGAAAAGCCACTGAGTGTCTCTGGTTTGGATTAAACATGTGAAGATGTGTTAGCCTGTTCAAAATCCTGTGGAAGCATTTTGAATCAATTGTAACTGATGTAAATATAGCCCTTGACTGGAAATCTTCCAGAGAGAGCCACAACAGTTCAGCCAAGACGCATTATATCAAAAGCATGGATAAGTAATTCGGTGTCCTCTTGGGAAGGATAGCATTACAGCTTCACAACATTCGTAAAGTGCCTGTGTAGTGAAAGATCTAACGCGATCATTAAAAGATGGATGAATGCCCTGTGAATCTTCGCTTCCTAACATGGATCATGGCTCTTATCTAGGCAGGAGTGGGAAGAGGAGCATGTATTCGCGATGACAGAGTACACAACAACAGCTTAGTTGTACCCATTTGACGTGAGCATATGAGCTTTCAAACATGATTTACTATGTTTGCATAGCAATATTAATTACTTTTTAGAGTCTATCCAGCCAAGAATATGTACAGGGTTGACAAAGCTCAGCTAGAAACTTCAGCCAAGCTCTGTAGGACTTACAGAAGATTAGCAGTTCTATTACTCACAGTGTACCAGACTTTTAAATCATGAACTATCTCTTGTATTTTTAACCCTCTTCAGTGGCAAAACATCTGTGTAATTTTAGAGATATCACTTCACCTTCCTCCATAATTCTTATTTGAGAACTTCTTGGTGCTCCTGTTACGATGAATTAGCTCTTGCCCATAACATTAATTAAATGCTAGAGGGGTTAGCTGGGGTGTTTTAGTAGTTACCAAATTCTTGATCCTGCATCTATTATCTACCACATGATGTTTTTGACATCTGCCTTCAGATTCTCAGCTGTGACTGAGGAGCACTCAACACAGCTGAAGAGGCCATTCTCCAAAGTCGTCTTCCCATTCTCCCAAGGCAAGCTGGTGCAAACCCAGAACAGCTTAGAAGAAGCCAGAATAAACCAGTAACTGTCAAAATAGCCAAGAGTAATACCTTCCTGTAATACATGATGTTTATGAAACGTCGTATTTCCTGGCATGGTTCTGGGCCATCTGGGGTTTGTACTTCCCAGGAGACCATGAATGGTCATTTTGTACCTGTGTTACAATGCTTGAAGCTAAGATAATATTGTCCATCTATATCTTCTGTCTTGAAGACTTCCTTCCAATGAGAGCCCATTTTCCTCAGAGATTTCCAAGAGCTATGTCTTACTCCCCCAATGTCAATATTAAGAGTTTTGAACTTCCAAACCTTATGCACAAAAGTCATTTGCCTGGTTTCAGCAGGGCTGCTTGTGGGATTCAGAATTACTCACATCACCAAGGAAAGCAAATGAAGGCACCATATTTTGTAAATATTAGTGGTCTCTAGCTCCAATAGCTTCAGGAGCTGCAATGTATTTGAGTAGCTAGCTTTGAAATACCTGGCATGCTGCAGCTTCCCTCAGAATGTTTATGGATGAAATATTTGAGATAAACCTCTAAAATAAAATAATTAGGAGAAAAAAAAAAAAGTAGTTGAGGGAAACTGAAAAGCTGCTGTGCACTATGTACTAGTATTCCCATTTAAGAGGTGATTTTTCTTATTCTATTTGCCTTTTTTATAGACATTGTAAAGAAGTGTAACTTAGTCAAAAATTTCCAGCTTTCACTGGAGTCCAAGTTGTTTGGAAGGATCACTGATTCTTTTGTCTCCTTACATAGAAAGGTCATATTTTTTCACAGGCATATAGTACAAATGTTCGAACACAAATTAGAAAAATACCACTTTAAGTTTAGGGTGTTGCCTTGACTATACCCATGAAGATGTTCCTTCTGTCTCTTTATCATGAATCTAGAAATCACTTTAAGATTACAGAAAATCTTTTATACCTCATTGATAGGAACTCTATAGCAGAAGTCTAAGAAAATGCATTGTTTTTTTCCTTTCACTATTCATTCCTCTGTTGAAGACTGTAGAATATAATAAAGTAAATTTGATGTTGTGGTCCATTGTTTCCTCTGCAAATGGGAATGTCTGTTCTTTGGAGACCTCTGATCTTGTATTGGTGTTCCCTGGCTGTTGGCTTTGTCTCCTTCGAATTTAATCTTCCATTGTTCAGCTTCTTCTTTTGCTCTGTCCTGTCTTCTGGTTACATCTCCCATCATCTCACCATGACCGTTCACAGTACCGCTAATCCTATCAAACTCATCTGACAACTCAAGAGCTTCTTGCCAACACATTTCTGTGCCTACATTATAAATGAAAATTCTCTAAACAAATATCCGACAGGAATCTACTACATCTTTTGCTTTAAATTCAGCTTTGTCTTTATGCTTACATAGTTATGCTTATACAGTTATTGATGTCCTGATTGGGAGAGGTTACCAAATAATATATCGTTATTTAATTTTAAAGTGAGTGAAACACCCTAAAATTTTGAACACAAAGAAGATGAGTGAATCTGTAAGAAATCAGTTGCTCCTGGTTTCCCTCAAAAATGTTGGTCAAAAACCTGTTGTAATACAGCTTGCTTTTTATGGCTTAAAGGTGAAACTTCCATTGGCTTCAACAGAGCTGCGAGGATTTACCTCTGTTAATATGGCCTAGCTGTTTGGGATTTTTTGGTAATTTATTTTTTTAGAATGCAAAGTATGCTTGGACTGAACTTTTTATAAATATTTAGAACTGTTTGAAGAGAGAGACTGGTGCGTGACTTTTTCTGATAAGGAAATATGACTGTCGGATACCATTGGAGACACATGGGGGAACACACCCATCAGCTGCAGTCCCCATCCCTTGCCTGGTGTGTCAGGTCCCCCTGTGCTGCACTGGTATCTTCTCCTTATGGCTCCGTGCAGAGAGCCCTTCTCAGATGCCCTGCTCTCTCCACCTCTACCTGAGGCTCTCAACCAGTACAGCAGCACTCACCTCCTGGAAAATGGAAGAGGTAGGGAAAGTGGAGAGTTTGGGGATGGCTGCAGATGGAGTAAAAGAGAGATAGTGGTAGAGATGAGGCTTCATGCTGCCTCAAGTCATCCAGAATAAAGTCACAGACTGTTCTGGATGTTGACAAGAGTAATCAACAGACAATGTGCTGAAAATCTACTTTTTTGTACTTTCAGTGTTAGCTGATATATAACCATTTTTCTTCAGGTAAAAATATAAACATAGCGCTTTGAGATAATTCTTCCAGATACCTCATCTACACTGCTTTATTAAGCGCTCTTTAACAAAAGAACAGTCTATTCAGCAAATTTGGGACTCTTTCCAAAGTAACTTGGATAATCTTTACAAATGTGCTTGAGTGGCGAAAAATAGAATTATGCGCACATCTTGATTTGTATTTGGCTACAATATTTTCCAGCAAATTTTTCATTCCTTCTCACTGATTCAGTATGCCACAAAGTACAACACACCATGGAAAATACAAGCTGAGGGTTCAGAATTGCCTGACAGCCAACCCAGAGCTGCAGAGAAGAATTTAAATGGTGAGAAGTAAATTTGTTCATGCAATTTTTGTAATTTGTAATAACTTCAGCATTAGCAGTACCACGAAGAAGGATGTTCTGATTTTAAACATAAGGGATCAATTAAGCCAGTGAGGTTGTAACAGCTTATAACTATCTGACAATCTGATCCAGGATTTTAATAGTGACAATGTGAAGTTGCTCCCCACTCTGTCGAAAGTTTTAACAGTATCTTCCCCAAATAAGCACTTTTTTTTTCAATAAAATAACTTTAAAGGTTCAGTGTGTTGCTTAGCTTTAAAAGTTCATGGTATTTCAACATTACTTCAGTCCAGTCCTGTGAATACTATTTAGCGTGGTGTTCAAAACGTTTTCTGTGGATTGCAAGGTAACCAATAAAATTCATGACTAAAATGTAAATGAATACATTAGAGAGTCAACATATTTATATTTTGTAGCTCAACCATTTCCTCCCATATAAATTAAAACACATATAAGGAAATCCCACTGTCTTACGAAATTAAGTACTGATTGTTTGCTTAGGTCCTGAAGCCTTCAAAAAAAGTCTTTATTTAAAGGTGTGCATTAGTTATAGGAAGGGACAGAGTAACAGCTGGAGTTCACTTAAAGCTAAGCACAAGGAAAGCTTCAAAGACATATTGCATGACTTCAAGCTCCCATTTAGTTTACACGTTCACTATCATGAAGTATCTGCCTCCCTTCTTTGGTTCTGTCAGGGGCTTAAAGAGCTTACACTTGCAATGTATGTAATTGCATTAGAAGTCTTCCAGTGGTCCAGTTCTTTACTCTGTTTCCTTAATTTAGCCAAAATGACTGTATTTGTCTCTTTAAGTGCTTCAGAGAGACAAAGTCCTATAAATACTGTAAGCTCATTAATGGTAATAATGATGTTGGTTGAAAGGATAGCTCCTTTAAAAATGCTCTAAAATGAAAATAAGTAGATATTCTTCCACAATTACCACATAAATGTAGGCAACATGAGGAGGTGTACTGAGAGCTGTGCCAAGTTCGACCCCTTATGTTTCAATGCCTTCTTTATGACTGATAAGTATTTTCATATTTCTTTTTCTTTAGAAAAACTAGTTTGTGCTTCTAGAGCCAAAAGTCTCTTAACACTGTCCAGTTTACATCCCCGGTGGGTTTTACTTGGTTTGCTTCTTTGTTTGTTGAATGATTTAAGCCTCATCTGAGTTCTCAAACCTGTGCATTTCCTGTAGTTTTAACTGTATCCTGTTGTTTTGTAAATAATGAGTCTAAGTGTGAGTTGTTGACAAAGGAGGATCAATTTTATTGTGAGAGAAGATCCTGGACTAGTCTGCACATTGCCCTGCACCTCCTAACCTCCTTAGTATTTGTAGTTGCACACGCATGCACGCATAGTGGCCTGGCATACCACTGGGCTTGAGATGGTGCTGTCCCCTGGGAGTGCTTACACAGCTGTTGCTTACCTTAGAAGTGACACTGCCAGAGCAGTAGGAAGCAAAAGAGAAATACAGCTTTTCCAGGGCCTTTCGTGAGAGCTTCCTCACTGACACGGACAGCTGTCTGAGGAGGAACCAAGTGAATGCAGCAAACAACATTGACCTTGGTGCAGTACCAGAGTTTAGATAGGATCTAATACAAATGCACTCCCCCCTCTCCTTTTCATTCATGTGATTCTGCTTCATCTTTGCTTGCTACTTGGGGTAATATGCTAGGTAGTTGCTTGCACCCGGCTGCGGAATGAAATGTGTCTGCCTTATGCTTACTGTACAATTTAACCAAGTACTTCATGCCAAGGACTGGTAATCTTATAGTGCTCAGGGCTGCCATACATCTTGATTTCAAATTCTGTCCAAGTGGAATCTGAAGGGTTTGCCTTGGATTTTGTGGTGCTCAGCTTCCTAGCAGTCTCTCTGGATGACTACCAGACAGCTGGAATTTCTGGAGTCATCTACTCAACATGAGTAGATAAACTATACAGTTCATAAGCATTGAACCCAATGCTCCTGGAGGTCCTGATCAGCCTTAAGGTGTATGTACAGTGCACTGTCAGATTCACTGGGTTCAGTGTTCAGGAACAAAGCATTTGTACTATACATGCACAACAGATCAAACATTTCCTGGAAGCATGGGGTTTCCTAAGCCTACAGTACATGGCCCACGTGCATATGTTTCTTCCTGGAAAACCTTGGTCTGCCCTAGATATGTGGATTTCTTTCATGTAAAATTAATCGGGTTTAAGCAAGCACAAACAGAACAGAAGAATTTGTCACCTCTAACAACAAAAATGTGTTGGAAATGTTTGAGAAGTTTAAACTGACTGCTCACAACCACAACTTTTGCCTGCTGTAGGCCATGTCTAGATGGTTTTTACCTTGCCCATACCCACTGAAACTTACATCTATCATATTCTGCCATGATCTGCTAAGTCTTAAGAATTCAAAACTAGTGTATCGTGCTGCCTCTTAATCTATAAGAAAAGAATCCTTTTCCAATTCACTTGGGAAAAAAAGGGTAACAGGACATACTGTTGTTAGTGTTAATCATTTGGGAATCCCTTCTGCCCTTTAGAAACAGCCTTGTTAGGACAATGAAGACAAAATAGAGTCCCTTTCAGATTTTGACAGACACATTGAGCCATGTAGTGCACTGGCGCAATTGCATCAGGCCAGCACTGAAGTGATGTGATTGCCAGTGTGTAGGAGGGGTCTGGGTCGTGTCCCCAAAGGTCATCATTGCCAGCAGGCAATACCTAGAGAGTATATTCCCTGCACTCCCCTAATTCAAAGAGTCTGATTGTGAGAGCCCCCACATTGACACGCACAAACAGAGAGAGATTCTTCTGCAATCTCCATGCTCAGCCACAGAGCAGTCACAATGTGGCCCTTGTTGTAGACAGGGGACTTCCATGCCACTTATGAAAAAGTTGCGAAAGAGAGCTGAAGAAGCCAAGGTGAAATGCATTTTTAAATGCTGACAGGTAACACTGGTGTGCAAACTTTATAGCAGAATGTCCTGACTCCTGCTACTACCTTGATGAATTACAGATGAGCTATGAATAAATAAATGAAACTCTTCAAGTCCTTTAAATCTTATAT
The DNA here is from genome assembly GCA_013399115.1 of Anseranas semipalmata. Taxonomy (NCBI): domain Eukaryota; kingdom Metazoa; phylum Chordata; class Aves; order Anseriformes; family Anseranatidae; genus Anseranas; species Anseranas semipalmata. The sequence continues at coordinate 109,620 of VXAA01003518.1, forward strand.
GTCTTTTCTCTATTAAGCACTTAAGTCTCAAGGCTAGTTAAGCAAGTCCTTTTGGTCCAAAAAATGTTTGTGGAGACAGAAAAGGATCTTTAGAAATAAAGTTCATAGTTAACAGAAGTATATTTTGTAGAATGTTTTGTAGAATACAGAGACATGCAAAGTACTGAATTCGTGTGTTTTCAAGTCTAGCTGGTATAGCAATGTGATAACTCAGCTTATTTTCAAACCCAGCCTTGTAACAGAGCAATGAGATTAATATGATTTCGGAGTTCTGCTGTGAAACAGGATGAAAAAATTATTACTGAAATTAAGTTGTATTTTGCTTCTCACTCACGGTTGCAAGAGAGGCTCGGTGACACCTCAGTGAAATAAATGAGCATGATAGGTTAAGTACTTGCTATGCTAGATGTTAGAGAAAGAAAGGTAAAATTTTAGGGTCCACTGCCTACAACTTTCCAAACATCTTCAAGATAATCAGAAACAGCGGTATGCAGGTGGAGTTCGGGGGATATTGTCTGAAATATACTCCTCTCTGTGATTAGACACCACCAAGCACAGAGAGAAGAAAGCAAGCAGACAGCAAACAGCACTGGATCTGGGTCACAGGAAGGAACCAGAAGACAAGAGATTTGGGGGAAGAGTGCTGCCTCAAAACAATCCATGAACTGTGCACAAAGATACTATTTCCAGTTGCTGGACTCTTCTTTCGCCTACAGCTTGTACACATTTAAAAAAAAAAAAAAAAAGGAAATATTGGTACATGACTGCTTCCTAAAAGTTCAGAACAGACAAAAACATTGTTCCTAAGAGGAAGAAATGTTCTTTTGGTGTCAATGCAAGGTACCATCCCCTTTTTAACATTTTGGAAAAGCTGAGCAGAAAGAGAGTAATTATTTTTTTGTCAGAAGTTGGTGAATTGTTATGATAAACTGAAAAACAAAGGCTGGGGACAGGCAACAGTACTCTGCCACTTTTGTGTTATTCAGGTGCTGCTGACTTCACTGGACTGAGTGGCTATGGTGATGGAGTGATTGCAATATGAATAGTTGGCTCTTGGTCCTAAAAATGACTGGGAGAATTTGCTTCCTTCATCTTCCCCATTCCTATAAATGCATCTAATTATGGTGAAGCGGGTTCAGGACCAACTGAATGAAATGAAACATAATGACCCACAAAAGTAGCATGTCCTGTCTTTGTGTAAACAAGGATTAAATGCTGTTTTTAACTACAAGGTGGCTCTATTACTCCCTGTCTGTTTTATGGATTCTTTACCACACATTACTTAATTAAACTGAAAACACAAGCCTAGCTTTATCACTAGTCAGCCTGTGAGCAATCATTAGGTGTCACTGAACCAGCTCTTCATGCGGTTTGACTAACCTTTGCTTTGGGAATAGGATAAGAATTGCTTATTGGATTTGACATGGCTATCCTGAAATCAATGTGTGCTGTCAGCCCCTGAACAGCTCACTACTGCCTGATTTACAGAACATAAAACATAGGTTCAGTGGGCCTGCTTTGCCATTGCATTTCATTAGCATTACAAACATAACACCAGTGCAAACCTAAAGTCACATGCAGTTGAATCAGCTTCCTTGTGCCCTATGGAAATACCCTGCTTCTTTGCAAAAAACTTTCCACGGAAAGCTCTCTACATGACAGCATCATGTTTCTCCTTACTGGCACTCTTTAACTCTTTCTTCTGTGACCAATGCCCAGCAATAGAGGGGTTCTCTGATAACATTGGCCATTGTAGTATACTTTTCCCTTTTTCCTTTTCAAGTATCTGTGTTTGTGTCTGCATGGGGTTTTGGTATTTTTATTTTCTAATTGCATCCTGAAAACAGTTTCAGCTCATTCAGTGGAGTCACTGTAATATTTGTTTGGTGTTTTAAGATTCATCCTTGTCTCCCAGCATTTTCCGTCTAGGAAGCCAGAATCTGAGTTCCCTCCTGTATTCAATTTTAGTCAGCCTGTCAGATTAGCTCACCACTGCCTGTGTGTGTAAGGGAGCAAATGAAACCGAGCATGAACTTCATGATTGCTACTTGTCTAACAAGACTGTTGTTCAAACTTTCTGTAAGAACAACAGATTTGGCTTAGTAGAAAAAAAATATTATCCTTGTAAACTTCTCTACAGACACTGAGGAAAAGGGCAAACAAGCCAGAAAGCCTTGAGGGTGAAAAAACTATTGGGAGCATATGCCTTCTGCTACCAGAGTTCCCAGGTGATAGGCAACCTGGGCTTGCTGAGCTGTTTCTGAGACAGGCTTGCTGAGTCAGTGCTCACTGTATCCTTCAAGAATGAATTAAATGCAGTGAAGAATATGCTTTGCTTCCTCAGTAGGGATTTTTTTTTCCTGCAACTGTTTTGAGCTGCTTTGGGTGGAGGAAGTGGAGACAACTGCCATTATCACATAAAAGAAAGAGCACTTCCTCCAGGACAGAAGCTCCAGTTATATGGGTCAAAATGGAAGCTGGAGATCTTTTCAAACACATGAGCTTTTAATAGCAAGAGTCAGAATAATTGGAGAAGGTTTGTACCAGACCAGCTGGAAGCAAGCTTCAGTTGTTTACCAATAAGGATAAAGCACCTCTGCCTAATCTTTCTTGTTACAGGAATTTTACACAGCGTGATTTAATCTGGGCTGAGATAACAAGTCTCAGATATGAGGTCCTCAGGAGACTTTGTTCAGCTGATTTTCCAAATAAGCTCCGTACTTTTAATATTGTTGTAAATGCATGTTGATTACCCGGTAACCTTAGACGTATTTGGTAAAGCTGGTTGTTACAGCAGTTGTTGCCATGCTACGTGGTCTGTTTTGCATTTAGCTTTTTGGTATGGTAATATTACAAAATAACATATTCACTGTGGGGAGAAAAGACGCAACCCGCAAAGCCTCTTTCTTCCTAATATGGTGAAATAAAAAGGATTCGTTTGAGTTAGCTGAAGTGCTGATGGAGTCAAAGCCCAGGGATCAGTCTGGTGTGGTGCCCGAAGAGCACAAGGGTCATGGTCAAGACTCAGGCTGGGAGGGCAGGAAATGTTTAAATTCCCTGACCATGACTAAATGATGGGAGGCAGCAATGCTAGCAAGGAAAAAGCTATGCTAGCAGGGAAAAAGCCCTCTTCTCATCCCAGCACTCCTTTGGCTCCAGTGCGGCAAGAACATTTCTTCCTGTGAGTGCTGCTGTGGGAGCTCTGGGCTGCGCTACACAGCAGATGTGCGGACTTATTTTTAACAAAGGTTTAGACCAAGACCGGTATCAGTTACCCAGTGGGCAGCAGCTTGGAGGTCTCAGGCAGAGCCCCGGGATAAAGAGGAAGCTGGGGAGGGACAGGCTGTGGCAGGAGGTCAGCACCCAACACACGCCTGACACCAGCCCTTGGCGTAGGTTCTCTCCTTGTACAGAGCGGGGTGGAAAGGGGCCCCAAATGCTGCTAGAGTGCCAGGAAGCTTTGCCTTTTTCCTTATTTGTGTTCGCTATCACCTCTTAAACAAAGGAGCGCAGCTTTTTGTAGCAGTAAGTGGTTGGCTGGTGGGAGCTTCCCCGTCCCGGGCAGCTCCCAGCTGAAGACACAGAGTTTTCCTGGCTGCTTTTCAGGGGTTCAGCTTCTCCTAGTTAAGACCTCTGCGTAGGGACGCTTAGCACAGCACTAACTCGTGATGTCTGAGTGCTGCAAGGCTTGCAATTTTGTTTCCTTGCTGGTGGTGAACTAAGGAAGAGAGAAAGGTGAATCCAGAAAAAAAAAAAAAGAGATCCTGTAACCTCCAGACACTTAACTCCAGCAGTTACGGTTTATCGGGTACCTCGGTCACCTGAGGCTTTGCGAACAAACACCAGCTGAAAAGCTCACGTCTCCCCAGCAGGAGAGCTACATGGAAAGCACGCCAATAGCTTTAACCACATTTGTGTCGCAAATTCTTCTCGCATTCGGTGACTGGGGCTTGTCCTAATTAGAACAATAATGGTTTCAGTGCTGTGTTTAAAAGCAAACAGTCATTTGCTGTTTGTGAGAAAAAAAAGGGATAAAAACACTGAAGATGGCATCTCTTTTTCCGGCGGATATTTGTCTCCATGGCACAACAGCACATTTTCTTCTGCTGGAATATTGTCACCCGTCTGAACACTTTGCTTCTCTGCAGCTGGCTAGTAGCACGTGGGCAGGTTTGGCAACCGAATTGTCTGCATTACACCCCCCTGTGTTTGGAAAGAGGCAAAGGCCTGAGCTTTGCTTTCATCAAGCACCGATAACATCACAGACGGATTTGTTGTGCTCCATTGTTTCCACCACAGCCTTCCAACCTTGGGCTCGGACCTAACACAGAGGGAATTGCCTGAGACCACCCAAATGATGGGAGGAGGCTCCAGGAGCCTCAGGGAAGCGGGCAGCCCTTCGCTGGGCAGGGGGGATGCAGCAGCAGCAGTGCAAAAGGGGAAAGCTTGTCCAGTCGGCTTCATTAAATAATACAGTGTTTGTACATCCATTGTGAGACCTTGGGCAGGAGGGGAAATACTGAAAAGGAAGTTTCTTTTTTTTTTTTAATGGAGTAAAAGTGATGTCTGTGGTTTTAAACAAAGGGCTGTTGGCAGGATGATGCCATAAAGGAAAGGAAGAGAAAGGGAAACCGTATTTGAATTAATTCAGATAAGTGAAGGCCAGAAAACCTTATGACATAATTTTCCATTAATTCCTGCAGTCTAGCTCTCTGCCGTAATTATGTTACCTCCTGACTCCTTTGTACAAATGTTGTGGTTGGTATTACTGTTTACTGTAATTACTGTAATTACACTTGCAAAAGCTGCTTACGGTATTACAGTTTTAATAATATGAGAGAACAAAGTTAGACAAGACTTTTGTGGTGGCTATTTCATAAAATTTTCTATGAAGTTGTATAACTGTCTTCAGCTGTAAGAATTTACAATCGGAAAAGACAAAAACAAAGGAACAAGGATCTAACTTCTTGGTTTACTAAAAACCCTAAACTAATTTAAGGGAAGGAATCTTTGTGTTGAATCGTAACTTGAAATTTGATTTTTAGTGAATCAATTTCTTTTAAAGCTGTGATCAAAACCTTCCATTTGGCCTAAAACATATTATTTCATTTCAAAGACAAATTTTATTAAGATTTCATTTATTTTAATTTCATTTAAAAAAATGATTATTTTAAACAGGGTTTTCAAGCAGAAATGGTAATTATTCTTCTGAATTAAAATATTTCATGTTTTTCATTTTTTTCTTTATAATATGCACAGTTAGTGGAGCCAAGATGAGTTTGTAAAATATTTCAGTGTTCCCAAGTCTGATTATTTTTCCCCAAAGAAGTTTTCACTGAAGAATTTCAGCAAGTAAGCAAAAAAGGAAGGGTTAGAAAGAAAAACCGAGACAAAAAGAAGTTAAAATATTTTTTCATTGTCTCATTAGATGGGTAGCAGTGTTAGGAAAAGAAATTGCATATCCTGAGCTCCCCTCTAGGGTGTAAGCCACTAAAAGTAATTAAACAGATAAATTGTTAGATGCAGAATAAATTTCAATTCATAACTGTTATGAGCAACAGAGATCATGAAGACCACCAGAATTGTACACTGTGCCTCCAACATCTTGTTCCCTGCCTTCTTGGTACAGTCACATTTAAAACCCCAGTTGCACATCTTGTCTGCATGCTAGAAAAATATAGTACTTTTATTTTTCATCGCTATCTCTTTTCAGAAAATCTCTTCCTCGCTGCCGAAGAATTAACAGGATGCTTTCCAACGAGTCTGCACCTCCTCCCGCATTCAGCCGCTCCAACTCTCAGGCCTCCATGGACAGCACCTCCATGGAGGACTTCTGGTGTGAAGTGGAGAGCATCAAGGAGAGCAGTGAAGATGGGCCTGAAGAAGCAACACTCTTAGAGTTCAAACCTGCTGATGGTAAGCACGTGAACACCACTTCTTCCTCACACCTTGGCTTTGCCTCATGTCCTCAGTGATGCTCTGATCTCCTTCCCACCCAGTATGAGCAAGATTAAAATACAAACTAGTTTGAACCAGAAAAGAGAAGCACTAAATGAAAACTTTATCTCCAGCATTAAATAATCTGAACCAAAACCTATAAAAGGACCAAAAATCACAATTACTATATTGGAATTTTCCACTTTTTGGCTTTTGGGAGGATGTAAAGCAGAAGTTATGAAAGTCTTGAAGCAGTCTTTAGTTAGATATCATTTGGTGCTATCAGAAATTTGATAACTGCCTGTTTCTCTAAGATTGTCCAATTAGTTGTAATTAAAGGATGAGTCTGAATACAGAGGTGCCTACATCATTCAGCCTCTTCACTCATTCAAATTCATTCATCACTTATACACAATCACAGAATCACAGAATCTTTTTGGTTGGAAGAGACCTTCAAGATCACCTAGTCCAACCTAAGACCTAACACTAACAATCCCTCCACTAGACCATGTC
>VXAA01003518.1:124932-157627 GCA_013399115.1 Anseranas semipalmata
GGGGGCAGGTGGGTAGAAAAAAGGCCGAAGCTCCTGCTGGTCCCAATTAGAAGAGATTTCCACAAAAGAAACAAAGAATTTTTCTTCTGCATATATTCTCCCTGTGAAGGCTGGGAAATGAGAGCAATNATGAAACTTTAAAATTCTTGCATTAGAAAGGTTTTATTCCCAGCCCACCCTCTCTCTGTATCATATTATCCTAGGCTTTAAAAAGAAAAAAAAAGGGAGGGGNTGATACTGCACACGGCTCGTGATATCCAACTGCCACAAGCTCAAGCAGCCTGCAGGCTCTTGCAAGCGCTGCTGGGTGGAGGCAGAGCAGAGCTCTCAGCTCCCCTTTTCCAGCTCCCCTGTGCTTAGCAGAAGCTGCTTGCTGCAGCATCTTCATTATTGATTTCACCTGCATATCAAGGCAGCAAGGATTTTTTTCCTTAATAAACCAGACTCACTGTAAATCTATTCTGAATACTGTTTGTAGGGTCAGACATTCTGCACAGTGAAAGTAAGCGAGCCAGTTGCTAGTGTTTACCGTTAATTCCTCCATCTGGATCTTAAGCAACAGAATAATTACTTTTATGTTTGATTTTCCAAAATTGCAGAGGCAAGTTTAACCGACCCCTGCACTTCCATACTCCCACCTGAAATTTACATTACTTTTTATGTCTTAAAAACGTTTGTGAGGATGTTATGGGATTTTGTTATAACAGCATCCTACAGTTCTTCATTTAAAAAAAAAAATATCAGTGGTTTGTACGGTCTACTGGCAAAGCAAGTCCATGTGACTCAAATCCTGTTTGCTGTCAAGTTTGCAGCCCATTGAATGGACTCTCTCAGGAGAGATTTTATTCATGTTACATTTGACTTTGTTACCCAAATAACTCAGAGGATAAAACTGAATAAAACAACTGCAACGTTATTTCAGGTTTCCAATTGGAAGAGCTGCCTGCCTCTTAAATATCTGACACATTTTTATCAGGGAAGACAACAAATACTGCCCTGAGGCATTGTTGCTTGTTGATAAACAGCCAATTTAGCAATTTAGAGAGCAATTTGAAGAGCGGCTGCTGCAGGCTCATTGGGGCTCTCAGCTGCATGTTCAGCAGGCAGGGGGCTGCTCTGTAAGGCTCGGGGAGGATGAGGCAGCAGGTTGGGGTGGGGCTCCAAGCAGGATACAAAGGACAGCCAAAAAAAAATACAAGGCTGGCTCTGGGCATTGTAGTCATTTTCACTGAGTACCCTTCAGAGCATTTTTAAATTACTGCCTTTTTTCACCCAAAAGTGTGCAGATGAGCTGCTACCTTCCCACATACACACATGCCCACTCGTATTTGTCCTTCTCAGTCCCCAAACTGCTGAGCACAAGGGCAAAACCCAGCAGCTGGGGAGAGGTGATGCTGCCTGGAAGTCATCCCCTGGGCTCAGAACCTCTTCTCTGCTGTTCTACACAGGCTTCCCCCACTTTCGCGCAGTGCAGAATGATCTCTGGAGCAGAAAGAAATGAAGCTGATTATAAAAAAAAAAGGTCATTTTTTCCCCAAAAACTGTTTTCTCAATTCTCTGCTAAAGTGTTAGTATATAACCTATTGGAGGACATCTATCCTTTAATAATTTTCAAGTGCCCAAATCCCGAAAGGTGGTGAACAGCCCAGTATCTGCCAGGTGCATGGGATGTTCAGCATGTGTCAGAGAGTCTCCAGAAAGATTTGTGACCAAAGTGATTAAAAGCAGGATGGATTACAATTTGACAAGGACCTTTCACTTAGTACAATTACGTACAGCAATTTATTTAGCTAATTTCAGTCATTATGCAGGGCAGGACTCATTAGCTACAGCGAGATGCAATATCACTGACCTCAACATGATCCAAATCTGTGCAGCCTGGGGAAGATTAATTCTCAGGCTCGGCTGTGAAAAATGTACTCTGGCAAATCACAACAGGTTGTTTAAACTTGGCAAAGAGTGTAAGCTGAGAATGATTTGCTGTTGCTTAAACTGTAGCAGTTTCTGTCCGTAGACGTTGACTTTCACTGCAGTCTGATCATTTTTCCTTGCCTATCAGCCCACATTTGAGACAGTTCCAGTGTCACCAGTTCCTTCTAATGGTATCCAGCTTCCTGGGCAGAAGCCAGTTTGGAAATCAGTTAGCTGTGAGTATGCCAACGTGTAACCAGTGTTCACTTCCTCCTAGAAAAATGGTAGACAGAAAAATCCTTCTGTGGTTCTGAGGTTAGTCCCCTCCTTTGTGTTGGGGCCATGCTGCATATATTTTCTTAAAATCATTGTCAGCTTATTGTCATGTAGGAACCAAAGTTTCCCATTCAAGACTGGTGTTTTAAAGACACAGACTGCTGCCTCGGAGGTGTTGATGTCTAAAATGTACTGATTGTTGCAAGGCTAGGAATGTGAAAATAACCTCCAAACAATATGGCGCAGAATTTGCCCAAAATATATCAGCAGTATATTTTCTTGTAGCAAATCATAACAAGAAAGATGCATATGTCCTCCATATTTCTTCTCCAGTACTGCAGAAATTGTAATGTTAGAAAATTATCACTTTTCTGGTTCTCCCCTATTATTCTGGTTTACTAATAGTGTCAGTTTGGACATCCCTTAAACACTTTGCCCCTGACAGTTATTGGCAGTGCTAATGAAGATGATAGCTCTGCTCTGCTCGGCGTCCAGATAGCTGTCAGAGCAGCCTTCCAGGGGAATGTCCATCCTTTCTTTTGAAAGCTCTTCCCGTCACCACTGTTCAAGGCTTAACTAAAGGATTATTAATAAATATTAATTTATTAATAATATACTTATATTAACTTATACATATATATATTTTGGAGCTTTTAAACTAGTCCCTGAGATGTTTAACTTTGGATATAGTGCCACAGACATTTTTCTTAGTTGAAAAAGCTGTTCATTTCACTGTTCTGCTGATACCTCCCCTCCACAAGCAGTTGTATTAGAACAGATTGGGGAGCAAATGGCCAGGGCCACTTCAGATAGTCTGTGGTACCAGGTCTAAGGATGGAAAGAGAGATGGAAAGCATCTTAAAATCCTTTGGCCATTGGGTAACATCTGAGGCCACAGTTCAGCAACCAGAAGCCTGGCTTCTGAACACACTTAACCTTTGTCATACCAGAATTTCAAAACAAAGGTTGCCACAACAAAAGGTGTTGCAAAAATGTTTTAGTCCATGTATCTGTAAATGAAATGATTCAAAAATCATGGGGCATGCACATGTTTATAAAACATGTAAAGCTTTTTAATTCACCTTCTGATTTCCATGGCTTTTGAACGCATTTGGGTCACATTAGTAAACTCATCTCTGCAGTCCTGGGGACTGAAATTTTACATCATGTTCAATGAAAACTATGATCCTGTTCCAATTGGATGAGTCTAGGAGCTGGACCGTAATGGAAAATGTAAAATTGTCCTGAAATGTGAGAGATCAGTCATGAAAGTTGGCAACACTGGAACTTATGTATTTTATCACACTTTGGACTCCATGACAATAGGGTATTTCTGTACTTGACTGTGCTGATTTCAGAAATTTTCCTTTGACATCCACTAATTTCAGGAGGCAACTAAATTTTAGAGTAGATCAGTAAGTCATTTCACAGTGTCTATCAGAAAATACAGTAGAAATAGTGTTTTTCAAACTGTGAGATTGTACAATGAGTCCTGTTTTGGTGCTACACACCTAAACTAGCAACTGTGAGAAATGTGAGTATATAAATATGTGAGCGTATAAAATATATGCGCAATGCATATAAAGTATGTATACAATGTCTTCAGATTGTAAATAAGTCAACAGTGACCTGAAAATGTGTCAACAGCATTTTTCTGTCAAATACTTTTATTTTTAATTGTTCATTATACAAGTGCCAACACAGTTTGCTGGCCTGGATAGACAAGGACAGAGTACAAAAACTTGATAATTCCTGATAAACAGGAAGTTCCAGCTTGACTATCTTTCTCACGAAAAGCAACAAGTTAAATAATCTAAATTGAAAATAGGGATTTTATTTCTAAGGGGCTATTTCCTCCAGACAAAACAGGAACATGCTGTGTTTTACACTGAAATTCCTCTTTGAAGCACTTCCTTTATTACTTTCTCAAGATTTTTGTCATCTTGGTTCAATTTTTTGATGTTCTGAATGCAAGCATACATTCAGTGTTCATATGCAGTTTCCCTTATTTTCAGCTAATAGCTGTCTAGACTGTGGACTAGATAAAGGCAGCCCGTCCGTAACAGAAGAGCTCTCCTATGAGGTCTCTTTCTCAGAATCCATTACAGTCCTTCCAAAAACCCGAGAGTGGACGAAAAACCAGAGGTTCAAAAAGGAAGACTCTGCTTTGCCTGTAAGTTTGTTCTCTTCATATTTCCTCAATTGCTTGTTTGTTTGGTTTTTTTACCCATTAATTTCCTGCTTTATATCCCCAGCACATTGGGGGCTGTTAAGATATCCTTTCCTGTGTGTGCTTTATGGAGACATCGTGCCGTGCTTGCCTACAGCTTGTAGCTGATTCCCAGAGAGGCACCAAAGCTAAACTGGATATTCGAGCCTGGTTTTCAGTTGTACCCATCGTAGATGAATATGTGTAGTTCAATCCACAAATATTACATCACCTGCACATTTTTCACATCAAAATGAAGTCCAGTTACTGGCACTAATACCAGCAATCATTTTCATTACTGGTCTGCTCTCCTACTTTATTCCCCCACAGATTATCTGCCTTTGTTAACACATGGATTTAAAATTGCTTCACAGATGAAGGGGGAAAGGCAAGCCTTAGTCCTGCAGCAGTACTGATTGCCTCCAATCTATATTCCGTGCAATTACACTATAGGAGACACTGCATGAATGGTTAGAAGAAAGTTAACCATATCATATCATCCAACAAGACCTACACTGAACAGCCATGCCATTTTCTGGAATTATTCCTTGAATGCAATGGATAGTTTTCTATTTCCATCAGCCCTCACAGCTTCCATTACCGACAACTGGAGCATTAGGTTCATGCTCCAGATATCACCTTTTTAGTGAGATGTCTGAAATAGCTGTAAATCATTTGGAAGCATTTCCTGAATGTTATGGTATCCTGAGGTCCTGAACTAATCCGAAATTGTTGCTATCCACACAGACATTGAATTCTCTGAGAATTTTGTCCATCTCAGGTACCACCAAGGAAGGAGAACTTGAGATGCAGAAGTAAGCTTCCTTGTTGAAAGGAGGGATAAGACACCAAATAGATTACAACTGGTGTGAAATCCCTGTGTTTTAGTGTGTCTGCTTTTTCTGTGGTGGGGTTAACTTGGCATCCTGTGGAGAATAAGGTTATCTCTGCATTCATCATGATTCTCGCAAACCAAGAGTTCCTCCTTGCTCATTGTAACAGCAAACCTAAGACCCCAGCCTTCACTGCTACACACACACACAAATTGTTCTCTGCAACCACTCTGACAGTAACTTTCCAGTTGATAGATCAGGGAAACTGGTGACAAACAGGGAAGAGAATGTGCCACATTGATTATTTTGGACCTGTGGATGCATAATTGATTAGTTTTAGAAAAGGCCAGTATTGTGCTTGAGGTGGACTATTCTGCATGCAGGGCAGCTTTTTGGGTGCTTGGAAGAGTACACAAGAATTTCAGGTCGTGAGAGACAGAGACTTTCTAAATGAAGTCAGTAATTGTAGCTGTTGGTGTTGACATTTTTCTTAGTTCATGTGTTGCCACTCATGGTATTTGTTTTTTCCTGTAATGGCTCAGACTGTATTAAGCCCCAGCAAAAAATCACCTCATGTTCCATTATGCAGATCAGTCACGTAAACTCTGAAGGACTGTCCCCACTTCCTCAAGATGGGCCAGAAGGGACAGACTGAAGTCTACACAACATCATACTTCTTCTGCTAGCTTTCTTGCATGCTAGTATGATCAGCATCATGGATGGTATATACTGAGCTGCGTGTAGTGAAATTATATGTCATAAAATAGCATGTCCTATGCGGCTTCCAGAAAAGCCAGCTCAAATTCACTTTCCACATAGGGTTACCTGCAGCTTCCCCAGCATGGAACCATAATTAATGTGACTTAGTCAAAGATATTACAGAATTAAAGTCAGCAAACATTTCAGGCCTACCTAAGTAAACCATATAGTTCCACATAGAGACAACGTCAAACCATATCAGACATGATCCTTACTCAAAATGCTAGTTATTTAATTTTCAGAATTCCACAGCCATCTTCGATGCTGCATAGCATGACTCTACTGTTTGTAAGAAAAATCACTGGCAAATTATGATAGAAGACACAACAAAGAGGCATAGCCCCAAACCTTTTGTTAACACTGCATCACATTATTATGACCCTAGAAGTAAATGAGCCAACATGAAAAATCATTGTAGCTACCCTTTGTAATCAGTTTTGAAGAGTTTGTTATTTTGTCTTGGCAGGCATACTTACAAACAGACTTTGTTATTCTCTATGTTTTATTCTTCTTCCCCTCAGGAAATATATATATACTGTGTAATTTTTTTTCCCCAAGATGATTTATTGTGCTTTTGGACGTTGTGTATCAATAGGGCTGAAAAGACATAGAAATTATTTGTGTGAATATTCAGAAGACCATCATCCTTAGAGATTTCATTCTATTATTAAGTCTCAGCATAAGAGTAGCAGTGGATTTGCTGCATTCTACGGAGGGAAGATTCTGGACTGAAATGCCCCAAACATCATGCAAATACATTATTCCATTCCCTGCACTACCCAGTTATGATTAAACCCCATTGAAAAGCCATGTGTAGTGCCATTCAGGAAGACCCAGCCTACATGATCTATATGTCATTTGTCTTCTGCTTTTGAAATCTGGTGTAAATTTTTTTTTTCTTGTCTTTGTCTTAATATGTTTGACTGGCTTCAGCTAAAGACAGGGTAAATATATTGAGTTCAAATTTGTTTAAAACGGGAGGACTGGGATGAAATCTCCAGAAGCAAAACACTCTTAAAGGCTGGGTTTCCACTCAGTTCCCCAAAGGGAGGAGATGATTTGTAATGCTGTTTATTTTACCTCTGACTAACAATTACTGGTCTGAATTACAACTAAATTGAAAAAACATACAATACCAAAGATCCACAGTGCTTTGAAAAGCATGTTTTATACTATACTTTGTTATTATTTCTAGCAGTCATGTCAAAAACTGATGGGTATTTGTTCTTTCTGACATTTGTACAAATGCTTATGGTATGACGCGATACTCCTGGCTCTGGTCCATGACACTGCAGTTTCTAAAATATGTAGACGTCTTCACATGCCCAATAGTACTAAGTATCATTTAGTTCAAGCTTACTTGAAAAAATTATTTCTTAGCTGCTGGGAGTCATTTCTATGCCTAAACACTTCTTCAGTAATAAAAACTACCAGTAAAGTGGCAGGTTGGCATCAGGACTAAGTGGTTTTACTGCTGGGCTTTCTTCAGATCTTTAGTCTGAACTCACCTTTAAGACCTCATAAATGAGTAGTAATATGCAAAGCAGATATGCATTCATCCCTCCCTACCAATGGATATACAACTATATCCATGATGAAATGTGTCAGCTACTCCAGCAGCATTCAAAGACACTCTGGGGGAGGAAGAAGCAAAGCAAATTGCTATATCCTGCTGAAACTGGACAGTTTAGTTAGCACATAGCTCGTTCTTCCAGACTAGAGTACAGGCAGAGGTTAACATCTCTGCCCCAGTGACACCAGCTGAACTGCAAGGGAACATGATAAGCAAGAAGCTCAGTTATGTTTCAGATGGGTGCAAGTTATATCAACATGCCAGGCTAATATATAGGGTTGCAGTTCAGCTCTTTGGTGCTACCGTTCTACCCTGACATCCTGCCAAATATTAGCATCTCTTTCAAAATAAAAATTCACACACTAATTTTAGTGCAAATAAAGATGCAACCCATCTCTGCTGTAGAAATTCATTGTTCGGAAAAGCCGGTTTGGACTGACGGAGGTTGGAGACCTCTCTCCTGAAGACATGAAGAAGATCCGTTACCTCTCCCTGATAGAGCTAACAGCTTTCTACGATGCCCTGGGAGTGGAGCTGAAGAGGAACCGTGTAGAGAGGGTGCGGGGACGAGGTACTGTACCATGGCATCTGCATGGCAGCCACCTGGGCACTGCTCAGCATTGCTAAGAAGACGCATACAAGGCTGTGTTTGCTCTCTTTCACATTTGTTGTTGTTGTTTTTAAGAAAATGGTCTTTTTGGAGTCCCTCTCACGGTGCTGCTGGAGAATGATCAAAAGAAGGTTCCTGGAATAAAAGTTCCCCTCATCTTCCAAAAAGTGAGTATAATGTGGCCCTGTAAGCTACTAAGATTGGCATTTCCATCATTCACGCTGACACCCAGAACACACATCAGATAAGAAAAAATGCAAGCTTTACAGTTTTCAAGGTGTCTTCTGCAGGTTTCTGTATGTATGTTGTGTTTTGAACACCTCATGACATGGAGACAATAACTGCTTCTTTTGTGTTTTACCTATGGTGGGAACCTCTTTCCATTTTTGTAATTGTGTGGTACCGTACCAGAAACCTTGCAAAACAAAGTCAGGCTTTCTGTTTCCCTTTCTCATTAAATTAGAGAGGCATGCAAATTTGCATGTGTGTGCAGAAGCAGCAGAAATGAGTTCTCTCAGGAGTTTTAATTTCAAGTGAATTCAAACTGCAGGTATTACTTAGCTATTATTTCTAGAGTGGAGGTGGTATCTTCTCCTTGAGGTTTTTATGACAAGATAAATGTTATTTATATAAGTCTTTTGACAGTACAGTGACATCCAGCAGATGTTGTGGAGACAGGTACACAGACACAAGCACACATACAATTACACAGATTTACAAGGACTTGAAATTACAGCAAATTTTGATGTAAATATTGAGAAAAGGGGAAGTGCCATAGAGTGTCAGGGGAAGGACTGACAGAATTTGAATATTTGCATGACTTTGCAATCAGCTTCATGGGTCCCCTGTCAGGTTACTGATGGAAATTAGAAGGATTCAACAGCCAGAACAGAAAGTAGACCTGGTAGTGAAAATTCAGAGCTATATGAATAAATGCTAAGAATTGATTTTTTGTTCATGTTCATTCTAACTTCTGCTAAATCAAGACATTTGTTTTAATAAAGAATTAGAGTGCAAAGCCTATTCCTCAATTCACAGAAATTTCAAAATAAAATATCCTGTGATCATTTTCTAATCTGGGTTCTCAGGTTCCAGAAACATATGTTATCTATAATCCGTTCCATTGTGCTCCTCAGGGAGAGACTTAAACACTTCTCGGAGGTTAATTTTCCTTCAAAACACCATTGTGTTTTACCCAGTGTATCTGCCCTTTTATTAATACATTTATGTGTTACTTGTTCTATAGCAGTGCCAAGTCTCAAATCAAGGACAGAGGGGCCTATTGTGTTATCAGTTTTCCGTACTCTCCATACGCTGGATTTCAGGGTCAGGAGTATGGAGATCAAATTAGGAAGGCTTGCTTACATGAGCTGGCTTGTTTTCATTTGCAAATTATATAGAAATGTATCTTTTTCAAGTTCGTTTCAAGTTAGCAGTATTTTTAAATGCTTCTGAGTATTTTCCTGGGTTTTGCTTTATTTTCAGTTGCTGCTCAAGCTTGAGGAAACTGGTTTAGAAACTGAAGGAATTCTTCGAGTGCCTGGATCTGCCTCCAGGGTTAAGGTAGATGCTTGTGCCAGTTTTCTGTCTCCTGGACCACAGCTTCTATGTCAAATAACACAGTACACACAAATACTCACTGCACATAAATACTGATGTGTGTAGATCAGCATTTCCAGTCCTACCAGCGAAAGGTCAGATTGGTTCCTGGGAACCAATAAATCACAGAGCATGTGGTCTATTGCTTTGCATTTGTTAATGTTCTATATAAAGCACAGACTTGACGTTGAATTGAACTAAACATTGAACGATCCTTTCAGTTTATCTCTATCATCCAAAATTGCTGTGATCTTATCTCTTTTTTAATTTATTTCAGAAATCCAGAGTTGCCAAACTGAGCTAACTTAAGATAAAGATCTTATTCTATGTCATTTTAACCTTTGTGTCATTTTATTTCTCATTTGTCTTCTGTGATCTTACAATTTCATGTTCCAAGTGAGAGAAATTTGGCTTGTGTTCACTGTTTGGCAGCCTAGAATATTGTATTTTCACAGGCTATTTACAGGCCATGAACACAGGCTAGCTGGTGCCCAATAACCTCGGCTCTGCCACTGCAGTGCAGTAACACTTGGAAATGTTTCTCCAGACTAACTTGATTCTAGGAGCTGGAAGCCTGTGCCTGAGGCAAGATAGGAAATGAAGTTTTTTTCTGGGCTTAGTAGTATCTACTTCTTTTCTGTTTTTTTTTGTTTGTTTGTTTGTTTGTTTTTTCTTTTTTTTTTTTTTTTTTTTTTTTAAATCTGATTCTAGCAACTTCTTATAGTGGTAACCTCCTATTCCCACTTTCTCACCCTCAAGATAACTAGTCTTGCTTTTAGAGGCAGGAAGGCTCAACCTGGTAGCACATGCACAATGACTGGTGTTGGGGATTACTAAATATTGATAGGCTGGGGGTCATCAAAACTGACTGTACAAGAAAAAGCAGCATCATGTGAGATGCACCAAAGATAGGCAGCATCATCCCAACTCCATTTGTCTTTCTGGATTGATAAAAGCATTCAGCACCTTGCAAAGTGCCACATCTTGAAGAAGAGAGCTCCTAATTTGACCTGTAATTTTCAGCTTCCTCATTTTTTCATACAAATACTTAGAGTGTTATTTCACACAATCTCAAATTTCTCTGATGTCGTTGGGGAGATTACACAGCAGGGCTGTGCTCTATCTAATTAAATGACTTTCTTATTCTTTGCATATACTGTGCAATGTCTTGTTCACTCCTTATTCACAGCCTTTACACAGGGAGATGCTATGAGATATGAGTTCATCTGTAACTTTCCTGTACTGGGTGGTAAGTCGAACTGCCCACATAAATGTTTTAAATTATTTGAGTTTTGGCTTCATTTAAGTCTGTCCAACAACCCAACCAGCAAGAGAGAGGTTGTTTTTTTTTTCAAAGTAGATCCAGATTTCATCCTTCAAAGCTTTCATACATTATTATGACATTAGGTTTTGAGGGCATTCCAATTTTATTTCAGTCTTGTTTGGAGAAAGAAAAGGCATATGGAAGTAATTAAAGGTTACTCTTCTATAAAACAAAGAATAGAAGAAATAAATACAACTTTTCCTCTCTAATCTAGTCTCTAATCTAGTTTGTAACAAAAGCATCAGTGAACCAAAAATGCACGATAATCTACTGTGGGATCAGCCGTGGTAAATAAGTGGCCAAAAATTTTTTCAAAAGCACTTAGATGCACGTGTGTGTGTGTGTATAAATATCTATCTCTATATATTCTTGCCTGTGTAGATACATGTACACATATGTGTATGTGTTTCAAAAATCTTGCTTTGTATTTCTATGGCTTTCTCAGCAGAAAAATGGTGAGTCGTTCTCCTCTCCTCTTGTGATTTTGATGAGGTGAGGAGAAGCTCAACAAGTCCTAGTCAGTTACCAAGAGAAAATTTAATCCAGGTGTTTGTATGGTTTATGGGCAAAGGATGTGAATAGAGGAAGCTGAGATAGCCCAGATTACAACCAGTAAAATGTGCTAGTAAAAATGAGATTGTAACATTATATACCAAATCCTGAATGACTCTCTATTTCCTTTTGTGCCAGCCATTTCACTTCATTATGTGTGACCATATTTGATATGTAATTTCCTTCCATTCAAGTGAGGCATGGTAAACAGAATTCATTTTTAAAAGCTTTTCTGTCCAAACGGGCTAAATTTTTTTTTGCATAGTAATAATGTACATTTGACAAAAACATGATCTGAAACCTGAATATCAGCTACAGATATATTTTGTCAAAAACAGTCTCACAAAAAAAAATAAATAAAAATAAAATAAAATAAGTTAACAGGCTTCCTATGGATAAGGCAGTGTTTGGCCAGTAATAATTGTGAAAGCTGTATTATTTATGGATACCCTTACATTTTCCAAGCAGTGATCTGGGTTTGAAGCCAAATTCTGCTCCTACTAGGAACTTTACTGAATATTTCCCATTCACACACATGTGAAACAGTCATTTGTTACTCTCCAGAACTAAACATACCTCTGTTATAGGGCAAGATGCTAACATTGGAGAACAACGGGATTAAATGGGCACCCAAAACAGCATAATCAATTCTATCTGAGCTCTATCTTGTGTTTTTGAGGGTTTTTTGGCATGCATCAAGTGTAGGTTTTCTGAAAGTAATGGTTTGATACCTTTATTTTTCTACAAAGTGACCAAATTTAATTATAGCTAACCTAAAAGAAAACATCCTTCTGAAGACAGGAAGACCTGAAGTTCAAACCATTCGCTTAGGGCTCCTGGACTAGGATGCCAACAGATTGTCTAGCAATTTCACTGGCAGTGAGGAAGAACATGCAACTCCTTTGTGATTTAAGGGTCAAAACCCCTGGATGAGTGTTTTAAACAAAAAGAACAGTTGTGCTAAAAACCCCGTTCAACTGACTTTTCTGTTTCAACTTCTACAATGCACAAAGTTGTCTTACTTTAAAGTAGTTCATATATGTCACTGGCAGAAATCTAGCTATAGCAAACCAAATTTAGCCTGTATTGCAAAATATTCCCAGGAATCTGACTTGTTAACCTGCTCTGAACTCCACACAGCTGTACCTGGACCACTACTGGTTTAGGGCTACTTTAATTCAACTGTTGTGTAAACATGCCTGTTGTTTGTAAAAGGATTTCTGAAGTGATCTCAGACTGCCAGGTCAGAAGCAATGACTGAAGGTCAGATGTTCCTTTTACCTTTCAGAATCTCCATCAAGAACTTGAGGCAAAATTTTATGAAGACGCTTTTGACTGGGACCAAGTACGAAATAATGATGCAGCAGGACTGCTGAAAATGTTTATAAGAGAACTCCCAAGCCCGCTCTTCACAGTGGAATATCTGCCTGCTTTCATCACTTTAGTGGAAAGTAGGTAGCAAGAAGTTCATATAAACTGATCTAGATAAATTGCAACAGTGCTGAAGTAGAAAGAAAGAAGATCCACTGCCTGGCCTAAACATTTAATTTTTCCACAACCTTTCCTTTTTAAATGGAAAAAAAATCTGTACATTTAGAGTATAGTATAGACTCATTATGTGAGTGACACAACTGTTTAATGTGAGATTTGAACCCTGTGAGCAAACAATGGTTGAGCAATGTCTTTCACATGTAGACTAATTCACTCAAATTATAGATTTCATAAATGAAAATTTCTGCAAGGTAAGTTCAAGTCACTTCCCTTTAGTTAATATTCTGTTAGATCTATTATATTTTTCTTAAAGTTTATGCTGAGTTCAGAATATTCATACAAAATGTATGTGATCAGAGACAGCTTTAGGCCACCTGGTTTTATTTTCAGTGTACACATGCTGTCTCATTCACAGTACATTTTGTTCGTTTCTCTTCCAGGAAGAATGCAGTAGTACCTTGCAATACCTATTGACTTTATTGTAAATTCGCTTGAGCTAGGACAGAGTGAGACTATCAGGATGGTGAAATTATTAGGCAAATTGGTACAGAAAACTTAAAACCTTTATATAAGGCTGCAGCCAAATTTTCTAGGTCTCTCTGAGGTAGTTTAAAGGGCACAGAGAGGTGACCCTTTGCTGCAACCTTCACATACCTGAGTATGCTCCTTATGAGTCCCAGACTGCTTGCAATGATGATTACTTTCCAGTGTGGAGGAGAAGACTGAACAGGAGGTGACTGCACAGAATAAAGTGACTTTATTCCCACTAATAGACACACTATCCACACCACACCATTGTTTTTCCCCTAACCTCACTCATCCACCCAGAAAGGAAGTGAATGAAAATTAGTGTATGCCCTTCCCATCTTCTCCACCCCAGCTCTTCTACTGAGCATTGCACTGTATGAATATATATACCAGCTATTGAAAATATGAAGGTATTTTGTAACTGACATTTATCTAGAGTGCTAGATTTGGAACAAATGCTTTTTAAGTTATAAGCAATCAATCTCCACTCTAATGACACAAGCATTCAGCAAAACACTCAATATTTGTCTGAAAAAATGCTGAAAAAAAATATCCATTTCGGTTTGAAAGGGGGGAAAGTACTTGATCCATATACAGCATATTCTGACCAGGTTATCAGAAGGAAACTGGCTAGCACTGAAAAATATTGGGTCCTTGTTATTTAGACAGAATTTTATATAGCATTGTCTCCCTCCACAACAAAGATCCAAGATGAGGAGGAAAAACCCACTGATTAAACTGAATTTATATTTGGGAAGAAAGTTGTTGCTAATCAATAGCTAAATATGCTAGTCTCAACTGGCCAGTGGTTGCTGTGTTTCTAGAACTTCTGACCAACCAGGTTTTTAGAACAAACCAATTGTAATTGGGATTTGAAAAATATAATTATTCATGTTCTTAGAAATCTCCAAGATCAAGTTACAGCTGCAAGCTTTGCATCTGTTGATCATGCTGCTGCCTGAAGCCAATAGGGACACAGCCAAGGTAAGTGCTTTGTTTGCTATCACCTGCCATCTGTGATGCCTTTGACTTCTAGATGAGAGAGAGTTTTTTTCTCTTAACAGTCAATGAGCAGATGCTGCACCATGAAAGTACTCATCCGTGTTTCTTATCATTTCCTTGAAAAGATGATCCAATTCTCTGGCCGTCATTTCTTTTAAAGGCAATTAGAAATAGTTACTGAAGGTATCCAACTCCAAGTGTTTGTTAATAGCTCCCAGACATCATTTATTCTGAAGCATCCTTTTTAAAGAGTCATGTTCGTTGGATAGTTTGGATAAAGAAGGTTGAGTTTCTGGGGTTTCTGTATACCTGGAATTCTCTAGGATGAAGTTAAAAGAGAAGCTGCCCCCGAGGAGCTCACCTAGTGCACCCCAAGGGCTGAAGGGCTTCCAGTCCACTGGACCATACTGGAGGAGGTAATCCAAACTAAAAACCCCTGAAATGTGTATCTATAGCATGGATGTCAGGCCCTCAGCCTCAGCTGTTTTGTTTCACAAACCTGTGCCCACATCCCTGTACCACTCCCTGATACAAACACGGTGGCTACAAGCATTTTGGGTGCTTTGGAGCTCGCAGATCTGGCTGGAGCTGTGTCCTGACACTAAGAGACACTGGCTGGGTCTTTGGACTTGTTTCCACTTAAAGAAAACCTGGGTGAGTGAGTTGCCAGGGAGCCACAGATGTTTTATCAGGTCACCTGCTCATCAAGATCCTGCAGGTTCCCAACCCCAGAAGGACTCCTGTTGGTTGGTTTAGATATAGCTTTATGAACCCACATGCCTTCTTTACCTGTATTTATTCATGGATATAGGACATGAACAACAACTCTCTTTAAAGTGTCTGAAGGTCTTGCCAGTTGTCTGTGAACAATGGGGATTATTTCTTGTACCAAAGTCCATATTGATATGGAGCAGTATATGTAAAATGTGCTAGAAGAGTAGCTTTAGTTATCACTAGGCTTTTATACTAAAATAGAAATTATGACAAAACTGAGTGTGTCTCTATTTGCAATCTATAATGAGATTTTAGAAATTTCTCCAACACATTTTCTGATTTGTAATCCCTTGGTTTGTAAAAATATTTCAGTTGCAACATCAGGGTACAAAGATGGCAGTTTTAATGGTGTTGTGTTGCAAAATGACTCATTGTGAGACCCTGATTCTAACCACAGCCTGCCATCCATCCTATTCAGTCACTCAAGTAAAATTCTGAATAAACTGCCCAAAAGGGAAACAAGTTTCCTTTGACTGTGCCATGCATGTGCAGAAGTGATGTCAGAGAACAACCACTGAGTGCTTCATGCTTTCATTATCCCAGAACAAAACTTTGGGGGTTGCTGGCAGAAGTGCCTTGGATTATGTCACATATGGGACTGGTACACATTTGAAGGAAGGCTGATCATTCTGATGATGGTAGCATATAAAGCTTTGACCAGATACATCAAAATGGACACCTTGAAACCTATGAAGAAATTAACTATTCCATTGCAACACCCTTCTGTCTTTCCTCTATTACAGGGTTCAGAGCCTTAGTGCAGATACTGTACTTGACTTTTATGGATTTGGGATTATGCTTTAAGCAGTACATTATTTATTAAACTGTATTTTGCTGAACTATTTCCCTGTGGTTGACAGGTTGGCTGTGATAGCAAGTATCAGAGTAATCCAAATTAGAATGCAAAAACACCTAAATTTCACCTCCAAGTGCAAATATGGCAGCTTTCTAGCCATAGAGGTTGTGCGTTTGAAAATGCTTCATTTGGGTAAAATATTTTGTAAGTCTGAGCATAATGTGTTGTTTTTCCAGGCCTTTCTTCAGTTCCTGAAGAAGGTGGTTGCTAATGAAGGGAAGAATAAAATGAATTTGTGGAATGTTTCTATGATTGTTGCACCAAACCTCTTCATCTACAAAGGGAAACGTGCAAACCAACAAGAAATGCAAGCAGCTGCCACCACAGCGCACATTGTGCGGCTTTTAATTCGGTACCAGGACATCCTGTGGACAGTGAGTAATGCTGGTTCCCTCTTTATGGCTCCAGTACAGGGAAGGATTTTGCTATTTTCAGCTAATCTGTAGAAAACAGACTAAACTGAGCTTCCTAGAAGAGAGTTAACTATTCTTTAGTGACTAGCTGGAGTCTTACATATTCAGAATGAGATGAAGTGGTGGTACCTCTGGAAGGAGATTTACCTTGCATGTCTAAGACATCCCCTTTTGCATAAATTGCCCTCTAGAGTTACCTATCCCACACCAAGGATTATACAGGAGAATGTGTAGAAGAATGATTTAATCTAGATGCCTAGGTGAGATATCTAGACTTGAATGAAATTAAATGACTGCTTAAAGTCTAGTCCATCATAATAGTGTGTATTACTTGCTGGACTTCTGAAAGTCAGCATGAAGATGATGAAAGTCTCGACTCTTTTCCTCATGAAGAAGGGAGGCTATGATGCGGATTGCAAAGGAGCCTCCTAATAAAGTTCGTACAGTGGCAAACATCACTAAAAAGATTAATATGGAATAAAAGATGACCCACCAAAGGTGGGTTGTTAGAGGGAGCTGCTAATCCCATGTATGTTCTGGTAATAAATAGAGCTTCTGATGCATGAAAATTAGCAACCTTTTAAAGACCAAACACCAATTTTAGGCGGGGGAAAAAATCTACTGTCTATTCTCAGCTCTGGTTTCCTCCCTTTAGGTCCCATCCTTCCTGATTTCCCAGGTGAGAAAAATGAATGAGGCAGCTATAAACAACAGCAAGAGGCAGCTGATGTTTGACAAAGGAGTGAGAAAACTTCTGAGGAGAAAGACCATGGAGCGGGAGAGACCTGAAAGACCAGAGGTGTGATAAAAATATAACATCTTCAAGTGGCAGCCTTAATTAACATCCCTCCTCTGATATCTCATAAAAGCTTCTGGGTGGTGGGGAGGAAATTCCTATAGAAGTGTATAAAGCTACTGCTTCAAGTATTTTAAGTTTTATTTCAATTCTGCTAAGTGTTTCCCCCTGGGGTGAGTTAGACCAACATCAGACCTTCATTCTGCCTTTCTCCTTAACTCTGCTCAGTCTGCTGCTATATAATCCACCCCCCTCACCCTTTCTAAGTGGCTGACAAGTTTGCTTATTGCATCTCATTTGCCATGTAGGCTCTCTTCCCTGTAGAAGTGATTGTCAATGTTATTATTTGCCTATGCAGTCCTTCATACAGCAAGGAACTTGCTCTCAAGTAATTGTGGTCAATGTAGTAGATAAATTCTTCAACTGTATGTAAATCAAACGTATTTTAATAGAGAAAACTGGTATGAGTGAAGATGTTAGAATAGTGGGTTTTATACAAACCTTTGAAATAGAAAGTTCCTTAACTCTCCAGTCAGACAGCAGATGGTATATTTTGCCATACAAAATGAGCTGATTTGGGAGCTATCTTGAAAGATGTGCTTCCCATCCCAATATTTTGGTAAGACAAAACACTGGCAATTGATTGAGAAAATATGATGCAGGCAGAATGAATTCTAGCAGCCCAAGCTATAAACTCTTATACACACGTGGTGTTTTTATACCTGTTGAAGAAAATGATCACATGTGGACAGTCCTTTACAGCAATGACCTGTAGATGTTCTACAAATGCATGTATCTGTAGTTGAGTAGTAGGATGTTCCATATTAGAAGTAGTTGCACTTACCCATGCCCTGGCCCAGAACACTTGATACTCTCCATGCAAGTTTTGGTTTTACAGCTTTGCGCTAACTTTCTAAGCAGAAAAAAAAATCCAGTCTGGCTAACATACCAAAACTGGGTCTAAATTTTAAGCATCTGATGAAGTAGTTCTCCTCAGGTCTGTGTTGTTATTCACCAGAGAGTCAGAGGAGAGAAGTGGATGCCTTGAAGGATTTTCAGAGCTCCAGGTCCAGTTCAGGCTTAGAAAAGTCTGATACAAAGATCTTCCTCTGGAGGTCTTAAAGCCACCAGCTTGTCTCCACTGGCTGGATATGGAGTTTAAGGACCTACTTGAGGAACACTACTTCAACAGACACCTATTATGAACATATAGGTTAGATATAACATATAAACCAGGCAACACAGCAAGTTGTGCACACATGCACAACATATGCAGTTCCTAGCTTGCATGTGGTACTCCCATGTAGTAACTACCTTTGGCAACCAAGACAGAAAGCCTTTACATCCTTTCATGGTGATTTAAAAGAATGGAGATCGGTGAATTACAAGAGATGTAATCAAAGAACTGGTTGAGGCCCCTATTGACATTGAAGAATAGGCTGGAAGGAAAAAAAAGAAAAGACAAAATAGGAAGGAGTGGTATTAAGAGATTGTAAGAAATAGAGAATAAACCACCTAACACAGACAACAGAGAAACTGCAGAAGGGAACATCTGGGAAAAAGAGAAAGAGAAAGGATATGTATGAATGGTGAATCCATGCTAACTCAGCTTTTTGGAGAATTCATTTGCCAGCGCTGACTGAAATATGCTGTGGGGAGGACATACATTTATGCTGCAGATACAGACATAAGTATTTGTTTAAAACAGCAGTTGAGGCTACTCTGTGCCAAAACCGTCCTCATTCTGGAGAAAGCACAGTGAGAGCTTCTAAGGAGAGTCCATTACTGCAGCCCTGCACCTTCGGAAAGTCAAGTTCATTGATTGTAGGAATTGGTTTTGCAACTAATAAAAAGCAGACTAGCCATGGCAGGTAGCTGAAATATGAAGGGTAAATTGGAGGCAAACTCTGTTTGGATAACTGAGTTGAATTTTGAGAGCACTTAACACAAACCCCAGGTCTCAGATGTCCTAAATTACACAGGGACAGAGACTGGAGAGACTATTGTGCTCTGCTCAGCATGGTATTAACTGGATTAGGACTGGAATGCAAACCTTGCTAATTGATTTATCAGCCATTAATCATGGAAGAGTGCATAAACTTCATAGATGATTGTTTGAACCCTACACAAGGTCAAACTGCAAATTAACGGAAACCATATGGTACTTCGATATTTTACTGTACATAAGCTTCGATCTAGCTGAAGCTCTAGAAGGTGGAAACAGAGAAGTGGATCTTCATGCCTCAAGAGAATGTCATCTTTAAAGGGGAGAGCAGGCATTCTTAAATACATTTTTATGTATTTTTAAATAAGCTGTTGGTCCACTGGCCAATGTTAACAAGATAACTTTAAAAATCTCAGATAACAACTTGACTCAAACTATTATTGCAAGCAACTAAAATTCAAGGGCTGTACTTTATTCTGCATGCATTTATGTGATGCTTACCAAGTTGTTTTTTTCTTTGTGTTGTATCTTGCTATACTGTATCTATAAATCTGCAATTGTATGATTGCAAATATGTTCTTTGAATAATTAAGTGAATCTAAGCCTGTGATTTTTGCAAGCAACATCAAAAGAGTTGCAGAACTGCTTCTGAATGGAGTTACAGTAACACGCGCCTTAGACTTACCGTACTGAATATTGACTTTAGGGAGCTGTCACTTTTCCCCCATACCTGCAGTCTGACATACCCGAGGGGGTGATAAGAGTTTATGCTCCGCTGCATTCAAAAGTCTCTATGGCGATTCAACTCAACAGCCAAACAAAAGCCAAAGACATCCTGGCTCGATTCCACTGTGAAAACAGGTGGGTAAAACAGAACATTTTGTTTTTCCTGAACAATAATGCCAGAACCATTAACGAATAGATTGTCCCCTTTTCAGAGACTCATTGTGTTACAAGAATTTTTTTATAATCTAAAATTGCTAATTTATGGTTATGTCAGTCAAAGAAAATTTAACCACTGATTTTGTTCTTTATAGTTTACTTAATAATTGGCTCCCACTCAGAATCAATCTGCCCTCTGTTATGCCACTACCAGAAACAATTATATAGGCTTGCCACATAAAGAATCCAAAGAGATTGTCTTACATCTGCCCATAAAATGCTGATGTTTTTATTTCTGTAAAGTAATAATTGTTAACAGTTACAGGAAATGGCAAATCGCATTTGAGTCTTTCCTGCAGAGTCTTCCAGTGTTATCACATAATTCTATTCTTTAAATAAATAATAAATAGTATAAGAGAAAGCTCAGTTAACTGTGACATAGTAGACTACCTCTGCAGCAGACATATTCTGCTCTGTTTGGCAGAAGTCCTTGCTTTTGATGAATAAGTTCATCAGAAGAGGGAAAAAATATCAAATTTCTGCTTAATATACATGGCAGTTGATAGGGCAGCAGTTAGAACACAAAAAGCAAACTGAACCTTTTTTTCTCTCCTAGCCGTGGATCTTCACAGAACATGAGAGGCCAGATCCAAAGTTTACATGAAGTTGGAGGAAATATAGGTAGGTCTCCTATTTGAAAATTGAACTCTGAATGTCCTTAGCCGCCTAGAACACCTCAGGTCAGTGCTATTTTCGCACAGCTGGGTCTCTCCTGCCCTCCAGTCCATCTCCAGGAAAGGTGTCTGATGCAAAGGTGTTGAAATCAATGTAACGATGCCTGCTGACTCCAGTGTGACTGGAGGAGCACCCCGCAGGATAGAGCGACCTGATGGTGAGATCTCAGCAGGACTCCTTACAACTGCTGCAGTCCTGCCAAATTCAGCTGACCTTTCGTTTACCTCTCTCACACTCACAAATGAGCATTTTTCCGTGGTTAAGAGATGCTTGGTCCTCCTCTTGCAAACACATTCCACCTCGGTCTTAAGTCTCTTCCTAAAACACATTTCTATTTCTTCCTTGCTGTGTTTAAGTGTTAACCTCACCAGATAAAAACACAGAATTCAGAATTCAGCCCCTGCCTATATGGATGTAATATATTTGTATTAATAAGTGTACTTTATTTACACTATAAATTCCTTGCAGTAGTGATTTGTTCTTCCTCCGTGTTTCATGCAGTGACATTTTTGTAATAACAACAGTGGCTTGCCACACAAATTCCTGCCCTAAAGGTCAAAAACCAGATTTTAATTTGATATTGCATGGTCCTGACTCTCTCCTTTCTCTATTCATACTGAAATTCTGAGTGCTCTGAGTCTTTTATCAGCTGTCTGATGAGACTCATTACTTCTAGGTTCAGCTCTAAACAGTTTCCATAAAATTATTACAGAACACCACAGACTTATTTCAACAGCAGTCAAGAACCCAAGTCTTTATTATTGCTATGCCCATACAAAGCTTAATTTGATTACTGATTTGTTTTGCCTGGCTAAACAGGATGACCAAGAGATGCTAACACAGGAGAGGACCCTAAAGACCTTTTGAAGCAATCCCAAGTATTCCCAACATGCTCTCGCAAAAAATCTGGAGATTTAATTTGTATGCTAATTTAAAACAATTTGTATAATGCTAGATGTTCCAGGGTACCTTATTCCATCGATCCATTTATATTGCTTTCACTTGAATAAAATCATTAGGACCCTAGTGACATTATAAGTAACTGGACAAAAGTTTTTCCATAATCCTTTGTGTCACAGCATCGTAACCTCACCAGTTAAATGGCTTCATCACCCAGCGTAAATCCAATATAATCCAACAAATCAACTTAAGTCGAGCATTTATTGCCTTATTATTCAATTAACGAGCACCAAATGCCTCTTCTGATGTGAAAGGCAAATTGTGGCAAAGGCAGCAGGGACTCCCCAGCCAGCCAATTCCCATTTCCAGTCAGCACCTAATGAAACCCTCAAACTGCCAGACTTCAAAAGACTTTTTTTTTTTTTAACCAGCAAAACAGCAACCACCAGAAACCTTGATATAGTCTGTATTTGTCTTTGCAAGTTCCTACATGGATGGGAACACGTGGTTTACAGAGCTACTTTTTTAGCATTTAAAAATAGCGCAGAAACTAAGTTACAGAGTTATAATTCCAGTCCAGTAAACCCAAATAAATAAATAAATAAAAATACTGTGGCACTTGCTGTAACAGTGTTGTTAGTTGTTATAGAGAAACTGTAATATTTGTTTAACATTCGACTAAATGCCTCGTCCATAACTCAGTGTAACACAAGGCATCCTGCCTGGAAGTGGAAGCGAATTATGAATTTCACTGAGTAAATCGCTGGCACATTTACCAAGGCCCTTGTCTGTAGCCAGGCGAGACGTTAGCTTCACACACAAAACTCACTATGTGCACATCAGAGATGCATTCAAGGACATTTTAGCTCTATCCCATTCACTAAATGTGCTCAAAACTTTATATGATTCGTGGCTGTCAATTTTTGTTTCAGGTCAGCACTGTTTAGATCCGGATGCATACATGTTAGATGTTTACCGTGCAAATCCTCAGGCAGAATGGGTGATAAAACCAAAAGCAAGCTGAAGCACAAGCCTGCAATGTACTGGACAAAGGCCAAATGGACAACTGTGATGCCTGTCATTTTAAGAAGCTCTTGTCTCTTGCCAGAGATGAAAACAAAATGGTAACTGTCTACAGGATATCATTCCTTCCTACCATACTGTCCAACTGATGTTCATCATCTACTACTTTTGGTATAAGAATTGTCACTCCAGTTTCTGGACAATTTGAAAATACCACATCAGTTATACTTTCATATGGCTTGCACTTGTGCTAGTTGGCCCAGGAGTTGAGGAGGACAGACCAAGGTACGGAGGCACAGAAAACAACCTGTTGCATATGGAGTTGTTCGTTTCCTGACCTGGCATTAGAACACAGACTTTTGGAAAGGAAAGAATCCAGTGGCATCTGAGGATGCATGAAACCGACCACAGCATAACACAGAAGCATCACAGAGATGTTGAAGGTATCTGTCAAGCATGCAACAGAGGAGAGCTTGACCAGCAGCAGTGCCAAGACATAGCTGTGTGACAAAATCAAACCTTTCTGCTGAAAGTAAACCTGTGCAGTGTGCATTACTGCAATATTTATGTCTCTCAATCACTCCTCATGAGTACCTGGTGCTGGGGGAGGGAGGGAAGCAGGGGGGAGAACTACTGTGTAGACAGCTATACTGCTTTATGTATGTACCACTGTATATATTACTATCAGTCTTCTGAAATCGTGTGTCTGGATCTCATTACTGTGTGCATTTGTAGCGCCACAAACCATTTTCTCCGTCCTTCCCCTGTCAGACACACAAGCTTTGGGAGACGAATGCTAAGTGAGAAGGGGCATATCCCGTAGCTCCATCTTTTACTTGATACACTCAGATTTAAGTCTGTGTAATGCCACACGATGAGCTAGGTGTTAATGGTGCCGCTTACAGTCATCATCTTTTTTGTTAAATATTATAGTTTCTTAATTTGTAACCCAATTATTTGTCTTTTGTTTATTTTAGCTTCAATGTGTAAGCAATTTTTATACTTTTGAGCTGCATTGAGAAGAAAGATTTTTGTCCGGACCTTCTATAACACAGCATGGAGAAGAGAAAAAGCTTCCGATGAGCAGAGGGATTTAATACTCATATTTAACATTTGCATACTAGGGCCTTAAGACCATAGCCAAACTAGGCCCAGTTGTGCTAGGGTTTTTACGAATGCGTAGCAAACTGCAGCTACTTTTACAGGTTGCATGCAGTCTATGAAAACACATAGGATGACAACAGAACAGTGGGCTGCAACTGCATTGGCAGTTCAGCATAGCATATGTGAGACAGGATGTCTAGCTGCTAGCCAGTTGCAAGGGTGAGCACCCTTCTTCACCTAATCATCTGGTTTGGGGCTACACTTTATTAAAGCATATATACTATACACTATACACTATATTAAAGCATATTTGTTGAGTAGGAAAATCACAAGTCTCTGTAAAACAGTAGGTATTTTTTCATCCATGTCTTAGCAAAAAGAAATGGGAATAAACACCTTCAAATGCACTGCGATGTCCCTGTCATCACATTAATGCATTTCACAATGAATTCACCCACTGTGTGATCAGTGGGTTTTGTTCATGAGCTGGAGACACAGATGAGGCAGAAGCTGGTGCTCCAGTTACCAGGTACCAATGTAAAAATCTCCTGAACCAGGTCTTCCAGGTGAACATAAAGTACACTGTCCTACAGAGAAGCCCTGTAACTTGTGATGGTCTGCTGAAGCTGTGTGATGATGATTTTCACATTTGAGAAACCCTACTTCAAAGTTAGTTGTGTTCTCCAGCAGTTAACTGTCTTTGTCAGTGTTCAGTGAAAGAAATCAGCATCTAATTTGTAATTTTACCAGCAACAATAATGTCTACAGAGGGCATGTCCTGCCTTTCTGTTTTTCCTTCTTGAGATAAAAAATGATAAAATTTAGCAACATTATTATTTTGTTTACTTTAAAACAGTGTAATTTTTATCTTTCTAAAATTCTTTTTCCTAACACTAATGGATGCATAGTTGCAGCCAGGCTAAGACCAGGACCATTGTATTGTAACATGCACTGCTTATTTTGACAACTATTTATTTTAAATATATGAGAGAGAGTAGGTCTGTGGTTTGCTTATAGAACTAAGCATTAACGTTTTGTCACGTGCTTTGTTCTTCATTCCCTTTAGTTCCCTCTGTGGCCATGGACAATTCCTTCTGCTATGCTGCCCTCCTTTTTTAGCTGTAAAACAGGACTAGTACTTTCCTGATAAAGGTAACATGAGAATTAGTTGGAGTTAAATTTTGGTCTCAGCCACACAACTCCATGAGCAGAGCAGGAGTTACAAACATCCATTCAGGAAGGACAAACTCAGCAAAGGGATTTATGTGGAAAGTGCTTTGAATACAAAGAGCATAATACAAATGCTAAGCATCATTGTATTTATAACCAACGAAAGAGCTTTTATGACTATACAGAAAGCCTGAACATTAACTAGAGAATTTGAAATGTCGTAGCAAACAAGATAACTATTTCTACAGTACTTTCAGACAAACACATTGACTTCCAGCGTCTTGCCCACTCACTTCAGTCTATGTTCTCAATAGCTGTACAAGGGAAAGAAAAGTACAGAGCACCTGCGTGTTCAGCCTGTAACTTACTCAGCATGTTCTGCACCCTGAAATAGAGCACTCCATCAAAATTGTTTCCTACATCTCATTGTACTCTGCACAGGATACAAGGGGTTATTGGAAGGCTTTCACCTGTTACCACTTTGCAGCTTAGAAAAGCCAAATCTGATGTAATGAAATCCATTCTGTGAACAGTTCTTTCATACTAAAGTTGCCTATAACTTTATAAGACATGCATGTTAGCAGATGAACTGAATTCTACGTACAGTGCCCAGACTACTACAATGTGGCCAAATACCTGCCGTCTCTAAAACAGAATGGCAAAACTCCTTTTTTATACAAATGGACCTAATGACCCATGTGTACTGTGGTTAATACTGTTACACATTAAGTTGTTTTGTGTTGTTGTGGTACACTAACTTGAATTAATATGCAGCAGACAAAGTGAACAATCTCGCCACTACTTTTAAATGTGAGGTTTCAACTTTAGGCATTATATTTCAAAATGCTGGCAGAGGCACCTGGAATTTTGCTCCTCTTAACAGCAGTTGAAGTAGAAACAAAGTTATGTTGAAAGCCATTAATAAGAAAGTGGTAGCGAGCAGGGAGAAACTTATTCAATAAACTCCAAAGATGCCTGAAGCATTTGTATACTCCATACTGAAGCATTTATATGTTCCATGGTTCTACAAAGACACTATTTTGCATATCAACACATACAGAGAGAGAAAGTATTGCAAGAAGTGAGTATTGGAGACAGACTGGAATGCTCTAACCTGTTTATACAGCTAATGTCATTACAATGTGTGCGTGTGTGCAAATGTGTCTGTGTCTGTGTATAATAAAAACTACCTCACTCTCCATTTTCCAGGAAAAACATTTTGGCTTAGAGGTTTAATATTCCAAAGCTTTCTATTATCAGTTTCACCTCTCTATTAGTCTTTTACATAGATAAAATGCTCCTCCTTATAAGGGGCAAGATTTGGAAATTACCTGAAAATATATATTAAAAGGCATATTTGCGGATACGGATAAAACTTCATCCAAACCATGTTGTCTCAATTACTGCTTGTAATGTGAACCTTATTTGTTCACATCTTGGAGTTAACAGACAACAAATACAAATACATTGTTTCAGTTTTTATTTTTCAATAGCTTTCCAGTATTGTGTGTCGTCTCTGGAAAATAATACAATGCCACTAATCAAAGCAAAATGTTTGCATGTACGTTTCCCTTAAACTCCTCATTATAATGTTAAATGTTTTGTTGAAGTAAGCCCATGTATTAGTGTATTTGTACAGCAGAATGTGTCCATTGTATTGTATTCATGTCAAAAATAAAAACAATACCAACAAAAAATCTCTTCAAAGTTAAAAATATGGTTCTCTGATGGAAGTAGGTGACAGAAATTGCAAAAAGGTGTGGTAAATCTATCTTAAAGGCAACTCTGTTGTTACACCACCTGAACAGCTACACAACAGGATGGAAGACCACACTCTGCCATACTTCTTTAAGTAGAGCACTTCTTTGTTTCTCTTCTCCTGGACTACCCCAATGCACAGAACAAAATGACAGTGCTTATACTCCTGCCTCATTGAAATCAACAAGTGCTTCGGGTTTCATTGGAGCCAGTATTTTTTAAAACTACTATAAAATAAGTAGAGCAATATTGACTTTAGAAGGAATTGTAAAAAAGCATGGTAAAAGCCAAGCAAAATTGTAAGGCACAAACAAAAATTCTGCTGGTTCAAAGACAAAAAGGAGAGGGAAGTAACTTGTAAAGAACTATACTTATTATAGACCCTTCTTCAAGTACCAGGCATGTTTTGTCACTGCTCAGTGATCCAGTCAGTTGATGAGCAGACATCCTTACTTGAGTCAGATTGAGTGTGTAACCCCCAAAACTGGCTCAAGTGCAACTACTGGAAAGATGCATTTTAGAAACGGAGGCCGGCACAATAGAAAAAGCTAGAGAGAACCTCTGTCTGGCCTGTGAATTAGGGCATAAAAGGTGTTCCCTTACATCCTGTAAGAAATACTGTTTTCCCAAGAAAGATGCATTAGTTCTCATTGCCAAAATACACAGTTGTTGCAAAACCAGACCCCAGTTGTTTCCTCACCAACACAGTATTTCAGCAACACAGTACTGTGCTGGGGAGTTGCTGCATGAAAGCATAAACAGGAACATAATCCACCTAAATAACATGGCTAATGGGGGCCAGGAGGAGTGGATATTAAGCAGAAGGAAAAGGGATCAGAGCTACCATATAAAGTATAAATAACAAAATTCTATTCATTAGACTCTGAATCTGATACCTTCAAAATTATGCCGTTAGTCTCCTGCTCCCTCTGCTGGACTCCATCCACTTGTACTTTTCACTTCATAACCTTACAGCCCTTTTTCTTCTAATTGAAATACATGGACTACTGAACTACATGAAATAATGCAGTTTATTGTAGTTTTATTACTTGGTCCAACATTATTACCTGTTTATAAAATGACCAACACACAATAAAATGAAATACTGTCAAGTAATCAAGAGAACGCATATTGTAAACACTGATTAATAAAAATTCCCAAAAGAAAAATACCCAATTAATGCCATTAACGTTGTAGTAGAGGTATTTGTTGTTTAGAAAAATTCTAGTTAAAATGCAGACATAGGGCTTCTTACTATAAAAGATGACCTGAGTTGGAAAGCAACCAGAAAAAATCAAAGAGATGCAGGGTCTCACCAAAAACTTCTTTTCATTATGAAATGAGAATGAAAATAACATATCAAAACAAACAAACAAACACTTCTCTAATCCAGACAGGCTTTGCTGCAGTTCAGTGCTCGGCCCCAGGGCAGGAATGAGGAAAGACTCCACGCAGGTCAAAAGCTCTGCTGAAGTCAAACAATTCTGCCTGTTGGCCCTTGGTCAGCATGAGGTTCCTCAAGCAGCCGTGGAATGAGCTCTTGCTTGTGAGACAGTTTTGCTTCACATCACCTGAAAAACAAATATGAAATATGTAGAATGTATTTCCAGTGAACTGAAACAACACAAAGATTCAGGTTACTATTTAATTGCCTCCCATCCCTCCCAAACAAGATATAAAATAACAACTGAGCACCAAGTTCCATTCACATTTGGATGATCTCAGACATCCCACCATGGATGGGCATTGCTGCCTTCAAGCATGAGCCATGCACTGAGATAACTTATGCAGGAATAATTTGCCCCAGAGGACAATGGGAGATAAGAGTGGGGAAAAGAGAGGCAAAAGCCATTTTACATATGTGTCATCAAAGTAAAAATTGAATCTAATAGAATATGAAGAAACAGCTGAGCTATGCACAGTCATGGACTCCCTTGGCAAATAAAACATGAGATTGGTACAGAGTTCAACTCTTTTTTCTATAGAACCTGTGAAAAAGTTCACTCTACACTTCACTCTATAAGAGAAGTTCACTCTGTAAGACCTACACTAATCAAGATCCAGCTAATCACCATTAATTCATTTTTCATAACACACCAAAACCTTGTCCAAAAGAAGGCTCTGTAACATTTTAAGCTATTATCCCTAAAGCTTTCCAAATATTTAAAAGTTGAGTTTGCCCTTCAGACCTCATCACTCTGTTTTCACACAAATGGAAATATCTGAACTGATAAACTGTAACAGCTGTTTCAGGGACAAATTTATATGGGCATTTGATGCTATGTTTCAAGGTACAGGAAATTCAAAACAATGCAAAGCCTACTCAGTACTGATGTGATTCTTAAAAGGCTATAAATAAATATATTTGTGTATACCTACAAAAAGGCCAAGCTCATGATGATCCAAACTCAGCCCTCTTAACGAGTAACTTATCCTGGCTAAACTATCAGCTAATGAGTTACACAGTTTAAAAATATTTCAATTGTCTATTTTTTGTGTTACTATATTTTTATATTACCATCATAGTATGACTGACAAGCAGTTAATTCGGAAGGAAACATGCACAGAGCAAGGGAGATGTATGTGCTTCTGCTGCAATGTGGCTTCTGCCTGCACAGCCCCTGACATGAAACATTAGCAAAAATAAAGCAGAGAACAGCAGTGTAGAAACATCACTTAGATGAATGTAAAGGGAAGCCTTAATATGAATTTGTCTGCAAGAGAAGCAAACACGAACATACACAAGCAGGATGTTGTGAACCCTGAGCAAGACTGTGAAAGACAAACCACATGGAAGAAATCCTCAGAAACTCAGGAGCAGGTTTGTGTAGGCAAGTGAGATGATTCAGTTGATCTTGCCAACACACTCAACAGCTAACTGCATTCCTCCACAGAGATAGAACACACAAATATTAATATGCTATGACCTCAATGTGGACAATGGTAACTATGATTTATAACTCAATCATGAACTTTATGAGTCTGAGAGAGACGGGTCAGGGGGAGTCAGTTCTTATGAGAGAGAGACAGAGCGCGCGCGCACAGGAGGGAAAGAAGGAAAAAGAAATATTATTGTACCCACCAGGATAACCTCCAACATAAATGGGATTGTTTGTATCTGCAGATGTTGACTGAATGTAGGGATTATCAGTTTGAACCAAATTCCCATCAATTATCAGTGAAATACGATGTTTGCTTTTGTTTGCTTGAAGCTTGTGCCATTTTCCATCACATAAACCATTTGTTACTCCTGGTTCATATGTAGCTGTTATTCTGCCAGCTCCATTGTTGACATGGAATAAAACCTGTATAAATAGCCAGATGCCAATAAAGATATAAAGTAAGAATAGATGAACTAATTTCTCTAGATAAAAATAGAGTCATGCTGGTGCAGAGATTTCCATTTTAATAAATGTTTGGTAATTATGCGAAGCTAATGTTTACTTTGATAGATAGAGAGCCAGTCCCTATTGAAGTATCTTTAAAATCTAAAAGACTTAGTCCCATCCATGCAATGATCTGTTGGTTAGCTTGGTATATTTGAGATATCAACGTTTCTTACAAATACAATCAAAGCCTTTTCTCACAGAAGCTGAGACTTAAGATCTGAAAGAAGGTCCACTGTAGCTAGTTGAAGGTAAAGAGAATGAACTGAAAGCACTTATCATTGCCAATATATATATTGATTTATTTTCATGTATTTATTCTTCAAAGCATTAGACATTTCCTCAACTCTGTGGTAAGGATTAATATGTAAATATTAACAGAGAAAGTACATCCCATACAGTTATATTTAACACTGTCTCTAGCTAGGAAGTTTTGAATAAAAAATGAGCTATTTCTGAGAAGGAAATACTTAAGAGCAATCAAACACTCATTTTTTCTGCAGGAGATGAGTGGTGCACTATGTATTGATTGTTAAAAGGTTTATGGAGCATAATGGCCAGTGGATTTAGAGATAATTACCCTGAGTATTGCTTATGAATATTGAAGAAGAGATTACAAAACGGTGTTTTGTATAAGCGAGAATATGCTTAACAAGGACAAGTTTAGCTCTATGGCAGAAAAAGTATTAAACTGCAAGACAGGAATATATTTAGTCTAACATACAAGGTATCTAGTACAGGAGGTCAGAGTGGCTGCAGGCTAACATAGATTACAATTAAAAAGGCAAAAGTTTCCAGTGACTTCTGGTAATCT
This sequence comes from Anseranas semipalmata, assembly GCA_013399115.1. Taxonomy (NCBI): domain Eukaryota; kingdom Metazoa; phylum Chordata; class Aves; order Anseriformes; family Anseranatidae; genus Anseranas; species Anseranas semipalmata. Next base: position 156,156 of record VXAA01003518.1, read on the forward strand.
CACATTTTATCTTATGATGATGATGAGAAACCTTGAGACTGATAGTCTGTCCCATACTAGTTCTGTAGGGATTTGGTTCTGATGTTTTGCCTCCATCACATTTCATTGGTGTCTATTTAGAGCTGTCCAACAGTTCAAGCCTCCCACTTTTAAGCAAGCCTTGTGAAATGAGTATGTCAGCACAGGGCAGCCTACCTTGCCATTTACGATCTCCAGTCCAATGGCATCAACCTTAGCACTGCTGACCCCAAGGAGAACACCATGCGTGGCTGTTGTACGAAACTCAAGTGTGATGTTCACATCAGACCGGACTTTGTAACCTTCTCTAACTGAAAAAAAAAAAAGTTATAAGCTTCTAATAAAAGATTCGTAACCCACAGTACAAAGTAGCATTCATACATGTTCATTAAAAGTTAATTACTATGTTGGGATAGGATCTTGCAGAAACTCTGTCAAGTTTTTCCAAAGTAAGTTGTCCAAAGTCAAAAATTCACGTTTTATATTGGAAAAGATAAATTCCCAAATATATTTTCTTTCATTCATTTAGATTTAATATATTCTAACTCATTTGCTGGAGAAACAGTAAAGAGTGCAAATTAATATAATCCTTCATGTTTTTCACAATTCCCCTGCATCTTTTGTCTCAATACACTTTACAGACCTCAATCTAGTATCATGAACATAGATATTCTTAGCTGCTGAAGAAAGAGAGAGTTTCTTTCCCCAGAATCATTAGCATTGGAGTACTGCATCCAGGTCTGGGGCCCCCAGCACAAGAAGGATGTGGTCATGTTAGAGCACGTCCAGAAGAGGGCCACGAGGATGATCAGAAGGCTGGAGCACCTCTCCTGTGAAGAAAGGCTGAGAGAGCTGGGGATGTTCAGCCCAGAGAAGAGAAGGCTCCAGGGAGACCTCAATGAGGCCTTCCAGTACTTAAAGGAGGTTTATCAAAAAGACGGAGAGCAACTTTTTACTCAGGCAGATAATGATAGGACAAGGGGGAATGGTTTTAAACTAAAAGAGTTAGCTAAAAAAAGATTACTTAAAAAGATTACTTAAAAAAAAACATAAAGTTAGTTAAAAAGATTTAGATGTTAGGAGGAAATTCTTCACTCAGAGGGTGGTGAGGCACTGGAACAGGCTACCCAGAGAAGCTGTGGATGCCCCATCCCTTGAGATGTTAAAGGCCAGGTTGGATGGAACCCTGGGCATCCTGATCTAGAGGGTGGCAGCCCTGCCTATAGCAGGGGGGTTGGAACCAGATGATCTTTAAGGTCTCTTCCAACCCAAACCATTCTATGATTCTGTGAATTAGCTCCTTCACTTTGTGGAAGATCTCCTTTTGCAAAAATGGTCATTTTTGGGCATACAGATTGAAGCAACTCAGTTAGAAATACATATGCAAGGCATATTAATTACATATAGTTCCATCAAGGAACTATACATAAAATATATATGAACTTATATATATA
>VXAA01003519.1:0-42178 GCA_013399115.1 Anseranas semipalmata
GGCCGGCCGGGCCCCCGCCCTGGGGCGAGACCACCTGGATCTACCACGACGGCGAGGACACCAAGATGATCGTGGGTGAGGAGAAGAAGTTCCTGCTGCCCTTCTGGCTGCAGGTGATCTTCATCTCGCTCCTGCTCTGCCTCTCGGGCATGTTCAGCGGCCTCAACCTGGGCCTCATGGCCCTGGACCCCATGGAGCTGCGCATCGTGCAGAACTGCGGCACGGACAAGGAGAAGAACTACGCCAAGCGCATAGAGCCCGTGCGCCGCCAGGGCAACTACCTGCTGTGCTCCCTCCTGCTGGGCAACGTCCTGGTCAACACCACGCTGACCATCCTGCTGGACGACATCGCCGGCTCCGGACTGGTGGCCGTGGTGGTCTCCACCATCGGTATTGTCATTTTCGGTGAGATCGTGCCGCAGGCCATTTGTTCTCGGCATGGCCTGGCCGTGGGTGCCAACACTATCTTCCTCACCAAGTTTTTCATGATGATGACCTTCCCGGCCTCCTACCCCGTCAGCAAGCTGCTGGACTGTGTCCTGGGCCAGGAGATCGGCACAGTCTATAACCGTGAGAAGTTGCTGGAGATGCTGCGGGTCACCGACCCTTATAACGACCTAGTCAAGGAGGAGCTCAACATTATCCAAGGAGCCCTGGAGCTGCGCACCAAGACGGTGGAGGATGTGATGACTCCGCTCCGAGACTGCTTCATGATCGCTGCCGAGGCCGTGCTCGACTTCAACACGATGTCCGAGATCATGGAGAGCGGCTACACCCGCATCCCCGTTTTCGAGGGTGACCGCTCCAACATTGTGGACCTGCTCTTCGTTAAGGACCTGGCTTTTGTGGACCCTGACGACTGCACTCCGCTCAAGACCATCACCCGGTTCTACAACCACCCGCTGCACTTTGTCTTCAACGACACCAAGCTTGATGCCATGCTGGAGGAGTTCAAGAAAGGTGGGATCATGGCAGGGCCGTGGGGGTGGTGGGCACAGCTCGGTGGCGGTGGGCACCTGCCTTCCTGCGGCCAGCTGGCCGGGGTGGCGAGGAAGCTCTGCGGGGAGCCCTTGCCGCTTCCTCCCGCAGAGGGCTTTGGGAAGGTGCGCTCGGGAAGGAGAGGGGCCTGAATTTAGGCATCTGCCAGCTCCCTGACCCAGAAAGCTGATCCACGGCTGGTAGATGGTATGTGCCCCTGCCTCTTCTCCCCACTACTGGGATGTGTGTGTGGGCATGGTGCCAGGCAAGGTTTTTTCTTTTTCTTTTTTTTTTTTTTTTTCCACTGGTCTGCCCATTATAGTGGGAACTGCTGACGTGAATCTGCACCCGTTACTCGGCTGAGTCTTCTCCGTGCTTTTTCAGCTGGCCTGACAGTAAGGGGCGGGTGGGCTGCTCGTGTAGGTCACTCCTATCTTTCCGGCTTAGTGTGCACACGTGCTGAGATAAACATGCCGTTTTCAGTCCATTCATAGGCTCGGCTGGCTGGCTTCAGCTTTGTGCTTGTGTTCCAGTTATTTTGATTGATGCTTTGATCTGGTAACGCGTAAATAGTTTCACAGTCTTAAAATATATTTGAATGCACCTGTTTGTGCTGCACCTCAGGGTTACAGGCCTTTTTACCTAGGCTGTCCTCTACCCCAAGGACCACAGACTCAGCTGTGCAAACACGTGAGCCTTTCCACATCTCTGGTGTAGCGTGTATATTCATTGCTTCAGAACAGGACGGAGGCTTTCTGTTTTAATTGTAGGAGGTGTTGACCTGACAGATTTGTCTTAATTCTTGTTACAAGCCTTTGCTTATGAGAAAATGGGGGTGGGGGAAACAAAACTTTTTTTCTTTTTGAATCTGTTCTGTCTGCAAGCTGAATAATAATGCAGGCTCTATGCCCTGTGCAAGAAGGTGCTTTAACAGAAATAGTAAGTGAAATTTCAAACAAATTAGGTATTTGCAGACTCCCATGCTGGATAACTGAAGGTAAAGTGAGCGCCATGGAGCGATCATACTCCGGGAACTCTGAGCAATGTGCTGTCGAGCAGTTCTGTCCCTGAGAGATGATCTGACTGAAAGAGATCTTCATAGCTGCATTGAAACCACATTTATGTTAACGGGGCATATTTAAATTTGTCTTTTATCAAATGCAGAAGTTCTCTTGAAGAGATCTTTGTAAATTGATGAATGGTGTTTCTGGGTAACAAACTTAAATTTCCACTTACAGTTCCAGGTACTGTTTGATCCACACACTGAGCTTTGACAGCGTGGCATTCGATCTGTTTCTTCCTGCTTAACTCAATTTGGGGGATTCGGAGGGTTATTGCATTGTTTTCCTCAGGTTTCTTTCACGGATGGAAGATGAACATACTCCTGCTTTTTGCTGACCAGAACAGCAGTTGTTCTGTTTATTTCTTTCTGCCTCGGTGTAGTGATGGGGAAATCTTACTCTGGTTCGGAGCTGTTGAACAGGAGATGTGGGAGAGCCTCACCTGTGGTTTCTGTGCTGCAGAATCTGCAGCTCAGATCTGGGAAACTCAATTATGTCACTTAACCGCTGGCTGGTTAAGGTAGATTTCGCTGCGTGTGCAGGTGTAGTGTTCTCTTCCCTCCGTTACTCTGACTCCAGATAGCACGATGGGGTTCTTAACCTGCAGCCAGGCTTGTGATTTTTTTTCAAGTTTTGTTTGTAGCAATGTGTCTGAAGAAATCAAAGTTGGATGCTTTATTTCCCTGCCTGAGGGAGGTGAAACACTGCTGTGTGTTAAAATAGGAGTCCTTTTATTTAATAGCTGGAAGAATCAGGCATTTTAATCCTGCAAGTGTGGCAAAGCCAAATATGCCTCTTTACAGTTCCTGAAATTCGTGCTTAAAATAGGCTTCTTAATTCTCCTGGGTTGCTTGGAAGGTACAGACCAGAGATTACTTTTGCCAATAGCCAGAGGACTTCCCTTACCTGCACTAGGAAACTTTTAGGATGACTTCCTAATGTGTATGTTTGCCCTCCTGAGACTGCTGTGTCCTGGAGCAGTCTCCGTAGTAGTGGACTAGTTCAGGATAGTTTGATCACACCTAATATTTACTCCAGAACAGCTATGCTGGTTGGTTTGTATTGACAAGCCCTGGTGTTAGGAGTAGCTCTGTCTTAACTGGTTTCTCTTTAAACATGCAGATGGGGTGGAAATAAATAGCTTCCTTTGTCCTTTGAAATGAATGTAAATAACTGATAGCTTGCTTGATCTGGCATAGCACAGTGTCTTTTGCAAGAGTTCTTCAAACTTCTTTCTTCAGAGCAACCTTGCCAAATTCCCGTGAGAATGTACGAATTAAGGGTGAGAATCAAATTGCATGTTGCTCTCTGGTAGAGTGTTGAAAATAAATAAGCTTACAGTTTTTAATTGCCCCTTTCCTACCACGTTGACCTTCTACTGTGGTGGGCTTGCTTCAAAACTCCCGCATGCCTTTCTCCCACCCAGCTGCCTACTACCACTGTTCAGTGCAGCAGGCAGCTCGTGTGATAGTGCTGCTGTCGGTTAAAGACTTTAATCTGTTCAGGGAAAGAGGTCTTTTTTTTTTTTTTTTTTAAGAAGTTTAGGAATTAGCTGAGTGGGTAGGGTTTTGAAGCTCACTTTTTGGGCAGGAACAAAATATTCTTATCCAAAACATAAATTGGAGCCTTACAAGGAAGAGATGAAAAGCCAAGCACGGCGGGATGTATGTCCTTATGGTGTTGTGGAAGATGAAGCTGGTAGTTCTGTACTTGTTCTGGTGCTTAGGCTGGACAGGTGGAGGATTTGGTGGTGACCCTATTATTAATGTTCTTTGCCCAAAATTGCAAAATGAATGTATGTTTCACTTCTGTGCTGCCAGGCAAGAAACTTAATTTTAAGAGAGCTGTAGCACATTCCCATTCCCTTGTTGCTCTAATCTCTTGAAGTATGAATAAACATGACTTCTGAAGCAGTCTGCGAAAAAGCTTCTCTTCTAAAAAGCATTGTTTATTTTAAAATAAATAAAAAGCTTTTGAAAGTGGAGTAACTTTCTATTCCTGTCAACAGACCTCAAACCTTTACCAGCACAGCCAAATCAGTTTGCCAACTGGTTGTGTAGACTGGGTGTTCAGTTTACTTGAATCCAATCCATTCAACTGCAGTTTAATGCGAGGAAGTACAAGGTAGCCTTTACATTAGTCAAGGAAATGACCTGCCTGCCTTTGCTCAGCACAAAGACGCATCTTGTTTGAAATAAAGTAATCTGTTGTTGGCTGTTGCTGTGCAGGGGAGCAAGGTGTCATCTCTTCCGGGATTGATTAGTATCCAGGGTCCTAAGGTGCAGCAGGGAGTGAATGAGCAACAAGTCATTTTTAGAAAGAAGCTGTGAACTGTCTCATCTGGTGTCCTTTCCCCTGTTGATAAGTCTGTGGGCTTTTTTCTTTTTTTTCTTTTTCTTTTTCTTTCTTCTTCTTGACAGTTTTCATAGTTCTCTGCTCAAATGCTCTCTGGCACTTGCTCGTAGTGTTTTTCACTGGTGGATCTCTGCATGTGTGATCCTAAATCCAAAGTGTTCTATTTCTAGCTCCCTGCATGCCAGAGCTACAAGAATTCAGCTTGAAAAGCCTTGTGTTGTAATACTAATATTTTAAGATTGGCCCGCTTTCTACAAGCCATCGTACAGCTGCTTTCCTGGTGGCCTGGACAGCTTTGTAGTGCAGCAGTTTCTCAGTCAGAGTCTTCCTTATCTGTACTTGCAGATCCGGGGACTTTAGCTTGTATGTTTTGATCTTATTTAATGTGTCTCTGGTATTATGTTATACTAAAAATCAGAGTTAATAACCTATTACAAAGAAGTCATGGTAACTGTGTGCAGCAGTTCTCAGCTCTTACTTTCTGAATCACATGGCAGCCTTGAGAAAATTCCTAGATTCCTTATTAAAATTATTGCCAATCGAACCATAAAAGATTTTCCTTCCCTAAAAACCTTGTCAGATTTAACTTGATGATCTTTTCTTCATGCTCTGTTGATCTTTATTGTCTGTCTTTAATAATGTGTATGTTTAGTGTGGACATAGGACCTTGAGAAAAAACTTCTTTTCCAGTTCTTCCTCCTACTCCCAAGGAAACCAAGTCCCAGGAACCTGAAACCTAAAAACCTTAATTTTGAGGGAGCAGAGAATACCTAGATCTATTTACTCCTCTTTTGAGCACGTAGTTCCTCTTTTTGGGAGCAGATGGGACAGCGAGTGATTGGTAGGCCACAAATCCAAATTTCTGCATTGCTGTTGTTCTGGTCTGAGTTTTCTTTCTGTTATTAGGTCACTTACCTTTCTGCTACAACTCCAACCTAGATTTGCAGCTGGCATCTTTCCTGGTCTCTTCCAGGTTTTATGGGTTCCCATCGTGCTGAATCTGAGTACAGGCTTCCCATGAGTAACCTTTATTTAATGGATCTGAATGCTTGTTTTCTAGTTCATCTAATAGGTTGTCTGTCCCTGAAACCGTTTTTCTGTTTAGGCTGTGACTGCAGCATTACGAGGAACTGGAAGAAACTACATAAATCCCTTCTGGAATTATCAAAGGCATGTAAAACTCCTTCTTGGAAAACAATATCGTTTTCAAGGCTGCTTGGCTAATAAGAGGCGTCTCCTCTGATCCTTCTAGGAGAATTCACATAAAGGGAAAGGTGTTGAGGTCCAGCATGGAGACTTCTTGTGTGAAGAGAACAGGGGAGTGATAAGTGGGAGGGAATTTGCCACCAAGATACAGAAAACTTAGCATGATGTGCCTGCAGATCTGTTCCCTGAACAAAAATCGCACGTGGGGGTGGGGGCTGCCATGTGGCAAAGTGTTTGTTGTCTGTCTGATGGCATGGCACCTGCAGGTACCTGCTGTGATGGTGAGAGGTGGTGCTGGAGAGCAGCAGTGCTTTTGCACCCTGGCCTCGGTGAGGAGCCCAGCTGGAGGCTCTGCTCTGCTGCTCAGAGCAGAATGAAATGTGGTTCGGGGAGAGGAGTAAGCAAATTCAGTGGCTTCTTAAATGTTCAGAGCAGTAGAGGTTTGAATTTGACACTTGTGCTGGTATGATTCTTTGATTGCTTTTTAACTGATCATTAGAGTCTTTTGTTAATCAGCAAAGACAAGATGTTGCCATTTTTCTCCCAATGTCTGCAAAGTTCGCAAACTCTTTCCTGCACTGATGGGAGTGAAGTGAACCAGGTTCCTATCTGCTTTCTCTTTGTCTATAAAGGTTATCTGTAATAGGCACAGATATAAACTTCGGGTCAGTCTTTGTAGCCAGCACCATTTCATGACCAATTTTGAAGCAGAATGGAGAGAAGAGGCAAAATGCTGATGTCTGAGCAAATTCAGTAGTACAGCAAAATGATCGGATAGTATAACCGTTGCAGTATTCTTCCAGGGCAGAGATTTTTTTCAGTTTCAGTATTTCTATGCCAATGTGAGGTTCTGAGGAGCAGAACACACTTGGTGAACCTCAGTTGGCTACGAGGGTGTAGAATCAATGACAGAGAATCCTCTACCGTAGTAGTGTCTAACAACGGCTATGGCTGTGTAGAGAGAGTGCTAGAAAGGAGAAAAATGTTCCCCTTGGAAGGTTAGTGATCTCATCAAGCTGCAATTCAAGAACTTCTGAAACCAAAGATATTGTCTTTAATAAATAGCCCTAGATATTTGTTTCTTTCTGGGAGTGTGTCTAATCAACACCGAAGCTTTGTCAGCTCTTGTGTGTAGGCAAACAGCAATAGCGTGGGATCTCCCATCAGTTGCTTTGTAATATGCAGAAGGAGATGGATCTAAAGGTTGTGTTTCTGATTGTGATCTCTGGAAAACGCTAAACTAGGAACTGTTGAAACACTATTGCTAGTTTGTTGCTCAGTCAAAGCTAGGAAATACTACAGTGGAAACTCTGTACAACTATTATTTGACACTGTAGTATGTAAGCATTGTAATGCAGTTTCTAATTATGTGATCACAGACTGTTCAAGACCTCTGGGTAGCCATGTGATGGAAGAAGTGAACTTGAGATACTCTTATCAGCCTCTTCAGTGCTCTGTGCCAAAGCAAATATTTGGGCCAAAATCATCCTTTTGTTAACCTAATGTAGTAGACCCATTTTTTTTTTTTTTTTTTTTTTTTTTCATGTATCAGATCCATTCTGGCGCCTAAATATCAAGCCATTAGCACATGCAATTGCAGGAGAGCTCAGCAGCAAAGTGATCCGAAGGTAGGTTACTTTTTGCAGGCTGTACTATCGCTCTAGCTGGTAACAGAGGAAAGGAGTGAGTTAGCCACCTCACCTCTTCTAAACACTTTGCAATGTATGCTTAATATTAAGAGTTCTAAGTCAGTTTTACAGCTGCTTAGGCACCATGAAGTAGGCCTAGAATGAAAGGAGAGGCTGAGCAGTGTGTTGAACAAGACAATATCTCATCCTGCATTGCTTTTTCCATTAATACTTAAAAAGAACTCTCTTTTCATTAGCTTATATACCTCTACAGAGCGAGGTGCAATTGCCAGTCTAGGTAGACCAACTGCACTTCTAATGGCTCCACTAATGGAGCTCGTTAAGCTAGCCCTCAATGCAGAGTACTGCAGTACTCTGAACCATACCCTGGTGCGCATGACCTGGCACTCTTGTTAATTTGACAAGATCCTAAAATACAGCCTACCAGCTACAAATAGGAGTGCAAATAAGTTGGTGCTAATGAGCTACAGGCAACAGCACATGGCAGAAAATCCCAGATCAGCTAGTTGATTCAACCTTGCTCCTGCCTAGGTCACTGAGTCATTTCAGGACCATCTAATGATGTTTTCTTGTTTCACTTTTTCTATGATTACGTATTGTTGAAGTGAGATGCGTAAATCTGTCAGTAACTTTCTTCTGGTGGAATCCAGCTTTTCCCTTGGCCTAGGAATCAGCGTGGCCCAATAGCTGCAGGCAGAAGAAGCTATGCTGGGAATAAACTAGGGCTAAGTGTGATGATATACAAGACATCTGTGAGAAGGGCATGGAATGGAAAGCTGGTTAGGGAACTATAAGGGGTAGAGATAGCCTGGTCACCTTAGTGTGGGTCTTGTTACAGAGAGGTGAGTGTAGGAGAGAGAAATAGATGACCTGGAACAGGTAAGTTGAGGAGTTCCTTGGGATTCTAAATGTTTTCTTGTACAACATGCAGTAATGAAAATCTGATTCTTCAAAGCATATTGTTATGAGTTTAGATAGAGAAACTAAAAGATTTCCTATAGCATCTGAAAGAAAGAAACAAACAAAATCAGTAATGTTAGGACTCTTAACCGTACAGCAACTTTCACAAAGTGGACTTGGAAGAATCAGGTCCCTCTTTTAGCAGTCCAGCTGGAAACACAAGGTTGCAGGATCACAGCATGGAAGGTAGAGAGATCCCTCTCTTAGAGCAAAGTCCGTTGTGCTTGGAGAGGATCTGGTTGGTGTGTCGTCTTGCCAGTAGAGCTGCATGTACTTGATATTCTTTAACACAATGTCTTGGGCAGCTTATCTTTCCATTCCTGGTCCCCAGAAACACAGACTCCTTGATGCTTTCCAAACTTGTCTCTACTAACTTTCCCTTTGTTGTTGTTGTTGTTGTTGTTGTTGTCTTCTACTCAAAAGTACTCTCTTCTGTTTATGATCCTGTCTGTACTAGCTTTCTATTCTGGAGAGTCATGAGTAGGGATCCTTGGAGACCTTCGAGCCATTGTTCTCATGTTTTGTGTTAAAACTGCTTGTGAGCCTTGCAGACTTCTGGTAGGCAGCCAATTTTTACTGAACAGAAGTGATTTTTTTTTTTTTTTTTTTTCAGGATTCGCCATGCTTCTGTGTTGTCTGTGGGACATCATAGGGGTTGTCTGTCTTTGGTGACTGTGTTTTACTGCACAACCTGTAAATGCAAGAGATTTTTTCTGTCTGGGTTGACTGGCATGTTGGAAAGTAGGATTCTTAGATGGGTGTTTGTGGTTATTTTCGTGGTTTAGATACATGAGTCAGTCTTGCTCTTTACCTACCAGTGATGATATCAGCTTGAGAGGTCTAGTAAATGAATACTAGAAAAGCAACTTGTCTTGTAACGGAGTTTTCTTCAAAAACCCAAGCCCTAGATTGAACAGAAGAGGCTCAGACCTAGGAAAGCTTGTTTGAATGGGACTTTGTTGTTGTCTCTTTGTATTGAAGCATTTTGCTTGTAAACATAGTTGGGTTCAGTAATTTCGGTGTTTAAATGAAACAGCAGCCCTTTTCATCAAGGAATTGTAATTTGAAGGGTAGAGTAAGTGTGACGCCTGTCAACCTGGGAACTGAACCCTGGTGATTACCGAGGCCTCCAGAGTTGTAAGTTAACGTGATTCTGCTGCAGTTACTGATTAACCAAGTAAGAGCTTTGCTTCAGCCAAAGGAGCTGGGGCCAGAAGATGAGCACATATGTTTAATACAAAAGATCGGTATAGCTTTTTCTGTGATGCTTTCCGTTGGGATTGCACCATTCTTTTGCTGGCAGTCCTAAAAGGATCCGCTCTTCAAATGAGAGTGATGTCGTAACATTGCTCTCTGCAGGGTGAACCATGTCATCAAGGCTGGGCTCTTACTTGCTTGAGGTCCTCTCCCACAAGAAGCGTGAATGAAAGTTGTTCTTTTATAGTGAGCTTTTATGGTGGTTTAATCTCTTACATTGATATGACGGAACCATCCACGACTGTTGATCTTTATGGAGGCGAACAAAGCTTTTTTCCTTACTTGTCCGTGGGTAATCAGAGCAATGAAATGCTGACTCTGCCTCTCAGTTGGATACTCTGCTGCCAGCAATTTTAAGGATGATCTTGCCATTTCTGGTTTCCTTCCAGTACCCCACCTCCTGCCTTCAGAAGATTGTCCTGCCTGCCCTTTGCACTGGGGGGGTTCAAAGTGCAGCCCTTCTTGGCTGAAAATGAGCCTGCAGGCCCCCTTCCCATGCAGTGGTTATGTGAGGACAGGGACGATAGGTTGCCCACTTTTATTGCTTGTGGATTGCTTGTCAGCAATTTCTAGCCTCCTACAAAAAAGGAAGACAATCTTCTGCTGGTGTGAACTTGTTCTTGATAAAAATTTATAATCTGGCACTGAGACTAGGTGTGGCTGTGGGTTTTAGGCAAGCTGCAGGCTTATTTCTTCCTATCTAGCCTGGGACATCTTTCCATTTGAAGCAAGTACAGCTCTTACAGTTATAATTCCTGCACACAGCAAGTGCAGACAGGGGCCTTAATTTAGTATTACAGGGCATATAGTAGGAGCCTTCAGTTAAATTTTGTGCTAGTTGAAGTAGGCCCGAGTTGTGAATTATTCAGTAGCTCTGACTTGAACTCCAAGGGACATCACTAAGTTGTTTTTGCTTCAAGATGGGTAAATTAGTATGATATGTTTTGCTGTGTGAATTTGAGTGGCTTCCCCCCCCCCCGTGTAACTGAGGTATGTGTGCAGATAAAACTTTGGCTTTCAGCTTTTAATTTTGTGTCTTGATGTGGCGTGATGGGTTGAGGGTGGGTGGAAAAGTCCCTCTCAAGACACCAGTTTTATGAAGACTTGCTGAATAGGTCTTGCTTTCCTCCAGCGGAGTGGAGGAGTAAGGGATGTGCTCATGCGAGTAGCTCACAGTACAGACTGCGTTGTTGTAGCTGTACGGGATTTATGCTGCTCCACAGCTGTGAGTTGAGCGTTGCTGCATGTTGGTTCCCTGCCCTCATGGAGAATAACTTTTATCTTCTCCTTGGTATTCTAGTTTGCCCAGAGCCGTTAGGGTTGAAAACGCTGATAACTCCACATCTAGATTCTAGGGCTTCACACTGCTCACTGGGAGTATTTTTCTTTTTTTTTTCCTTAGAGCAAGCACTTCTCCAACACTGTGTGAATGGGGTTCCTCCCAGAGCAATAAAATCCCTATCAAAATCCTTCTGTTTCTCTCTTATTGAAAATCCTGTACAGTACTTTAGACTTGCCATCAGTTACTAAATGTTTGGGTGCTCATTTGGAAGAGCAATGACATATGTTTTCATATGACCCTTACGTAGATCACAAGCTTCCAAGTTTTATTCCTTTTCCATATGATAAAGTCTGCCTCTCTGTCATAATCAGGACTGACGGTTTTGTAGGTCTTTCTGTTCAGTTTAAAAAGGCCCAAGGGGGATTATGATCACTAATGTGGAGTTGCTTTGCCAGTAGCTTACTGGTTTAATCCATCTTGTGTTGTACTGAGCGAAGGCTCCCAAGGAGAACCCGGAAACCGAGGAGTTGCACAGTTCACCCCGTAGGCAGTCCTGGTGGGGGGTGAGGGCAGGCCGAGGCTTCCCAACGTGGGAATCCCCTGAGGTTAGAGTTTGAGGAAGGCAGCTGGGGCAGTGAAAAGACTTAATTACCTGCCTAATGGATGCAGTCTCCAAGAACTACAACAATCTGTTGCTTAATGCCAATCGCAGGGTTGGACCTGTCAGTGCAGCCGTAGGGTGTGCAGCCAATGTTCGAGCAAATACAGTAGCTTTTTTCCTGCTTTCTGCAGTGCCCCTGGGGTTATAGGTGGGGCTGAAGGATTCCCTGTGCTGTGTGATGCATCACAGATGGGAATCCCGATCTCTCCTCCTCTCTGCAGGGGCACACCTGCTGCGTATAGGATGGGATGTCTACCAGGAGAGCTCTGATGTCAGTGGCTCTAGCCTGTTAATGTTTTTCTTGCTTTCCAGAACAGCTGTTTTGAATTTTCCAGTTTTTCTGTAAACTTTGAACGAGCTTTCTCTTTTACATGTGAGAGAGAGGCTGGGTAAGGGGTTGGGAGGGGGGAAGACGCACATACGTTTGAGCGTTGAGGGTGCTTTTCTGACTCCTGGGCTGAAAGCTGGGTTTGAATTTGTTGCTTGCATGCTATTTGAACATGGTCCAGTGGTAAGAGGCCTTAATATGTTTCTTCTTTGTAAATCATCAACCTCACATCTTCCAGTAAAGGAAAGAATTTAGGAGAATAGCTTCCAAGAGTAATAGCCCTCTCAGCCCCGTGCAATGCGCAGGCTCCAACCCGAAAGTTCCAAGGAAAATATTCAGAAAGGGGGAACTTGTCTAGCTGTATTCCTGACCATTTTGCAATTAGGCTATTGGGCTTTGAAGAGAGATCAGTATACTTTTTTTTTTTTTTTTTAAGATAGATATACAGCCATCCTGGAACGATAACTGTTCCTGAATATCTTAATCCAAACTTAGAACTGAGACATGAACAAAGTCTTTTATTTTCCAAGTTTATATTGATGATGCTCTGTAGTTAGTATGCCACTTTTTCCTCTGTCCAAGTAATCTCTAGCTGAAAACACACTTAGAAGCACTGGAGGCTGCGTCCGGGTACCCTGCATTCTACTTGTATCTACCTCCTGATTAGTGGAAAGAGCTAGGTGCTTTGAGAAGTGCTTCAGGTGCTTAAAGGAGGACACTGAGCACAGAGCCAGTGTGAGGTAGCGGGTAGTGGGTATGTGGGTGGCATATATGCTGAGTATGGGCCTCGGTGTGTGAGAGGTACTAAAACAACAGTGTCCTGCCAGTTTGTAGAGGAAGTCTCATTGTGAGCATTCTTTCAGGAGGGAAATAAATGCTCTAAACTCAAGAGATTCATTTAACAAATGTGGTCATCTTAACTGTCCTCTCCAACACCACAGTTAGTACTTGTAGCAAGGAATGAATGTTGTAATTAAAGAAGTGTTCCCCAGCTAGAGGCAGCATGCGGTTCTGGGAGCAGGGAGAGCTCTTGCTGGGGTAATGCTTATGAACAATTCTAACAAGAGGAATTCTCATCTCTCAGTGTTTTCTGTGGATTTGGGATGGTCAGGACATGAAAAACCTAAAGATACAACTAATGCAAGAGTTCTTACAGATAGGAACAGGTTTTTTAACCTCATAATGACTTAATTTAAAGCATCCAGTAGATCTGGTTTTCCTATTCCTGTTTCTTTCCTCCAAAACAGAAAGATGACCCAAGGAAATCAAGGGCATAACCGTTCTTCAAGAGAGTTGGCAGGGATAATGTGGAGAGTCCTTAAGGACTTTGAGCTACATGAGTGGGCAAATGGCTAAACTAGTTTTTTAGGTAGTGTTTGACTGATGCAGGGAGCAGGTGGGGGGGTTGATGGGGAAGGGTCCACTTACAGAATAAGAGTTCGTGCTGGCTTCACCTGAGAAAGAAGCAGACCTTTCCATTTTGCCAAGATTCATGGTGTTTGCAAAACACATGCTGATGGCATTCATGTTACCTCTTTGGTAGTGTGTTAGAGGAGTGCAGCCAAGAATGTGTTGCTCTTGAAGGGGAAGTGTTGGATAGCACGAGGAAATCCAAGAGATGAAAATTGCATATAGACTGATGCCTTCTCTTTGTGCTTATTTTGCTCTAGAGTGAAGACTGATTTTTGTTCCCTTCCCTTGTATCTTCTGAATGGTTTTGTGAGAGCCAGTATGTTTCTGCTTTTCCCCTGTAATTTTAGGTATTTAATAGGAGTTTGGTTTAATCTTCATGTAATAGCTTTCTTGCATGATGATTGCAACTTTCTGTAGACACAGTCACACTCTAATGACTCAGTTTTGTTTCTCTTGCCCTGAGGTCCTTGTCTGTCAATGTCTTTATTTAGTGTCTTCATTCTCCTTTCTGAAAATCAATGTGTAGTACCCCTGGCACTGTTTGGCAGAAGGTGAAGAAAATTGGGAAGAGACAAGGAGATACTAAGTACAGGTGAGGTGAGGCCATCCACTAGACAAGGAGTGGAGACTGAGTTAAGGTGAATGCCCTAGTAGTTAATGGTTTATTCTGTGTAGCTTTATGGGTACTAAAATTACTGCTGTAAAGTTCATTGTTGAGTGATTTCTAACCACTTACTGACCCAGAAGTTTTTAATCTGTTTTTTTCTTACTGTGTCAGAGGCACCATTTATCCTTTTTATCCCTTGTGTCTTGGCTTTTGTTTTCAGACAGCTTTAAAGTAATGACCAGTTTATGATTGATTGCGCACTAAATATTTTTCTGTTTTACTGGGCTGAAAACCTAGTAGGCAAGTGTTTAAGCAGCAGGCCTGTTGTTATTGCTTAAATTTCCAATCTTGTGGGATATGCAAGTAGCTCTCCTTTCTTATAAGTGACAAGTTGGTATCCAAAGTGAAACTAAAGACCCTTTCTCCTGAGGGAGCCAAGAAGGCTCAAGCTCTTTGCCTGTTCCATCTGGAAAGATGGTTTTGCACCATGGGACTGTTGGTTACTCTTGAGGCTAATGCAATTAGTGCTCTTAATTGGCATCCTTTCAAAGGAGTCTTGAGTAGTCTGGGTAAGAGTGGTGCAGTGACATAGATGCGAGTCTGGTCTCGCTGCTGGTGGAACTTGGGATGAGAGGGATGGCTGAGCTGGGCTTTTCCCCTTATTCTGTGTCTGCTGTTGTGACATGGGGAATAGCAACCCACCAACCTGCTATTTGTCAACTGTTAAGGGGGTACGCATGATCTGTCCTCTTGATAGTTCAACCCTGCTCTAGGGTTGTGCATGCTAGCTCTTCTGTATGGCGCACTCCTGCTTTTTCTGAGTATGTTGAAAGAGACTGGATTCTGCCACTTCTGTGGTGGTTGTGGTGGGCCCACGTGTACGCCAGGGTCTAGGCTGGCCTCATGTACACGATACAGTTGAAAGAATCTGTGTCCTGTTGATATTGTTATCACTGTGTCTCTTCGTGCTTCTGTTAATGACTTTTATGTCTGATTAAAGTGTCTGTTGCAACAGAAGCTCAGTGTTGGACTCGTAATCAAGGGTGCCATTGTGTTGTACTAGCATGAAGTTTTGCTGTGGCTGTGATCGTATTGCTCTGTCTAGCTCCATCCTGGTTTTGTTGACTTCTTTGATGTGGAAGGTAGGAACAGGATGGAGGAGCTAAGAATTTTGCTGCTTGTTTAATTCAGAAAATGGATGTGGGTGGAACAGTGAGGACCTGATCTATTTTTCTCTTCCTTCTCCAGGGGTTAGGCTTATGCACGCAAGGGGTGGACAGGGACTAGTTCATCCTTCTTCCCTTGGCTGGCTGAAAGAAGGGGTGAGTGAATAGCGTCCTCCACTGAAGCTGTAAATTCAGAAATCTCATTGGAAAAGTTGCTATCAGAAGTGACAGAAATAGATTTCTGGTTTAAGAGAAAATTACTCTTTCTTAATTTTTAATCCCTTTGTGTTGGAACAGGGAGATGCAGGGCATGATGGTAGGAGTAGGTAGGACAGCCTCTGAAGGACGCACAAGGACAAGATGGGAATGTTGTAACCTCTGAGCTGTTAACCTTTTGAAGTCGCAAGTGGTAAATGTGTCATTGCCCTTGCCCCCAATCATGCACATTTTTTCCTGTGACATACCAAGCAAATTGCCTTCTGCCTCAGAGATGGTGAAGGGTTGTTAAACCTGTTTGACTTCGAGTCAGTCGTTCTGGGGATTCTCTTCATCTGCTTGTGTGAGGGTCAGGAGCCTGCAGAAGCCGCCCACTTGTTCCCGTGTCTGACGTCCTCTCTGCAGGACCAGCAGTTAAGGCAACAGCTCGTTAAGTTGGTCGAGTTTTAGTATGTGCTCACAAAAATAGTGGTAGATCATCCCTCCAGGGTTGGATAAGGAAGCTGCAGTGCTTCTGGGGAAATCTGCAGCCACAATTTAGCGAGCCAGTCGACTTCTCACAATAAGGAGGGTGCTTGAGTATGATGTTTGAAGATCTCATTAGAGAACAAATTGAACATTTAACTGCAGTTTATGATTTAAAACTAGATACTAAGGTATCTTTGAAATCTTTGAAGCCAATAGTTGTGTGTTTCGTTTCTCTGTCAGAATAAACTGGTTTTAATATAGGTAACTGACTGCATTAATATCCAGCAAAATGCTGAGTTCAGTGTGAAGAAATGGTCTATCTGTGTTATGTACATACAGATTTGTCTTGACAGCGATCATGTATTGGTTATTGCGTGTCTTCAGCAGGTGACAATAATACTGAACAAAGCAATGAACACTTGTTTGCTTTTTTTTTTTTCCTCAGCTATTGAGACAAGGCTGAGTATGGGAGCAGGTAGGAGGAATCCAGAAACTCTGAAAAGAGGGAGAGAAAGTGAGAGAACTGCGCTTGTTCAATGCATGGGAGAAGGTTAAAACACAAAATACAGAAAATAAAAGCTATGATAGAAAAGGAGGGAAAAAGAGTAAAACATACTGATTAGAATGCTGACTGAAGTATCTGGCCTCACTCTGTTGCTCTCGTCACAGCTAACATGCTCCTGATTTTCTGTTTGTGCTTTTGTTGTGTCTCAGTGATCCATTTAATGTCCCTAAAACAGGTGCCACAGACACAGGCAAATGAGCTTTCTTCTTACTGTTCCAACAAAGCACATGAGTCATAGCTGAAGTGATGGTTCATTTAGCAGAGCAGTTAAACTAAAAGTGTGGAACTTGTCAGGGTTTCCAGTGATAACTATTTCCTTTGGATACTTCTTGTGTTATAGATGCAGCAAGGAGAATTTTGACTGGATGCTAATTTAATTTTTAATCATTAATTTATGTGAACATTGACACATGTAGCTGCTTGGTAGCAGTTCAGCTAGATTTGAACCTACAGAAGAATATTAATTTGATCTCTTAATCTGTCAGCTCATTCTTCACTCATGTTTTCTATTTGGATGTTGTTAGTTTTGGGATGTTTTTGGAAAGGGCACTGGGAAAACTTGCAAACATTTTTCAAACAAAAGATGGTTTGTCTTCATGGCTGGGAGGGCTGATTTGGACACTTGCTCTGAAATTTTTTTGTTTGGAAAACTGAAGTTCTTAGAAGTTAGATGGCCTTGGCCTTCTTTGTTCTTTCTTCTGTCTCAGACATCTGTATCAGCTCTCTCACCGAGTTCTTTATCTTACTTGGCTTTTCTGTGGATGCCTGGAGGCCTTGGCTCACATTCTCAAGAGTGTCCACTGGTTCAGGAAGCCATCACTGCTATCAAATTACCTTGACAGCTGTTGTCCCATTTCATATTTGCCATCCCCTCCCCCTGGCTCCCTTGTGATTTTTGGCAGAAACTGTGGCTATTGAGCAATAAAACTTGGATCTGTGAATCCTGTTGCTGGTGGGAAAATGAGATGAGAGCATACTAGTTAATGCCTTGCAACTTGACTTCTTGCTGATGTATAATCAGTAGCATCTTTATTTAAAAACAAAACCTACCACTAGCTACTCTGTGGTTCAAGTAGATGGTTCATTTACTGTTCATCTGGAGTTGTGCGATAGGTGCTGGTCTCTTAAAATAGCACGCTCTACATAAAGATATGTATGACCGGACAAGCTCTTGATCTGAAGTCCTTGACAAATTCCTATGCCTAAGGACTGCAAAAACAGCAAGGATGCTCATGGTAATGAATATTCCTACGAAGGTAATCCATAAGGGCCCTGTTCACTTCGGCTTCATGTTAGTTTTGTTGATGCTGCTGCCCCTACTTAACCTGGAATAGAGCTCATATAGTACTATTTAGTAGACATTAAAGATGACCCTACAAGATGCAATAGGTCTTGCTTAGATTTGTATTAACAAGATTTGGAAGTGGTGTATAGGGGTTCTTCTTTTGTGTCTGGGGATTTCATTGCCTTTCTTTTCAATGAAACCATAAAACACTTCTGACAACTGACAAGTGGGACAAACCTTTATAACAGAGCTGCCATCTCTGTAATCCTTTCCTTTTGAAGATGCTTTGCGTTTCCTTTGTCAGTTGTTTGAGAAGTTGGCTGATGCGTGGCATGCTCTAATCTCTACTGATCATTCCTCTTGTCCCTGTTGGAACATGTCAGCAACTCAGTTTTGTGTAACGTACTGGAAAAATTAGGGAGGAAGGAAGGAGCAGATCTTAATTGGAAAGATGACTGACAGAAAACGATTAAGATACACAGAACACTTAGAATTGAGGAACTCATATAGGGAAAGCATATAAAAAAAATTCTTTTGCTTGCAATGTGTATGATTTACTAGCTGATAACATCAGTGTGAAATGTAAAGCTTGTAAAAGTCTGGATCAGACCAGCCTTAATGCCTGTCTTACAGCTCTGAAATGACTGTGCCGAAGGGGGAAGACCGGGCTCCTACTGAAACACGTGCTAGGAGTGTTTTGTGCGCGTGGGTGGAGAAGGGCGTTCTGAGCAGTTGGTGAATAGTTCCCTGTGTTGGAGTGAAACCATGACTCCGGTCTGTGGCTGTGAATTTGAGGGCTGGCGCCACAGGGCCCCATCCTGGTAGGAGCCAGCGGGCTGTGGCACGTCGTGGAGTCTGTGTCTCAGCTGTGGGGTTCTCCTGGGCCGTGCCGAGGAGGAGCCGGGGCATAGTGCGACCGGCTGGGAGGTCAGGGGGAGCATGAAAAGCATAGGGTCAAAGATGGTGTCCTCTAATTTTCCAAAGTCACTGTTACGTCAACATTACCCTGGAAAAGAAATAGAAGGGAGCAAAATAAAGAATGGATTACATCTAGGTGAAAAAAGCATGATGTGTCCCTCTGCTAGCTGTCACACTTGAGTTACAAGGTGGGATGCTCAGGTTTTCTGTTGATGTATGGGGAAATAGCTTCCTAACTTCCTACTGGCTTTTCTTCCCCCTGTCCCCCTGAAGGAAAACAAACTCATAAGGCCTCAATTTGGTGTACAACTTGATTAAAGAAGATTTTTTTTTTTAAAGTGTAATTTATCCTTCCTGCCCTGCATCCCTTGATATTCTAGCAAGTTTAAATAAGTTTAAATAAGGTGCTCCTTGGGCCGGTCACTTAATGGAGATCACAGAAAGCGCTAGAAACACTTGAGTTTTCTGCGATCCCTGGCAAGTCTTGCGTTACGCAGCTACGGTTATTGTAGCAGTAGGGGACTTGTTAGTTTTCCAACTGCAGTTCCCAGTGAACGTGTCTGCTCTGCGGTGTAGACTCCTGCATGTTCAATGTTAAAATAGTTCTATAGCTTTCAGGCATCTTGCATTTCAAATATGGGTGGGGAAACAAGTGTTGGCCTTTAAGGCAGGGGTTTCAAAGCTTTTTGATATCAAAGGCCATGTTGACAACTTGGCAAGCGCTTGTGGGCCCGTGTGTGTTAGATCTTTAGGATATGAGCTGATTTGCTGCAGGCGTTGGAAAGGATGTTTTGCATTGTTTAAGTGTATTGTCAGGTGTGTTATGCCCCGTCTTTGCAGTGTGGCTGCTGAAGTGTCTCCTGCTTTTGTGCTAGCCTTGGCTGGCTTTCCTGTCAGCCAGAGATGGGGTTAACTCGGTGTCGCAGTCTCCTCTAGCTCCTGTCTTGCTGTCCAGTCTCTTCTGCTTAAGCTGCTCTCATGGAGAATCCCAGCTCCTGAACCCCCTGCTGCAGTGGCTGTGGAGGGCGAAAGGCAGCTTTTGGGGAGCTCGGCAGGCTCAGCCAGCAGGTTGTGGGGTGGAAGGAGGAGGCTCAACCTCTCCCTGGTGTGGGAAAGTGGTAGGATTCTGCAGACCCAGGGGAGCAGCCGGTTCTGGCAGGGCAGAGCTTGTCTATCCTGGTCAAGGTCTCAGAGGTCTCACCAGGTTACTTGCTTGTTGACTGTTTGAAATACCAGCATGTAGCTTCCGCTCTGCTCTTGCACTTTCCAACCTTACTGAATGGCCGCTCTGCTTTCTCATGCTGAGTGCAATAACTTTGCTCAAATACTGCGGTGAAATAACACCTTTAGATGATGGAGGAACGCCTTACCAGTACTTAATGAACTGTGCTGTACCTCTGTAAGGAGGCTTATTTTCACTTTGTGAGGCAAGTGCGAAGGTCAGTGCTACAACAGAGTGTAGAGGGATAAATGCAATATGCTTAGATGTACAAAAGGCTTTAACATCGGCTCTGCCGTAACCAGCGTAGCTGTGGCGGTGCAGAGTGCAACCAGGCTAATTGTTTGGGTACTTGGCTGGCTTGTAGATTGCGAAGCCAGAGCTCAATGCAAGCTGCAGCTGGCTTGCTCGCTGGAAGGAGCGAAGCTGGCATGGGTGCATCTGTTTTGAAGTGTAGCGCAGGTTTTGGACTCAGGTGGAAGCATACTTTAAGAGCTACGTCGTTTTGCACAGAAGACTAAATACCCAATCTGTAGCAGTTTAGAGTAGGAGCAAGTTCTCCTAACGCCTGATCATGTGCTTTCACCACAAAGACCCTGTTTCTTCTTTTACTTAACTGAAGAATTCCATTAGATCAAAAGCTAGTTAAGGAAAATAGAGCCCCATGTGGTCCTGTGTGGTTACTTAGGCAAGTGCTATTTTTAGGAATCCCAATTGAGTAAGCCCTGGCTCTTGCTGCTGTTAAAATCCATGGAAGCAAAATTAAAACTTCTACCTTCATCACAACTGCATGTAGGCCACTTGGCTCTAGCCACCTGTTTTTTCTCACTTGTCCTTCCCCCAGCTCATTCCCTGCCTTGCGGGGATTTTTGCCTTTCCGAGGGAGAGTTAATCAGTTCCTTGGGCGTGGGAGATGTGGAATAAGGCAGGTAGGAAGTAACGAGTTGTTCCCGTTCTGCACCTCAGAGGATCGTTATCAGAGATGTTAACGAGCTCTTGCCCTCCAGTCCTAGAGTTCTGCCTAACACTGCTCAACTCTTTCTCCTCGCTTTAGGTTCTGTGGCCCAGTTTCATTGACGTGTAGAAGATGCTCCTTGCCTGCTTCTCTGCCTACCAAGGCAGAGAGCCTAGGTTTGCAAAATGTGACTTGTTTGCAGCTTTTTCACCTTGGTGCTGCTGCATGGAATTTCTTACTCGCAGAATTTTCTATACAGTCCTTCTTGACCAGCCTTGCAGGAGCATTTGGGGGGGGGGCGGCGGCAATGACAGAAGAGACTTTTAATTCAAGAGAAATGGCAAACAGATTCCTCTCCACAATTTCGTGTCTCTGCTTATAACATGTAGAATAGGGATTTCATTGGTTATTTTTGTGAGTATTTTTCTCTCAATTGGAGCAGAAAAGCAGGGGAGAGTTAAGGTGGAGGGCATGGCTGAAGAAACAACATGAGGCTAAAGCCTGAAAAAGCTTTGGGAATGTGGCTCCAGGGAAAGCCTGCTGAATGCTTTTGAGCAGGCTGAAAGGGCTGAGAAGTGTAAGTGGATACTTTTTTCTGATTCATACTGTTTGTACAAAATTATTTTCCATACTTCTTTTATTTAAGAAAAAATATTGTGAGGAAATCAATCTGCCACAATTCTGAGTAGAAGAATAAATTTGTAAGGGCATGGGTATTTATCTGGAGTGCTTGGTTCAGAGGTAAGGGTGAACAGTGTTTTGAGTTTGAAGACCCTCTGTTGGCTCATAATTCAGATTATGTGATCTCTGCTTGAAGAAGCTTGTGCCTAAACAAAACCCTTCTGAGATCTTGTCTCAGGGCTAAAATTTGCATTACTGGGCTGAGTAGAGAAGGCATTGTAGTATTTGTGAAATATTTGAGGTCCTATAATACAGAGCAAGTAACTGGTGACCTTTTAAACCTGGTTGACATTAGGCACTTGCTAATGTTTCATGTCAGGCTTAAGTGATGGGAAGTTGATCAAGGATGATCTTTATTGGTGCTGGTACAAATGCAGTTAGATGAACTAAGTTTTCTTAATGTTTCAGGTTTCTCCATTTAGAGATCTGGCTTGAGCATGACCACGAAAAGAGTGGCTTTAATGATAAAAATTGCGTGTCCCATTGGTGTTCATCAGTCCTAGCTAGGAGTGACTTGTAGACAAGCCGCAGGTTACTTGAACTGAAGCAATGCTGAAAAACGTTAAGAAAGCATTAGCCTTGGGACAGCTGTGGATTTCAGTCCACATCCATAGGTATCCTTGCCTATGCTTAGAATAAGGTGCACATAGTACTCCCATACCGCATTCTTGATAGTATGGATGTGATTGCATCAGTGTACAAGGCTCAGGGATACGTAACAGATGCATGACTATCTGTTGGTGAAACGATTCCTCTTCCACATAGGCATGTAGTCAGCTCTTCTCCCCTCCCCACCCACAGCTGATACAGCTCTGGTGGTCAGTCTTTTCTGTAGAGCAAGAAAGTCTTCAGAGAAGAATGTGAAACCTTCTCACGTAGAGGAGTTGTTCTTGTGGGTGTTGGGGGTTGTACTTGTGACCCCCTTCCGTGCTGGGAACCTGCAGTCTGTCCCGGGAAGTTGGCTTCCCACTGCTTCTCCTGTCTTGCAATGCAGGTGGGGTGTTGCTCGGAGCACTTGCATGTATAGAATTGTTCTGCCTAAACTCAACTTTCTGCTGAGTGTGTATTCATAGAGACCAAAAAGGATGTGGTTACTGCTTCTCAGGGCTAGAATCTTTTCTTCTATCTTGATGATTTGGAGGCTTTACTGCTTCCCATCACAGAACAGAAGCCTAAGGAAATAATCCCAAATTCTTTGAAAAAAAGAGGAGTAGATAACTAAGATGCTCTTCTCATGGACTGGTGGTTAGAAACAGCATCGGTATTGAACTGCTGCAAACATTAACTGTACAAAGCTGCAAGACTGGGAGCTAGGAATTTTGGTCATACAATATTAATCGCCTTCCTTGCAGAAAAAAGAAACTGAGGCAATGTCGTGTTACTGCGGAGTCTCTTTGCCGCAACTTACCTGAAGAACAGGCCACTGTCAAGCCGCAGGGTGGAATTAAAGGGATGCAGTGTCCCATAGTGACAACCACTGAGCTGCCTGGCAAGATGTGACGACAAGTAAACTGAACATTTCTCACATGTATACTTGTAACTGGAGAAAAAAAGTGCGTTGTGATGCTGTTTAGTCTGTCAAACTAGTTTTGTAAATGTACTTTTTTGCCAAAACTCTCACTTTCTGGGTGGCACTGCAATGTGTGACTTTGCTAGCTAGCATGTGAGTCAGCTTTTTCTGACTTTTTTTTTCTTCTCTAAAAGTTGTTGTTTCACTAATGGTATTTTCCTATGATTTTTATTATTCTTTGACATCCCAAAACTGTATTTTTGTGCTTTAGCCTTGGCATGGTTTTCACCTTCACTTCCTGTTGGGATATAGGGTGGCCTAGGCATGATCTGTAGCATGCCTTCATTTTGAGGAGAGATGCTAATTTAGATGTTTTGCAAGAGACAGGTGAGAACTGCAACTTAAGAGCGGTTAAATCCCAGCAGTGTTTTTAATTGTTTTCTTGTGGTGGAAGTTTTCTGAAAAATCCACTGTGGAGTATTGCCACGTTGTGTTTTAGAGCACACAAAGCAGAAAGCAAAAGCTGACTGAATTTGAATGGCTAAGAGCAACGGTGTTCGTTCACTGTCATATTTGAGTTCAGCTGAAGTGAGCAGAGATGGTTAGTTCCCACAGTGTTGCCTTTAAATGGCAAGTAGCATGGCTATTCATACCTTGCTGTGGTCCCATGTTTCTCCTCTAAAGGAGGAGAGCGGCTGGGATGCTTCTGAGAGCAGCAGGGGATGAGAAGGCTGGCAGCAAAAGGGCACTGTGAGAAGCTGGCAAAGAGCAGTTCAGCAGCAGGGCTTTAGCTCTTGCATGAGCAGCTTGTACCTATTCAGGAAAGCACCTGCAGTTCTTATTCCCCAGTAGATGACATAGTAGTGAATATTAAGCAGGGAAGGCTGACTGTGTTGAGAATTATAACATGAAAAAAGATCACCTTGCTTTGCTTCCACTGCCAGCCAAGCTGCGCGGAGGGAGAAGCTGACTCACGCCAACCTGCGTTACAGGCTGCTTTGGGTAGAGCAGTCGGAAAACTGTGTCACTTCAGCCCAAGAGAGCTGTAGGAACAGGAGTGTGGTAATAGATTAAAATTATATCAAAGGCTTTGGGAGACTTTAATGAGATCAGCCTCATATTTATTTTCATGGTTAGAAGCAGAAATAACTGAATAATGTCATGGAAATGTTTTAGAATGAGGAGATGTAACAGCCAAGACTGTCTCTCTGCTGGCCAAAGGCGTTGTTAACTCCAGACTGGCTGTTTCAATTTAGGGAACTGAGGGCATGTGGGTAAAGGGCTTAGGCAGAGCAGAGGCCTGGTGAAGGCCCTGGAAATGCTAAAACCAGGTGAGCAAGGCCGAGCGCTCCTTGCCCCAGCTTTCCTCTTCGTGTCAGCGACATGGCCAGCTCAGCACTGTTTGAGCTGTGCACTCCTTACCCTTGTTACTCCCTATTAGCCAGGACGTTCAATTAAAAGGGGCTGGGGATGCTTCTGAGGGTGTTTGGGCTCCGTGCCCCGGTGTCCTCTGCTGGGCTGCTGCAGTGGTGGCTCAGCCCAGCTCACCGTGGCAGGACCCTGCTGCTCTCCAGGGCAGTCCTCAGGTCAGGTTTTTCCCCTTGCAGACAGATGGGTGCTTCACTGGGGGGAGGACTTCCAGTCATTTCAAGGCCTTAAATTTTTAAGGGTGCCCCAAATTGCAGGAGAATCAGTGTTTTCTTTGCAATCATCTTACCATCATCTCCTGTCTTCCTTCCTCTACTGGAGCTTGTTTCAGCTCTTGCAAAGCTCTGGGCTCCTTCACACGTGGGTGCTTGTGGCATGCTAAGGGTGCTTCCAGAGTCCTGTTGCTGAGTTGAGGTTGTAGAGGACAGCTTGTGCCTGTGTCAGCAAGCCGTTCATAAAGATTATATTTGTGAGAAGGTTTCTGTGTATTCCCTTGCCTTTCTGTGGTCTCATGCTCTCAGGAAGCCCCATATGCTATTGTTAGTGCTGTATGTACTGTATTTGTGCATGCAGGAGCCCAAATATTTTTATTTCACTTTGTTTAAAATTAAGAGAAATGTTACTTGGCTGGTCAGAGGCTCATTGGAAGCAGTGTGTGTGCGGCCATGATAGAAGCGAACCTATCTGATCTGGCAATCCACGTGCTGCAACTGCTAGGTTAGTCTGCGGCTTGCGGAGGTTATCTGTGTATGGCACTTCAGCAGCAGCAAAGGCTTTAGGTGCTGGAACTTGAGTCCTGTCCTTGCAACTTCAGGGGCATGCATCGTTGAAGTGGATGGCAGTCGTGTCCCATAAGGGGCAGGAAAGCCATGGACTGAATCAACAATGAATATATTTGGCAAAACGTTTGCATCTCCCAAAGTCATCTTGAGTCAGTGGCGGCTGGTGAAGATGTAGATGTCAGGCTGGAATGGTGTAGTCTGATCCCTACATTCCTTCTGAGCTCTGGATTGTCCTTACTTTGTCCTCTTGAAAAGCAAACACTGTTAGACATTATAGTCTGACCCTGAAACATCACTTTAATCTGCCTTTGATCAGAGAGGAGATGCTTTTTGATTTCCAATATGCTTTAATTGCCTTCTGTATTGTCCCTTCATGGCTTAAATTGAACACTTAAGCATATGACTACCAAAGACTGAGTCGTTGGGCTCTTTAAAGTAGAGCACGAGAGTTGTCTTCATCCTGAAAATGCAGCATTACGCTCTGATAGAAAGAGGATAATAGAATGCAACTGCCTGAGATGAGCAGTTGCTTCATTGTGCATGACAGAGCAAATCAATTCTCCTCCCATTGCTTTTCCTCTTGGGAGATAACATGCCAAAATAGTCAGTACGCTGTACTATGAAAGTTCAGGATTAGACAAATGGCATAGTGAGGTTACTTGTTTTTCTTTTTTTTCCCCTACTAATGGCTTAAATGATTTTGCCTTTGGAAGTCCTGCACAGGAATTCAGATGTCCTAAAAGTATGTTGTGAGTTTAGTGCCTCACTAAAAGATTTCTAGTTGCTTTTTACTCTTGTCATCCTAGATGCCTTTTAGAATTCTGCAGGCAAATAAGAAATGTAGCTGTCTTAAGCTTTAAGGTGCTTGTGCAGATTGGCTCAGTTATCTATGCTCTGTTTATAGAGAATTTCTTCTGGAAAAGTGCTTTTTTTCCTCTGTCAACACAGGTGTTTTCTCCTGTTTTCTAACATTAAAAGTACAACATTATACTGTTAGATGAATTATTAAAACTGTTGTGTGAAACTGGTAAATGTACCATCCCTCGAGGAGAGGGAAATGAGATAGAGATCATTTTAATCTATCAAATGTTTTGTTGTAGAAAGAGTAATGCAATCTAAGAAGACTCGCTATGAATTTTAAGTAGAGATAATGAAAGCGTTATGGAAGTTTAAACAGGGTATGGAAACAAGTGGTGCACATTTAAGAAAGAAACTTAGCGTTGTGGATGTGCAAGACCGATGTGTTTCAGCAAGTGAGTTTTTTGGTTGTCTCTGGTGGTCTAACATGCCAATAAAGGCACAACATATTCAGGAAAAGCTCTGCTACTGCTGTTTAAGAAGGATAAAATAAGAAATGTCCTTCACAGACAACTTTTTGCTTTACTTGTGGTGGACAACAGTTAAGCTGCAGCATGAAGTTACTGAAATGTGCTGAAGTTCTCAAAGAAATGCACAGTCTAGAATATTACTGCATAGAACTTCGGGTTACAAGAATGTAGGAGCTGAAAGCAGGCAGTTGGAGTAACTGTCTTGAAAGCTACTCATAAAAACTCCTAATTAGCAGTAACTTCCGTAGATGGCAAGAATGCCACTGTTTATGCCTGCAGGTGTCTGATTTGTAATACTGAAACTGACTGAGTCATAAAAATGTTGGTACCTGAAAGTATCATTTAATGCATTGTACTGGGTTCCTCAAGGACATGTTTTGCACAGCACATAGGATAATTTATGAAACTGAAAATGTTGCAGAGGAAATTATATGCAAAGGCTTAGTTTTTGATATGTCAAACAATCACTCTTGCCTTGATGTAGGTTTGTAAGGTCTCCAGCTGAAGCAGACCCACTAGTGACCTGCAAGCACAACACAGACTCATGGTTAAGCTATGTTTAACCTGTCCCCATTTGTTGTTAGCCAACTCAGCAGATCCACTGTCCTCTGGCTTGAGTACCCTATAAAGTACTTTTACAAATTCTGGAAGAACAAAGTTCTCTAAGCATACAGAGAGAAAGGGAACTGTAGAATATGTAGTTTGAAAAAGCCCATCAATGATCTGTTCAGCCTATTGAGTTAGGGATGTCTTTTCTGGACAGAACTTTTGGGCAGAACTTCTGCAACCTACAGAATACTCCCTCCTAGAGCAAACTGCCCTGTTCAGTGCCATACTACATTATTAATCTCAGTTGGATGGCTGGGCTCACTTTCCCTGTCTGGCATCTCAGGGACAATCTATACATTTTATAAAGTACTTGGGGTGGGGGGGAGGTTGTAAGCATCACCTATTTTTTTTTTTTTGGGGGCATCAGGTTTTGTATAGACTTTTTTCAGGTGAAAATGAATGCATGCCTACAGTGAGGTAGAAAGGTGTTAAAGACTGACATCTATTTAACAATCCCTTTGCAGCCAAAAAAGCAATAGCTAGCAGTGTAGCCAAGACCAAGGTCTGCTACCTCCACTAGATTGAAAATGGAGACATCAGTGAAGTGAATTTGCTCAACATGAAGCCTAATTAAAAGAGCTTCCACTTTGCCAGATTCTTACCAGATGTCTGTTTTGAGGCATCTGGAAGCCAGCACAGTTGCCAAAATGGGATGTGGACTCATTAGTCCATGAGCAGAAGACAACGTGTGCATGTGTGCATTGTGTATGTTAGGCTGGTGGTGTTCTGGCCAGCTTCGGTGGTTGCTTGGTCCTTCTCTTCCAGTTGGAGGTCCCCTGGTGGAAAGAGATCCTAGTGCAACTCCTGGTATCCTGTCTGCTCAGTTAGCTTGTCAGAGTAATTTTCTTATGTTGTCTTCACCAGAGAGGGACTAACACAGCATGAAGATAAAAGCTGCTCTCCATCTGTTTTATCTGTAGTCATTAATTAGAAACCGATGAAGGAAACAGACTTTGGCTCAAGGCTGATTCTTTTTAATTCAGGCAGCCTGAATACTGAAGCACTGGTACTTTGTAGCAAAGTAGAGCACACAGCTGAAACTGAGATATCTGGGTTTGTTCACACAGTGATGGAGGCTTTATACAAATTATTTACGTGCTGCGCTTCTGGCTGCTTGCAAAAAGAGGCTCTTACACGGATTTTTAGAGTTCATACTCTATGTATTTGCATGCCTTACTCCTCCAAATGGCTTGTATTGCAATTGTGTAGTTAGAGCCTTGGGGTCTCTAGGTGACTTCTACAACATAGAACAAATGACGCTTCCTAAATCAAAATAATTTTGAATACTGGTAGTGGCGGATGAATCACAATCATAGAATGGTTTGAGTAGGAAGGGACCTTAAAGATCACCTAGTTCCAAACCCCTGACATAGGCAGGGACACCTCCCACTAGACCAGGTTGCCCAAAGCCCCATCCAGCCTGGCCTTGAACACTTCCAGGGATGGGGCACCCACAACTTCTCTGGGCAACCTGTTCCAGTGCCTTACCACCTTCATAATAAAGAATTTCTTCCTAGTATCTACTCTAAATCTGCCACCTTTTAGTTTAAAGCTGTTACCTTGTGTCCTGTCAGTAGGTATTAATACATTGCTGTAGTTGATTTGGTTTGTGTCTTATTGAGGTATGTTGATAAGACTTCTACTGAGTCTTTCTAGAGCATAGGGAAGAATTGATGTGTCTTTCTCTACTGGTGATCCATTTCTAAATAGAGTATTCAATATTTGTGTTTAAGGTCTACCTTGTCTCCACAGACCAGTCATGGTGGACATAACTCTCTCACTTGGTCTCTAATTATATTCAGTGATACATTCAGTATTTTCCATCCCTTCATAGCCACATGGGAGGGGAAGGTAGACAATCTATCTGGAGGATAAAAGAAACTCAGGCTTTGTAGTTGGACGTGGCATGATTTTCCTCTATGGTGCGTCTTCTTTCAGCCCTGATTTCTCTCTCACTATCTGTCCTCTGTCCTTTTTGCAGTCTGAATTTAGCTGATGGAAAGAATTTGCAGTGGAATGAGGCAGAAGTGTGGAATTACCCTCTGCATCCCGTCACTGCCACTGAACTTGTGAGCTGTATTCCCTCCCTGCAATCTCCCTGGTCTGAAAAGACATTTTTCTTTTTCTTCGGGTACCCATCACAGTGGTACCTCTGGACTTCTGAGTTCAACCAGGCAGGAAGCATGCTTTTTACTTTGGGTGTCAAAGTTCTTCTGGAGAAGATAGATTGGGAGAGATCAGGCAATATCATATGAGGATGCAGACACAATCTAGTTTGATAAACCTTTATCTAAAATAGACAGAGCCTGTTGTCCTGAGGAACCTGTCTGTTTTTACAGGCTAGAGAATGCATGCAGCTACTGAAAATGTGGGTTTTAAAGATAAATAACTAGACTTGATACTTACATGGATTATGTATTGGTTCTATTTCAGTTTCTTTAGAGATACTCTCAACCTAGTGCTTCTTCCAATTCTGGTTCATAATAGAAATTTCTATAAATTTCTGGCTAAGTTCTTCTTGTCTATGAAAAATAGAAAGCAGAGGCATGAATTGCCTGGTTTCTTTAAACTGAGGATAGTCATCATACGTTTCCTGCCCTCCACCCAGGCCCCAAACCATCAGAAGCAAGTATTTGTGTTGCTATAATATGCCACCTGCACGACGCTCAGCAGGTCTGAGCTCTCGATACCCTTGCACGACGCCTGCTTCAACAGGACTGTGTGACCTCCACCTGCCAGGTGATACATGTATTATCAAATGGGAAAAGCATTTTAATGTCTTCATATCTGTTCTGAGGGAGCTGGATGTCCAGTTGTGCAAAGATTCATGCCCCTACTTAAGATTGCCAAAGGAGCATTTGTATTTGTAGCTTGCTATGACTTATCAGACCACAAACGTCCCAGTTTTGAGAAGGTCAATGAAAATACATGAGGAAGGCTTATGCAGGTTGGGCTGTTCTTTTCTAAATAGTTTAACGGTCTGAAAATGCTGTTGTGGATTGCAACAACAAATTGAACATGGCATTTAACCTAGGAGATCTCGCCTACTGTCTATCACAATTCTGCTAAACCTTGTCAAAGTTTGAGTTAAATCAGTCAGTTGGGCAGTTCATGCTAGCAGAGCTTGAGTCAAATGGGGGTTTCTTAAGATTTCTGAAAATGTTTCTGCTTGTGCTTCCTCTTAATTTTTTTTTTTTTTAAAGCACCATTAAGAGGCTCTAAGAATAAGATTCCCATCTCGTTCCCTTCCCTGCCTGTTTCTAAGACTTGGCAAGAAGGGAGCACAGAAACTGGCACAGCATCTCCACTTTCGTGAACACACATTAATGCCTGTTCTCTGCTGCTGCTCTTAGTGCACAGATGTAGTCTGTAGGGATCATGCACTGCAGAAGCACTTGCTGGTTCAAACAGAAATCCAACTCATTTGTTGTCCTTCAAGTTATTTTTATAAAGGTACTTTGTTGGGTAAGCAAAACATTTTTCTGAATAGGCACACATCCAGTAAGCGTCATAAGCCACACCGTACTGTGGCAAACAGTCCTGGAAGTCAAGGATGTCCTTCAGGTGGATGCATTCTCAGCTCTTGGGCCTGCAGATTCAGCAACTGCTATGAGTTCAGATAGTTACCATAACATGGAAGGACAAATAAGCACAAAACCCAAACAAATTTTCTGGGGGGCTAATATTGAAGAGCAACATGATTTAAGGTGAAATAAGAAGTTGCCTTTTGCTCTCCTTTTATTTTAGTCTGTGCTGTTATTCTATCTGTGTGGTCTCAGCAGTGCTGAAGAAGACTGTCAAGGGGATTAGAGAAATGGTTCCTTCTTGTGTTGCTGAGAAGGAACTAAGTCCTTCTAGGGTTGCTGGGCCCAGTAGTGACACTGAAAAGGGCGTCCTCTTCTTACTTCATGTTGGTGGCCAGTTTAGCTGACCTTCCAGAGTAGATGGGAGATGTCATTCTGTATAACTTCTGTTTGAGTTGAGAACCCCATGGGAACTGGGGCTTGTTACAGCAGAGAAAGACTAGTGGGAAGCTTTATGTGACAATGTTGATGTCACTTAGAGGGCGGGGTCTGTTGCTTGGCAGGAAGCATGTGTTTGACCTCTCACAAATCTATGGTCTTCATGCTGGTGGTCATTCATTCCATTCCTTTTAAGGCAGTGGTAAGATTATCTTGATGTCTCAACCTTCCTTGGCTCCTGCTGGATAGCACTGACCTGGGTGTAGTCTGGAGTCTGTTAGTCTAGATCTAACTATCTTCTCCTGGCAGTCCGTGGAGATCCGGTGTCCATTCTTGTATTGTTTGTCCTTGTCATCTGTCTCTGTGTCTGCCAGGTTGTGTTGAAACACCTTTCCTCTGCCAGAGAGATCTAAGCAGCCCTGGCCTTGTACGGCTTCGTTCTTCTCTTTGGTGATCCACGCGGACTAGTGGTCAGTGACTGTTAGCCCCAAGAGGATCGTGCCCAAGAATGCCCAATGCCTTTGCCATTGTGTGGTCATACATGAAGTTGCATAACCTAGACCTCCCAACAAACGGCTCCCTCTCCTCTATTCTGAACAGGTGTGCTCTAAAATTCATTCCTCTTAAACTCTGTTGAAAGCTGCTTTTGTGTTAGATGTGAGGTGTTCCTTGGTTTACTGGGCTAGCTGGCCATCTAGGGATCCTGAGCTGAAATTACCCTGCAGAGCATGGTTCTCCTGTCCTGTATCGAAATGCGTCTCATTTGGAAACAGATCGAGCAAGTTTTCCGTGTAGAGAAGATGAAAGGTAGTTTGAAACATGTTGTCCAGGACAATTGTTTTATTTTCTCTGAGCAGTCAGCTTTGTTTAGTCAGAGCTGTGCAGAGATGCTGTGGGGAAAGGGACATGGGCCTTTGGGCTCAGATGCAGGCGGTATGTATGGCAGCATGTACGCTGCATCTGAGATGCTTCCACAGCTCTCAGGTGGTAGCTGAGAAGTGTAGACTTCTGATCTAGGACAACAGAAACCTAAATATCTGGTAAACTCAAAGGCAAAACCAGCCAGTTGTATTTTCAAATGGCTTTTAAAACTGTTGTACAAAGGCTGGCCGGTGCACTTGGGCCTTCATTTAGTGAAAAAGGGCTGTGTTCTTCTACATTACAGGAGGTGTGTGCTACCATCTTAATTGTCTGAGGCAAATATATTTTTGCCTATGAATTCTTTCTGGTTCAGCTTGTTGGTCTGGTTGAAGTGGTGGGAGGTCAAACTTCAAGGTTTGGTTGGCATGGATGACAAAATACTGGTGTCAAGACAAGCATGTTTTGTTTAAACTACATGCAGCTGTCCACTGAAATGGCCATGGTACTGTACCATCTGTTGCTGTGAGGAGACACTAGTTTTGTTTTTTTCCTATTTGCAAAGTTGTCTCTGGGCACCTGGAATTTTTCCAGTGCTCCGGGTTATTGTATTCTGTGTATAATTATGTGATAACGATGCAAGTTAACACTGTTTCCTTAAAAACTGACCTCTGTAGGGTCTAAATGAGGATGAAAATGCATTTTGCATGTTTGCATCCTGTACAGTGCAAGTAGTTTCTGATATGACTTAACTTAGTGGCAACATGAAGGCTTAGAAAACAACTTGCCTTTTTCACAGCTGTTAATGCATGGGAGAAATGTTTAGAAACTACTTTGAACTTCAGTGAAAAGCTGCTGGTGAGGAAAAAAGCACTTGTCCTTCTGAAATGGCAAATACTTGGAATCCTGTTCCTTTGGGGCAACCATTCTTTGGCTCATCATTGCTAGAAATTCTTTGGTGGCTATAAAATGATGCAATATTATATATGTTTTGTTTGCATAAATGCACCTATGAAATTGTTACCATGCTAGAAAGCAAGCATCTTTGCAATCTTTGCTAGTGCTGACCCTACTAATTCAACTCTCCTTATTTTACAGGTTCAAAGCTGATAACATAGATGCTGAGTCTGAGTTCCACAGAGATGACTCAGACATGATTTCTGTAAATCATCAGATAAAATTGATATAGTGGCTATAAATAAAGAAGAATATATGCCACTTAAAACAAAGGAATTCAGAGTTTGAATCAGATTACTTACCTAGGACACTGGCAAAACTCCAAGATAAACCTGATTAGAAATGTTCATAGATATTGCAGATTTGAATTCACCTTTAATCCTGAGTAAAGGATGGAATAGTGAGTGAAAATGCAAGTTGCAGGAGCTTGGTGATTACTTGAAAGACACCTGCTTATTGAAGGCAGAAAATGACTGAGAACGTACAGCTTCTGTGCTGTAAAACAGCATGCGTGGATTCAGTTATTGGTACTGAATTTGGGGTGCGGTAGGAGGGGCCCATCACATGCTCAAGGGTTTTCATGGAATTGCATGTGCAGTCAGCCCACCCATGGAAATGAGGGCTTAATTCTGCCCCCACATTTGCACAGCCAGTCAGACCTCCTGTAAGGAGTGAAGAAAATGCTCTTGCTCTGCAAACTTCTTCAACCCCAAAATAATGTGAGGTAACTCCAACTTTTGCTCTTTAGTCTGAGAACAAAGTAGAGCATGCAACTTATGCCTTAATTTTTGGTGGGTTCTGCTGAAAAATCAGGCCTCTGTTAAGCCATATCCAAGCTTTTAATGCCAGATACATTGAATTCCACAGGTAGCCTTCAAGTACCTCATCGACCACTAACCATTCCTGTTATAAAGTATACTGAGTAGTGAAGCTAAGCTGAGGAAAGGTAAAGTCTGACTAGAATCAAGTGTACTTAAGGATAACGAGGGACTTTTGTTGATTTGTATCCTCTGCGTTTTGTCTGTAGCAGTGTCACCAATTTATCAGACCGTTGTTCACCTACTTCAGGTGAATTCCCTCAAGTAGAGCAAGAAGTTTTGGCCACTAAAAAGCAAGGCGGTCTTAATTTTGAGTGGTGACTGCTGCATGGTATCTATGATGTAAAGGAAAGAGTTCACATAATTACTAGAGTTCAGGATGGAAAAGGTCTGGCAGTTAACTCTGCAGTTAAGGATGCCTCTCCTTAACTTACAGCTTGGCTACTGATAAGGGATGAGTAGGGGAAACCGACCCTGTTTAACTATTTATTTGTTTTCTTCACCCTGTAAGATTTCTTTGGCTTCACTCTGGCCTTGCTGCACAGTGAAACACTGCCTGCAAACTTGTATTGAGTAGGAAGGTGAAGGAGGGTGAAACCTGGTATGCTTCACTCCTCAGGGTGTTCTCTGGGTGATTTCACAGCTTCTCTGCAGCAGCTCTTCAGAATTGCTCTGACGCTTCAATGGGCAGGGCAGTGCTGAGGAAGGTATTAAGGGTCGATCTGTTTGCAGCACTTTAGAATAGGGGAAGATTCTCACTGGTTCCAGCCTTCTGCTTTTTCAAACTGCTTGGAGAGAGTTAATGTCAATCGTGCGCGTGTGTTTTGGAGTGGGCTGGGGTTCTGACCTTGATCATACTCTGCTGGGGTAACTTGCAAATTCTGCTGTGATATCCCACATCAAATAAGAAGGCATCTTTTGTGCCTTTCTGGACACTAAGTACAGCAAGAACTCCTCACCTTCTTTTCCAGCCGGGCTGAAACGCTGCTGTGACAAAAGCCTGCGCTGTAGCACAGTGGCTTGTATTCCTGGCAGCTGGAAGACTGGCTGTCGTGGCCGCAGTTGCTTAGGAGCCTGGAGATGGTCTGAATTTTTGTCTGACTTGAAGGCAAAATCAATGCTGATCTTATTTTAAGATTGTGCACAACAGAAAGGAGGTGATGAATCTCCACCCTGATGCTTTTGGACTGGTTTCACTTCCCACACGTGGGTTCTAAATGCAGTTGGTGTGGGAGCTGCGTCAAAATGCTTTGTTGCCTTCTGCTGTGGGCATCCTTGTTTGCTGAAGAGGGGTTGTTGGCTTTACACTTGTAAAGCTGGATATTCTTTTGCTGTTGAGAAATAAAAGCAACACTTTCTTTTATTGGATAATGAGCAACAGGCTTGTGTGGATACTTAAATGTTAAGCAGAAGAGAATGTATCAATGTCATGTCTTAGACAAGAGAGGCCATACCTTCTCTCTTCTTACATTCCTATAAATTCTTCCTTCGATGGAGATTTGGATCTGGTCACAGTCATAGGCTCTTACACTAGGAGGCCTTTTAGTCATAACTGACCTTGCTGTGGTGGCAATGATTTGTCCGAGCTTAGCAATTTTTGACAACACAACTCACAAAACACTTGCATGTGCGTGTTCTCAAACATGTAAAGCAGCTTGTCTTCATGAAGCAATGGTTATTGATTAAAAGAAAATTAAAAAGTCATAATGCTATAGTGGATTACTTCTTAAATGTCAAAAATAGTTATCTTTTGTTTTAAAGATGGGAGGATTTCTGAAAATCACTCAACTGACATTATGCTTAGGGACCTGTTTTTTAAACAGAAATAGCTCCATGAATATTCACTAGTCACATCTGGTCTGTTGTTCCTGTTGTATGTCCAAACACTTGTTCTTGCGAATCACTTGATTTTTTTTTTTTTTGCAAGGAATTATGGTTGCTGGCTTTATTTCCTGCCTCCTTTTCTTCACCCACTGAACAAACCCTCCGCAGTGGTACTGAATCCCCTCTGACCCCTCAGGGGCATTGCTGCTTCCCAGCGTAGCATTCACTGGTTGTACGCGTGCCAGCAGAGAAATGAAGATGACCTCTGTGATTTGATGCTAGTAGAACATTGTCCTGACATTGTAATTCCAAGTTTCAGAACAAATACCTCGTCAGCCCCACTGTTAATTGTCACAGTTGCTGTTGGTATGATCTAGCAGTAATAATCATCTCGCAATGTGTTGGAACATCTCTGCTAACATACCTGACTGCTACCACTGGGATGTGTGCTTAGTGCAGTGTGTCCTCCACTTGTACCAGAGCTGTTTAAAAGGGTAGCCCAAGTGGGAGATGAGCCTGATTTGTATTTTTCTCTAGGTTCATGGACTGCCCAGTAACATAAAGCTGACAGATATTAATCTCTGCAAACATTGAGTTGAAACTCTTATCCATACTGATCTTTATAAACCAAATTATATTTTCCAGTTAGAAGTATTGAGCTTCCAGCAAGGTACGCCGCAGAGCTGTTTGCTTGATTATTCAATTCCAATCAAAGCCTGAGAGGATTAGATTTCCCTAGTGTACAGAGAGCAGATAAACCTGCTCCACATAGCTGGTAAATATGATTTCTAACGTTGTAAGATCCTGTAACGAGAAGCCTTAGGTAATTAAACTAAGTTCTGGCTTGCTACTGATTTAAGAGCCATGTTGGTACTTTCTTTTTTTAACTTAGGAGTCCAGTTAAGCAAGATTTTGTTGCAGGAAACTTACAGTGCTATTTGCTTGCACTGTGAGAAACTTGCAGAGAGCAAGAGAAGCTGAGGGAAAAAAAATCTACAAGTCTTTGTTACACTTCTTTGCTACCAGAAAATGGACTTCAACCGCACACAGTCCTCCATCCTCCCCGAGTGAGCCTGAGTACAGGTGATGGTTGCACTGAAGCTCTCCAATTTTCTCTTGAGAGTT
The DNA here is from genome assembly GCA_013399115.1 of Anseranas semipalmata. Taxonomy (NCBI): domain Eukaryota; kingdom Metazoa; phylum Chordata; class Aves; order Anseriformes; family Anseranatidae; genus Anseranas; species Anseranas semipalmata. The sequence continues at coordinate 36,432 of VXAA01003519.1, forward strand.
TTTTGCTGGGCGTCTTTTTTTTTTTTTTATTAATATTATGTTGTTATTCCTGCTTAGGTTGTCTCTTCATCATCCTTCTCATGTGTTGTGTTGGAGAGCAAGGTGTTTTATTTTTGTGCAGGAAGGAAAGGGGAAGAGGCAAAACTGTAGATGGTTTTTATCAAAGGGTTCCCAGAGTGTTTAAACTTTGCTCACTGTGGCACTATTTGCTGTGCCTGGTTACATTCCCACAGCTTAACGGAGACTGTAGAGCTTTTATTAGTAATTAGCTCGTTGTGGCTTTAGGGCTTTCGGATGCGAGTAGTTGTTTTCATTGGAGGTATTAATTATGAATCACAAACCTGTAAACAGCTATAGCCAAGAATGTGCACGTTTGCAGATATGACTGTTTTGCTGTTCAGCTCTGGGTTTGCTCTGCACTGCCCTCATTGTTGTTGCAGAGAAGTGTATGGAAAACATGTTTTTAACCTCCTAGATACTATTGAGTTCCTGCATTGCAGTCTGCGAAACTGTGGGAAAACAGGTCCAGTCGTTTGCTTTCTAAGCAGTCTGTTTTAAATAAGGTGGTTTGAACAGGTAGAAGCAAGGACTTGGAGCCCAACTTTCAAAAGGCTGTCCTTTTAAGATCTTCTTATAAACACACTTTGAATTTATTTGATTCCCATTTTGGGGGATGAGGGAGATGGGGAGAGGCGATTTACAGCTCAGTGTCACTGGTGCTGGCTTCATTTCCAGTGTTTTGTTTTATTTATTTATTTTTTGAAAGCAACAGTACCATACTAAGAAGTAAAATGAAATTCTCTTCCTGTCATAGTTGATAGCAAATCTTCTTTTTAACCCAGTCAAGCTTAGTTTTCACTCTTTCATGTGGGAAGAGCTTGCTAACTACTGAAAGAAACAGGATCCTTGATATTACCAGGGATCTTGGGAGGCTCCTAACAGCCTCTTGTGGCTGTTGGGATCCAGCAAGACAGTGGACGTCATGGCCTCAGGTTAGAAGCCTGGTAGAGATGGTGGGATGTCTGGATTTCTTCTGTGGAAATAGTCTCTGACCATGTAGGATGAATAGCTCTTGACCACTGGATTTATCAACAAAAAGGGAAAGCCTAAAACGGGGTAACTTCGTAATTCTCTGGTCATGAACTGTGAGAAAGCAAGAGCTGTTTTAGTGCATGTGTTGGATTGTTGATGTCTGTGGAAAAAAGGAGCTGCTGTTTTGGGAAGGTGCTGCTACACTTTGCTAGCTGTCCTTTTGTAATAAGAAGGGGGCATCTTCCTCTCCTAGACCCTGCTTTGTGTGCAGTCCATGAGAAGCTCTGTGCTAGACAGCAGTTGTCTGGTGTCCCTCAAAACCTACCTGTGTTGTTAGGCTTGCTTGTTTTTCCCAGCAGGTTCCCTCCTCCCCTCCACCTGCTCTTCTCTTGGTTTTTACTAAGAGCTCTCCCAGTACCTGTCTAACCACAAAAAAAAAAAAAAGAAACGTGACAAACTAATTTCATAGAGGTAATAAAAACTGAATCATAAGTTGGCTTTTGAAAAGTAATTTTCTTGGGCAAATTCTTGAGGTACTTTCATTATTGCTAATTTCCTTTCTTCAAATGTGCTTTATAGTGTGAGGTAGGAGGAAACACAAAAGCTGTATGATTAAAAAATATATATATTTCTTTTTATTGCAAGGTTAAGGCCTCGACAGTTCTTTGTCTGATTTAGATTTATGTAAAAGGATGGGGGAAGGTGCTTTTATCCATAGTTTTCTCTCCTCCCCTTCCAAGTTAAGAAACAGGTGGTCTGACCTGTGTAAGGTTTTAAGTGTTGGAATTGGCATCAGTGTCTTTGTAAGGATTATTTGGATAAATAAATGAAAAATAACCAGGAAGCATAGAAGTGTAGTCTCTTTGCTCAGTGTGAAAGCTCATCTACATAAAAATAGCAGGCTCGCAATATGTGACTGAGATGGTTCCCCTGACCTAAATAAGGAAAGCAATTACCTGATATTTGGAACATGGCTTTACTTCTAGCATTTTGTCCTACCTTCCCTCCTCCTGTCCGTCAGCACACTCTTTTCAGCAGTGTTGCCGCTTCAAATATCCCATAATTGAAGCACATGCAAGTCCTGGCTATCGCCTGAATGGCAGATTGCGAGGTGACTGTTTGAAACGGGGCTGTTTTTATAAATAGTGTGACACGGTGCATGGACCCGGAAGGAAACTGATGGAGAGTTGTTAATGATGAAAGGTATCTGCAGTATCTAATCTAGGTATAGCTAGCCAAACATGATTTTAAGTTAAGCCTAGATTTGTTTCATATTTAAGTTAATGTTTCCTGAAAATAAAGATAAGCTTACTGCTATTCTTGATCACAGGCAGTTAGATTAATGGTTCATCACAATGTGATGGAGCCCGAGCTGATTTTTATTGTTTTCTTTAATGAGTATATTGACTTCAGAGTGTGACACTGTTGAAGAGGAAGAAATGCATCAAAATTGAAATCTGTTTAATACCCGTTGTGTTTTACTGGTGTCTTTTTCTCAGTTAATGAGATTCTGGTTTAGATCTCAGAATCAAATCAAGCCTTTTCAGTACAGTAGCTAAGAAGTATTTCTGTTGCAAAGCTTGTATATAACTACTGTGGTTTAGAAAAATGGGTTACACGGAAATAGATCGTGAAACACTACTTCCATTAGAAAGAAAAAAAAATCAAGATGTCAGCCCTGTGGAACAAATCTTGGCAGAATGTTTTTGGAGTGGTCCTTGTTTGCATTTGTCCTTATTCTTCCTGGTAGCCCTCATGGGTGTGGTCATTGCTTTAACTGAATGAAATTGTAAGTTTCACTTCTAATGTTTGCTGAACTTCTGTAAACTTGTTTAACCACTGCCACCTGTATGGAGGTGATGTCTGGCTTGTGTTGGCCAGTGGCTGCCTTTCCAATAGCCTTCTGGACAAAAGCATATAGTACCTATTCAAAAAGTATTTAACCAGTGAACTTACAAGAGTGTGTGTATATGTCTGTTTAAACCAAGCTCTCAATATGATATTTAAAGAAGAGATTGTGAATTGGAGCTTTAAAAGCTCCTCACAATACTGCAATGAAGAGACAGCTTATTTCTGTGTTGCCTGTTTGCCCCTCTGGTACCAATCTAGACTAATCTGTTTCTTTTCAGATAGAGAATTTGCTCAGTGAGGTGAAACCGTAATACCCTCATGGCTGACCTTGACTTTACAGTATAAAGTTTGTGTAGCATCAGTTGTCCAGTTCTTGAGCAAAACCTCTTATTCTTGTAACAAGTTGCAGTGTTCCAGTTTATGCAGTTTAATTTCCTTGGGTAGGAGGCTGCTGACCTGATATTAGTCCTGTCTATTAAAAGACTAGAAACAAGCAAAGGCTTTTTTAATATTGATGACCAAAACTTAGACCTGGGTGTCTAGAACTGATGAACGTTGTGCTAAGGAGACCATCTAGTCCCATGTATCTTCTCCTTCCTTTCTTGGCTTGTAAATTGGCTGCACCAGTTAATATGGATATATCTGTGCCATTGCCAGGTTCATTGATCCTCCTTTAGCTAGTTTTCGGGGAGGTTGTACTCATACTTTCGGTACTTTCTGGAAAGGAAATACAGTTGGTGTTTTAAAGTGTGCAAATTTATTTTTCTCCCTCCACAATGTGAACAAGGTTGAAGTTTGCCATGTATAGCTCTAATTGCTATATTGCATACATGATGTTGGAATGTGGATATAAGGGATTGTTTTGTTTGGAAAATATTTCGTGTCTGCCATAAATTCAGCATTAAGGCTGTGACAGGCAGCAAGACTTTTGATGGCTACAGACTGGAAGTGAAAATGATGGTGCTGAAGGGTGAATTCATTGACAGGTTTCAGCTCTGCTTGTTCTGTAACAGCACGGTGGAAACAAGCAGTATCCCAATAGAGATGATCTTCAGGAAGATGGTTTAGAGCCCTGTGGGTCTTGAAGTCAAAAACTTGGTTTCACCCTTAAGCCAGTGGCTAGCGTACCACATACATTTTGAACCTGTGTTTGCTCTTACCATTTGCAATACAGTACGAAAAGGAACAGGGGAAACTTTGCAGCCTGGGTTTTTGTGGTGATAGCCAGACATCACCTTAGCCTGTGAACTGAACCGCTGGGGTCTGGAAGGGTGTCCTTGGCAGGCTGCTGAGCTCTTGCCGTGTGCTCTTGTTCCCCGCACGTCTGCCGTTGGCCCTGGAGAGAGAACTGGGTCTGGGTTAGAGGGGTGTTTGATCTCACCTGTTCCAGCTACTTCTACAGACAAACCACTCAGCTCTATTCAAGCTGAAGCTGCAGGCATAACTCTGCTGTTATTATGGATTAAAAGCTATGCATGTGCTTGTTAAATAAAGCTATGATGGCAGTCCAGGTGGAGAAGAGGTGGCTTGCTCATTACTGTTGCCTTTCTGGAGGAGAACATGGGAATTAAATAAGAATCTACAATTGGAGAAGTAATAGCTATCTCCTGTCCTTTCAGATGCATCTTTAACCTGCCATAATCACTATGCTCCTTTCTGACTAAAGTCTGTCATGTTCTTTCTTGTGTCCTCCTCTGTGCTTGCCATCTGTGGACAATTATCTTGCCTGCAACTGCTCTGTCTCTTGGCATTTCCTTAAACAAGAAAGTCTGTAGGAAAAGTGTTCATTTTGCTGCTGCCTCCTTTAAAAAGGAATATCTGGCACATCTCTAACTGAAGCCAAATGGCTGTGGAACAGGGTGAAAATTGTGATCTTGCTTATGTTACAATATTTGCTACCCTGAGCTGTTTCACTAAAAGCAACATTGGCTTTTGTTTCTACGTGGCAGGCCTACACAGGCAGCTAACGTAGTGCATAACTAACATGCTAATTGCAACAGAGCTTGACCCCTCAGTGCAAGTGCAGCCAGCCTGCCTCGTGTGCACTGCAAGGCAAGAGTTTCCATACAGGCAGTTACCGCGGCATAGTTAATGAGCTATGAATGTGCACCTACCTTGCTTGTAGCCTACTGCTTGTGTCACCGTTCCTGAGGATTTCGTAACTCTTTCAGTGTAGCATGCATCATAACTTTCTCAACTCTCTGACCTTTGCGGCCACACCTGTGGCAGTATTTCACTTGTGTGGCTATCTATATGACCATAACTTTTTGCAAGAAACACGAATGTTTGTTGTGACTTAAAGCCAATCTTACTCATTTTTGCTTTATATATGAGAAGTCTCTCTTAGACCCTCTTTGTAAAACAATCCCTTTTACCTGAACATCAGTCCTGTTGTAGGCTTCATGTTGTTTTGTTCACATTCATCTTAGGATAATTAGTCTTCCTGAAGCGTAAAATAAGTTTCCTAAAGACATTTATTGCAGATGTTTATCTGCTACTGCAGTCAGTTCAGACCTGGTAGAGAAAAGTGAAATTCTTCCTCCTACCAGTTCATGTCGTTCTGGTTTCTCTCTGGGGAGAGGGGGAGAGAGGGAGCCACAGCCATAATATGTTAACTTGGGAAGGAGAAGGGGGGGTACAAATTAATGCTATGTTTCTTCATCTAGAAACATCTGGGACTGTTGGGATGTGTGTGTGATGTTCATTCACAATGATGTCTGGGTGCATGTATGGGGACTTTCAAATTGCTGACAGATCAGTGTGATATTTTGAAAGCCGTCTTGTCTAGCTCTGTAGACTTTTCCTGTGTGCTGTTTTGTTGGGGGATTTGTATCTTTGGGGGCATGGGGCTTTTTTTTTTTTTT
>VXAA01003519.1:42207-189890 GCA_013399115.1 Anseranas semipalmata
TTTTTTTTTTTCCCTCCAAGCAGGTTAAAAATGAGAAGATGCTTATGGGGCTAGGGAAGAGCTTTCCCACTGGGACTGCTATGTTTTGATGAATCTTGTTCTTTAATCTCATCAGGCCTAATTAGCAGCTCTGGCTTGGCAAAATTAACTCTTTTGCCAGTTGGGTTTAGATGCTACTGATTTTTTTTGACTATTAAGTAACCCCGTTACATTTTCCGAAGTCTGATTTGTGCATTGGGCAGGCAGCAGTACAAATCTAAATGGGCAAGTAGTTCAGCTGTTGAAGGACAGGACCCAGGGTCACACAGGATCATGGAAGGCACTGAGTGTTTGTTGAAACCAAGAATGCTTAGGAAAAGTTGAAGGGTTTAGAAGCAGGTACTCTATGCAGTGCTCACAAGGAGATGGAGCTCTTTATCTGTGTCTTGAATTAAGCATATGGCATTGACTTTGAAGGGATAATGAAGATAATGGGATGAAGTTGAGAGAATCTGGGGCCTATCACTTTACAGTTGATGTGTGTTTAGGCTTTTTGTTGAGTTTCTTGGAGATGGGTCAAGGGTGGACCATGAAATTTGTCAGCAGGGCAGGCTCAGCTGTTTCTTCTGTTTTAATGCAGAAATGGCTCTTGTGTGCAAGGCTTCCCTGTTGGAAAAGAGTTAAGAGCGTTGCTAATTAGCTGAAACACTTAATCCTCTTGCTAGACTAGCTGCAGATAAACCTTCAAGCAAGGTACATGTTGAACTTCAGCTAGGAATAGGTGTCTGAGAAAATTAAGAAGATACAGCAAATAAAATATTGTTCTAATATACAGAAACTGAGTCCCTTTCTGCCCTTCCACTCCAGACCTCCAGTTTGACCCTCACTTACTGCTTAAATTACAGTGATTTCTTTACAGAATTACTAATTTCTCCTGCTGAATTTACACCACTGTGACTGTAAGGACTTTAATGGGATCTACTGCTGACTCACCTCTGCAATGGAGGAAAAATTTCCCCCATCACCCCAGTAATTGCCTTTTTTGAGGGGGAGCATGACAACAACTGTTCAAATTTTGGTGAGAAGCTATAGTGCTACAATAGTTTCTGCTTAATTTCCATAGGAGCTACTTTCTAATGCTAATTTCACGCTTGATAAATACGGTCCATTGTTGCCTAGGCAACAAGTTACGGCACAAATGTTCATTAGTGCACTACTGGTTAATGAGTCTCCAGTGTTCTGAAAAAATTACAGCCAGAATTAAGTGGGTTTATTCACCTTAATCTTAAGTTACCAACAACCTAGGAGACCAATCTGCAAAATGTTTCCAGTTAAAAGTGGTACCTGAATTCAGTGATGACAGTAACCAGAAAAACCTGTACAAGTGTTTGGTACATCACTGCCATGGTAGATGCTCAGATCCTTCTTGATCCTTCTTTGGAGGCCTGCAGCTTTATGAGGATGACTTTGTTATGAACAGCAAAATATTTAAAAGTTAAAAACTGAAATCCCTGGAAATGTACCTCTTGTCAGCATTCATAATCTTTCTTAGTATTGTCTGCCTTGGCCAAGTAAGCCTGACAGGTTCCAATCGACTTCAAAAGTTAAATCTTTGTGCTGACAGAGTCTTGCAATCTGTCATTCCCAAATCTATTGTAAACCAAATTAGAATATACTTGATTTGATGTCTTGAGGCAACGTTAATATTTTTCAATGTGAACATGTCAAAGGACACATTCCCCCAACAAAACAGCAAACAGAACAGTCTACAGAGCAGGACAAGATGGCTTTCAAAATATTACACTGCTCTGCCAGTGATTTGAAAGTCCCCGTACATGCACCCAGACATCATTGTGAGTGAACCCCCCCACACACACCTCAACAGTCCTAGATGTTTCTAGGTGAAGACACATAACATTAAACTGCTAGAGGCTGGTTTTGCACCAAGTTCTGTTTCCATTTTTGTAGAAGAGTTGAGGTCTCATTTGTAAAGATTTGTTCAACTTGATTCAGTTCACATGTAATTAAGGCAAGAATGCTCGGTTGGTTGAGAGGGGGCTCTGCTTGTTGACCTTTTCTTTGGTGACTCAGCATGGAGAACTCAACACTTCCCTGCCGGGCAGAGACCATTGTTAACTTTTCTTCCATTATTATTTTTCATTTAAAAGCTAATTTACTCTTTTGCCTTCAATCCATGTCATACGCATTATTCCAGCTGTTAAGTAATATGAAAGTTTGTCTTTGGCAGGCTGCACATGTCATCTTGCCTTGGGAAATCAAAAGGCAAGATTACATAACAGCTGACAGTAAATTTGGCTCCAGAATGTCATTAAACTAATGAATACTGAGTTTTCTTTTCCAGTCACAATATTCTTGAGTTCAAAACTAGAAACTCTTTTTATGTGAAACCTAGAGTGTATTTAGGAGAATTGCAGAACTGTAGGAGCCTTCTGCTCATACATCATTAAATAGAACATACCCATTGGTTTAAAAATTGGAAATACAATGTAGGTGTATGGAAGTCAGTTGTCCTTAGGTGAATTTAAAGTAATTTAATCTTTAAATTTTGTCTGCTCCAAAGTTACTATTACAGTTGCCTAAATTTGACATGGTTCGATATCACCTGCTGAAGGAATCTGCCTGCCTATTTGAATGCAGAAAAGCATCGTCTTTTTTAATTTGTAAAATACTTCTCAAAATTTTTTTGTAATTTGATTTTTGAACACTGATTCTGTTTTCTTTTGTGGAAGACTAAAGAATTCTAGGACATAAAATGCTAAGATTAGAAAAAAGGACAAATACCTAGCACAACCATGTATTTATTATATGCTATTAGAAACAGCCTTAGAATGAAATTCAATTTCCATGTATTTTAACTGAAACCCAAGTTGTCCTAGAACTGCTCAATTCACCTTTTTATCATTGTAGCTATTTAAGGGCTTCTGTAAGAAAGAAAGGAAATAATCACTTTCATTTAGATTAAAAACATATTTTCATATGAAGAAGCAGTTTTGTCACATCTCAGAACTCCCTGTTCCTTTGATTTCTGTTGTAAGAATACATTTTGCTGCAGGAAGGGTGCTGTATTTACACTATGGCTTCAATACTGTAGCTATTTTAGATGCTATGTTGTAACTGCTATAATATCAATACAAGTCAGAATGCGTGCTTGCACAAAAAAATTGTTACAGTACTGTATTCAGTCTTAACATGTTTGAAAATCCGCAGTGGGCAGGAGTTTGGGCTTTTGTTATGTTTTTGTTGTGCAGTTTTTTTGTTCTCTTGTCTTTAGAGAGGCTTTTATCCATCAGGCTAACGAGAAATTAGGTTTTCAAATAAGAGAAGAATATAGTAGGATGCATGGATGTGGACTGCTGTTTAGGATGCTGTTGACTAGGATGCACTTGATTATTTCTTAACAGAAGAAACTTGTTCAAGCAATAATTCATGCTGTAATTTTTGTTATTGCCTGCTATGAGAAACAGAATACTAAATGCATTTAAGCACGCTTTCCCTTTTTGAATATCTTGGATGAAAATTGTGTTTCTGGTGCTTAAAATGACCTTGTTCTGAAGCAAGCCACATGCATGATGTGAATAATGATGCAAGTACTCCATTAAGCTACCAGTTTGAGTAGTCTCTAGCGTAGGTGACTTGGATTTTCATGTCTGTGCATTGCAACAACCCTCATATGAACACAGTAACTGTGAAGTGGGGTCCTCATTACTTAGCTCAGATGTTAGGCTTTTCTTGCACAGCAGGGAAGTCTATTTTGCAAAACTAATCAGAATCCCAGGGCAGGTGAGATGCTTAAAACTATATTGCGTACTTACACATGTACTGGCCCAGATATCAAGGGCAGATGATGAAAAGCACCAAGCAGAAAAGTCACATTAAGGATAGCTGGATTAGTTAAAAATAAATGGACGTTTTAACATTGGCTAGGATAATAAACCTGATGCAAAAGTGGAGCCTATATGAGTCACAACCATTTTAAGAAGCAGCATGTTCCTTTTTCAATTATAGGGTAATTTTCCTAAGAATTTTTTTCTTCCTTCTTTCTCGGAAAGCTGTGGCAAGCTCCTCAGGGTTCAGAGTTCCCATGGCAGTACCAGCTTGTTGATCTATGGGACCTTCAAGTTCCAGCTGAGTCTCTTCCAGTAGGACTTGTCCCCATTCCTATTTCTCTGTCAAGAAACTGTTTTGTGTAGGATCAAGGCAAGTGAGTAATGTTCTTTCAAAATCTATTCAGAATCTGCTTAAAATTAAGAGCAAAATAAGCAGCACATGCTCCTTTTGGATAATTTGGTGCTTGCAGTCTTGTGCTAGTTCTGCAAGTAGTACAGGCAGAGTGGGTCAACCTGGGAACTGTAATCGTGAGTGAAAATATATGGTTCTGTTTACTCAATCTTAAACTTGCAGGCAGATTTGATTTACTAGTTCTGCTTGCTTTGTATGCGTAGCCTACTCTGCTCAGTATTAAAAGGCAATAAGTGTTAACACTCGTATAAAATACTTCAATCTGGACATAGTGTTCAAGGTGCTGACCAAATGTACAAAGCGTTTTGTGAAATGTTCAGGCCCGCTGCCTCAGGGTATGCTGTTCCAAGTGTACTAAACCAAGATGGGTAAGCCGTGATGAGGGAGGGGTGAAGAACCAGCTGGCGAAGCGCTGGCACAAAGAAGGCTGGGGCAAGATCTCACTGAGTTACTGAGAACTCTAGCCAGGCTTCTGAAGGCGCAGGAGTCCTGCATGGTACCCACTTCACAAGGGTGCCACCTTTTCCTATGGAAGTCCCCAGATTGCAGATGTTTTGGGGAGTGTCAGTTAGAGGTAAGACGTGCCCTTCCCGAGGTGTTTGCTCTTGACTGTTGCTGTGAAGTGTGCTGGACGAGGTGGACCTTTTGTTTCCAAACAAATCAAAAGTGTAAGGCAAGGTGAGATGGTCCTGCCAGAGCCCCACCCTCCCCCTGCAACGTCCCACTTTATCTGGTCTATGCAGGTGATCCCTCTGTAAGTTTGGGATATTAAACCCAGAGTAAGCTATTCACTTTCTTTTCTGGGTTAGCTTTCGACAAATCTGCTGTCCTGAGCTGGGAGAGGGGCTAGAGAAGAACTGGGGGGGGACGGGACGGGACAGCTTAAGGACAGGTGTTGCTCCAGCCAGATGTGTTGCGCATCTGCAGCTGCTACTACCCTTCTTGGTGTGCCTTACTGTCTGGGGCTTCAGAACATTGTGTTAGCATGTGTGCCGTCACCTGTTGTACAAGAGGAAGCTGCCACAACTTCAACCCCGAAGTTGAGCTGGATATGGTCTCAGGGGACCTGTTATTGCCCTTTACACTGTGCTCTGGCTGATGTGGGAGCACCCTGATGTGACATGTCCCATGCTGGTTGTAATTATTGATGCCAGGCTTCTGACTGTGTTCTTTGATCATTGATATTGCCTCCTCTTCTCTCTCCTTTTCTTCATCTACCATTGAAAATAAAAGCTGTCTTCAGACAATTTCAACTTGTTAATTAAATGCATCTGGCAAAAAACGTGGTGGTTTGGGCAGAGGTAGCTTTGCTGTTGTTGCTTTCATAGGGATGGCTGCACCCTGCATCAGGAGCTGTTGGTTTGCATCCGATGGGCTTGGAGCACAAAGAGTTGTATTGCTGACGAGTGAGATAAAAACCTCCTGCTGGTGTTGAACTGCTCCTGTTGCTTTTTCGCCTTGAACTTCCAGTGGCTTTAACTGTGTAACATCTCTGAGAGCAACAGTTCTGTTGCAACCAGGACTGTTTTTGTTTAAAAACAGTTGTTTTTAAGATGGAAGCCTATGTTTGTCTTCTGTCAACAGACAAGTTTGTATCCTGTTCATGTTTAAAGATCTTTGAACCCTCAACTAATTCAAAGGGGTTTAAATAACTGTTCTGGCTCCTGAGCTTTACACACCTGTTTCTAGGAAGGGTGCTGTTTGCAACATATTTCTAATACCTGCCTGATTTAAGAACACGTGCTTATCACTTTCATGTGGGGACACAGATTGTTTCTTAGGCCTGGTTAGGTGTGACCATAATTAACTCTGCATTTCTGTTTTTCTTCATAAGAATATGCTGAAGTCGTGTTTCTCAACCTTATTGGAAAGGATTTTCAAAACCAGGACGAGGTGTCTGGCCATAGTGTTGTGTGTGTGGGGAGAATAGCCATAGCCTGGGGTTGCAGTGTTCTGTTGAGATGTGCTCGAATGGCTGAGTGTGAACTCCCCTGGGCAGCAGTTCCCACCTGCTCTGTAGCTGACCCACTCCTGAAACGCCAGTGCTGTTCTGTACCTATGGGGCCAGCTCTGGCTCTGCCCCCCCTGGCACCAGGTTAATAAATCTGGGTGGCTGGATGAAGCTGAATCCCGTCAAAGATGTATCTTGATACATTTGCGCTGCTGCAGTGTTTCCAGGTCTCGGTGTGTGGAGTGGGCATCCTGGATCGGACCAGGAGCCCTTCCAGCTCACGTCTTGTTTCTGGTAGCAGCAGAGAACAGAAGTCTTGAGAATGAGTAGTAGGGCCCGCATATGTACATGCATGTACATACATAAGGGCCATGTACATCCATGTATGCGTGCATGTGCAGGGCTGTATACATCCCCAGTACACCTTTTCTACCTCCAGGTACCTGTGGCTCCAGGCCTGTCTGAAACAGAAACAGCATCCTTTTATTTAGTAGCCTTCAGTTGATTTCTCCTCCTTGAATCCCTCCCTTTTACTCTTTTAACTTATATTTACTTTTATCACTCACAGTATACTATGCCAAGACATTGTCCTCCACACCTCGAGTGCGCATGGCTACTTACCTCCTTGATGGCTTTGACCTTGCTATCAGTTCACGTTCCTTATCTTTTCTGCTGGAAAAGAACATGAGCAATGCTTTCTTTGTTACTTTTTCCATGTCACTGACTTTTATAGACCTGCAGAAGCCATAATGAATCTGGAAGTGGTTATTCATCTGAACTGCTCATCCTGATGGTACAGTGCAAGCATATGATCCGTGAGAAACTGAACCAGAAAAACTGTGAGTCACCAGCTGACCATAGGAAAAGGCTGCATGTGTCAGGTTTCCTTGTTCTTACACTGTTGTTTGAATCTTATTTTTTTGTTCTCACTGCTTTAGGCTGTACCGTGAATGTTGTTTAACAGTGCAGAACAACACAGTGTCCGGGACAGAATAAGGAACAGCATATAATGGAAGCCTCAAGCTGCAGAGGAGGTTCTAAATGGCAGACTGCACCCTGAAATAGCTGTGCTGGAGGAACGGGGTGTCCCTATATTTATCTTCCTTAGGCAAGCAGTAAAAGGCTTAAATGCCACTCGTGAAGATTCAGGCTACATATTAGGAAAAAGTGATGATAGAGCAATGGAATAAGTTAATCAGGGAAATTTTGGACAGCACTGGGAGGTGAGGATGCTCAAAAGATGAGTTCAGTGAGAAGATGGAAATTGTTGTGTTTGCCTAGTTAGGTCATTTCTCTCTGTCATTGCTGACCTCAGGTAGAGGTAGATATTAAAGGAGTGGGCTTTTTGTTGATGATGATGATGATGTTTTTTATAATAAACTAGTCCCTTCTATTTGCTAGTGATGCATATTTTCCCCCTGTGAGGAATTTCCCCTGAAAATGATACGTCTCTATGCTGTTTAACAAACCTTGTTTATTTTGTCTCTGAGGATAAACTCAGAGGGTAGGAAGGCTGTTATATTGTTTAAAGAGCGAGAGCACAGTTTACCTGATGATGCTCTGGTTAGATCAGCTTAATTCTTTGCATTGCAAATGTTGTTTCTGTAACCATAATTACAACATGGTTTGTTTAAAAACACCAGAGAAATAGGGCTACTTTAGGAAAGCATTTAGGAAGGCAGGATTCAGATGTAATATAAAATGACAGAGCTATCTTAGCCTGCAGCTCGTACAATGCCTGCTGCTTTACACTTCTGTACTGGACAGCTTAACTCCCTTGTTAATCTATTATATTGAATGTGGAGATTTTTTATTTTAGAAATAGTTTTAAGTTGTGCTTTAAACAAATATCTGAACTTAAGTAGCTTCAGTATCTTCAGTAAGCAGTGCCCATCACTGTATTGATTCAATCCACCTGTAGTTACATGACTACCCTGCCATGTCTGGCAGAATTCCTCCTTACTTCCCCCGCTTACTAAATGTAATGTTTCTTTTTTGATTAGAAAAGTATTATCTTCCTTTTTACTTGTACCCTTCTCCCTCCTTCTTTTTTTTTACAGACCTTTTAATATCAATGTTAATTGTGTGCCTTAATTTAAAAATTCTTCACCCTGTTAAGCCATGATTTCTTTTCAGTGTCTTCCTGGAGGACTTCATTACTTGCCTTAAAGCATATAAGCCACAGACATAAGACATAACCCAGCAAGGTTTAGCTATGTATTGTTTGACAGAAGATGGATATTTTTATACCAGCTGGGCTGACTTTCCTTGGGCTAATCTTAAAAACCCAAAACACAGGCGAGGCCTATATTTGTTTCTGCAGGAATTTTCATGACTGCCTTGGGCCCAAAGCTAGCACATCCAATCTACTTGTGTTAATTTACTGCTGTACTTGGGTGAATAAGCTCCAGGGTCCTGTAGATCTGTCCTATGTTGAGTTGTCTCTGTGCTATAGCCTGTGTTCTGCTTTAGACGTATTCTTTGCGTGTGCCCAATTGATACTTCTTGCAGCATATCAGGTTGATTGAAATACAGTGTTGTAGGGGTTGTCTCTTGGCTGCAGGCAGGGGATGCTAGTGATTTGCCTTCGTCTTAAGGTTTGCTGCCTCTTTTCCCCAAGACTGTCTTTACACTGGTTTTTGGATGAACTTCAAAGTGAGGGTTACATTCTGACAAGTTTAATATTCAGCTGTTTTTTTGGTCTCAAAAGGACCATCTTCTGCTTCCTGCCTTGAAGAGGTAACTAATAAACTTTCTGTGGGTGTTATCAGGTGTATTTCTTTCTTGCTTGGCACCATTCTGTGTTTTTTTTCAGGGTGATGGCCGGTAGCTTTAAAACCAAAGAAAGCTCTTGCTGTTCTCTGCTGCTGTGTGTTCTTTTCCCAGGGTACCTTATAGTCAGGGCAACCCAAATTACATCTCCTCTTTTTATCTGGAAATACTGTTCTGGTGAAAGTTGACACTGACTGTTTTATCTGGGTATTCTGAAGAAACAGCCTATTTCTGTCTGTTCTGGAAGTCCGCACACAATGTAATTTTTGTATACTGTGCTTTTTGTACTTTTATAGCTTACCTTCTATAGCATTGTCTCTGAATGATATGGGTGATCCCAGGGTAGTTTGACCTCTGCTGAGCAGATTTTACCTTACCTGTGGATTTTGAATGTAGTAATATAGTAATATTATAGTAATTCTGCACTCAGGATGTTATTTCATCCCCTGGCAGCTACTGCAAGCATTAAGTATGTAAGCTTCTTCTAGTGTCAGAGGAACATGGGCACTGAAAGGAGAACTGAGGTCTCAGATGCATGTAAATGAAAGAAGATGCTTGGCCTCTGCACAAGCTAGGTCATGTTTCAGTGGGAAAACCTGCTCTGGACCAGATAAGTCCTGTTATCTCGAGCTGTTCCCGAGTCAGCATTGGACCACAGGACCGTTTTTCAGGCAATTCATAGCTCACCTGCTTCAATGTGTGTACTTGTCCTGCTGCTGCTGGGTTTGCAACCCAGCATCTGAGAGCCATGCTGAGTTTGCTGAAGTCAAGAGCCCAAGCCTCCTGTGAGGGCACCATTGCCATATTTATTACAGTGGCATAGGTTGGTGACCCTAGAACAAGGTCTTGTGCCGTAAAGGTACAACACACAGGGCAATGACCTACCTTTGCTCTCCAGAGTGCAGTCCCAGGGGACTGGGAAGAGGACTTGTGTGAGGGGACAGCAATATTTGGCACCATAACTGTGAGGAGGCTTTTTAGACCAGTAGCTCTCAATCTGAGATAGGGAAGGGCCAGGAAGATCAAGCATGTGAGAATAGAAGCAGACAAGCAAAGGTCTGAGGACACTGAGTTTGATTAAAATAAAAGCTTGTGAAGCTGTCTGAATAACTGCTACCTTCTGCTGCTCTCTGCTCTGCTTAGCTCCTCTCTGCAGGCTCTCTGGGCCTCCTGGCTAGGAGGAGGGAAGGTGCCAGGACAGCCTGGTGCCCTGTATGGAGCTGTCAGGTAGCCTCACTTGTCTCGGAGTCCGATGATAGCTAGAGCGAGATGCATAGCAAGCCTCCTTCCCTCCTACAGGGATGCCCACGCGTGTGTCCTTTCTGGGGTAAATGTGCAGTGCAAAGGACACCTTTCAGTGTCAGCATGCATCTGTGCTCTCCTCATTTTGCATGCAGGGTCATGTGTATATATAACCAAGCTAGCTTCTGAACCTGAGGCAGCGTCCGACCTGGCCTCACAGTGCCTCATGTCTTGCATGCAGGATGTTTTAGTGAGAATACCAAGCTTGAAAGATGTCTGGAGCAGATTGGCTATAATAACTAGCTTTGCAAAAATATATATAGATTGGATTGTGACCAAACTCCTCATTCTGGTCATTCCATTTCCTGGAGAAGTAGGTTAGAAGTAGGCTGGGATGAATGTGTCCCTTGTCCAGTTCTTCTCCTCCTCTGCAGAGAGGAACTCTGTTTAAGAGGGAGTACATGGGATTGCTGGAGCTTGTTAGCTTTCTGGGGGGAGGATCTGACCTCATTGCTAGTTCATCTTGGAAAAAAAATCTCTCTAGCAAATTTAGTGGCCCTCTGGAGGAAATTCGGTTTTGTTTTACTGTCTAGAACTGTGCTGGGGTTGTGACTCTGCCTCGCTTCTGCCAAGTAAGCTCAGGATAAGTAATGAACTCTTGAGTAGAAACCTGCTTGCAGGAGCTGCAGCAGCACTTCCTGGATTGTGCTGGGAAGAAGAGCAGCACAGCTCCACATCTCCCCCATCCTCCCTACAGATGGTCTTCACTTCAGCAGTGGAGAGAACAGCAGTGCTGTCTTGGAAGGCTGCTTGCTTTTCTTCCCCACTCCCTTGGTGACAGTTTGCAGTTTGCCATCAGACGTGCTGACAGAGACCTAGCGGCCAAAATGTTCTCCCTTGCTCCTGTGTTATCAGCTGTAAGTTGTAGCTTGCAGCCACAGCCCCTTCTCCGTTTGATCAGTGTGCAGCTTTCAGGGAGGGAGAGTTCAGCAAGAAGTAAAAGCACTATTACAGAGGGAAAGGGATGGAAAGAAATTGCTCAACTTCTTGTTGCCTTAAGGTTTGTGGCCTGGACCTGTAAGCCTCCTAAGATAAATGCTCTGTATCTGCTGAGTCCCTTTGGAGGGGAGCAAGAGACAAGCCAGCAGCCAGCTTCTTTCCAGGGTGACTGGTGCCCCATGTTGGGAGCGCTGCAGTGTCCCAGAGGGTGCAAAACCTGATCAGCACCTGCCCAGCTTCCCTGCTGGAGCCAGCCTGCAGCCTGTGGGGAGGGAGGCCTGAGTGCAGATGGGTCCCTTGATTGAAAAGAAGTGTTAAATCTTTTTCAAACGTCTATTGTGCCTTAGTTTCCAACTAATTACTTTCTTTGTATTGTGATAGTGATTAGCTGAGAGTCAGGAGCCTGTTCTAACTTCTGCTTGAAGCTTCCTGGCCTGGAATTAGTTACGTGGTTTCTGTGCTGCACTTTCTAAGTTTCAAAATAAGAATTATTCTTGCTGTCAAGGGCCCTCTATTTTATCCAGTGCCATTTGTTTTTTGTCATGCAAAAACCAAATCACTTCAGTCTGAATGAAATACAGGAGATATAGCAACATAAGTTGGGTCTTAGACTAGGTGGAAAGGAAAGAAATTTTTAAATGTTACTGAGATACAATTTGAAAAGTCTTATAAAAAAATAAAAACAAAACATCCCACTCTCTTGTCTTAGTGTGTCTGACCAAATACTGCTGATCAGGGTGGAAATGCAGGGATCAGAAGGAGTTGCTGAAGCTGTGAGAGCTGGCAGGCATGTGATCCTGCAGTGCTCAGGTATGCTGGGTGCCACATCTTGTCCCCTTCACTGGTAGGGGAGACATTGCACTCTCTGGAGTGACAAGTCCCTGGCGTTGAGACTTTTGCATGCAGGGAAAGACAGGCCAGGGCTTGTGTGTTCTGCTGATATTTTACCTTCACAATATGCGTTTGAATATGCGAGTTCAGAACTCTCTTGAAAAGGCATGGAGGACCATCAATGTAATGGCAGCTATGTGGGATGTCAAGAGGAGAGAGCATTGTGTTTAAGGCTTGATCTGGTGAATATCTGAATGCAACTGCCATGGTCCACCTTCCTGGAATGCATAATTGATGTGAACAGCACCTTATGCTTCAGGGTTAGCAGTTTCCATTTCTCTGTGGTGTTATGTAGCTGTCCTGTGACAGTCTCTGTAACTGTATAATGTGATAACGTGTCATGTTTTGAATTCCTCCCTCATTAGAGGTGCTTGGGCTTGCTGTGTGCAAGAATGTATGTTTGAATGCGTTCATGCCCTTCTTTGTGATGGGCTCTGTGATTATGCCCAGGACTGGATTCGGCTGGCCTCTGGAGGAATAGCACAACTGTGTACGTACTGCCCTGTTAGGGCAATAGCAGTGTGTGCCACAGGAGAAGGTGCTGATGCAGACACCTGAACTTCAGCCTTGCAGTCCTCATTCTCAGTAGACCTTGTCCCTACCATGTTCTGATGACCATAATGTGAAAAGGCTATGTAATCCAGTCATTTTGTCCTGGGTCTGCACCTTACAGACTGAAGTTAAGGCACCAGCACAGTAGAAACATGTCCAAGCAGGAGGCTATCTGCAACTGGGTTGTGATCCCACCTGACAAGGCTTTGGGGAAGTTACTCATACTCAATTTGTCAAGCGGAAAGAGAAAACACAGAAGCAGAATTACCACTGAATGTTTCATAGGGCTCAAAATGCTTTATGTAAAGTAGCTCTAAAAAGAATGTTGATAGAGCTAAATGCCTGAGGCCTGTGAGTGGTGTCAGAGTGGAGCAGAGCCTGCTCACTGACACAGCCTGGGAAGCAATTCTGCTCCTGCTGCTCTGGGTTCTTTGTGCGAGCTTTCAGTAAGTGGAGTGTTGGAGGCACCTTTAACACTTAGACAAACCCTTAACTTAAGGGAAAAAGCCTGCACACTAATTGCATTTACTGATATATCTCAGCAATAACTACGTTAAATGCCCTGCTTTCTCAGTCTTCAGAACACAAAATGGCGCCAGGCTGCCTCACTTCAGCCTGAGGGACTCAAGCAGAGGAAAGTGTGCTGCCAGTTTCTGAAATTTCATACTCTGTTGAGGCCCTTAGGTCAGTGGTCACCCACTCAATACACCAGCTAAATAAAAGCTGATTGCATTAAGAAAAGGTTCTGTTATTAAAGGGGCAACAGCAGACCAAGGGGGTTTCTTGGAAATGTGCTTCATAACTGTTCTGTTAGTAGCCTGCCTTCTCAGGACTCTTCAGGCCTAAAAAGTAGCACGGTGTTCCAAGAAAATGAAGGAAATTGGGCAATGCTGAATGCTGGTATATGGAACTCTCTCTGAAGATCTTTTTGATCATGTTAAAGGGGTAGGATTTTTCTCAATCAGCTTTGTACATCTTAAGCCTTAATTGTTTTTTCTGCCAATCTAGTTAAAAAATAACAATAGCTATTTTGGGAGATCATGCATGTTTCTTCTGCTCCAGGTAGTGTGAGGCTTTCTGATATTTTGAAAATACAGTGAATTTTTATAATGGGAGAATTAAAGAAAATTCAGTTTACTGCGGAAGTGAGTCCACGGTCTGATAAGTGGCTGGTAAGAGATGGCTCTGATAGAGAGCAGGTTATTGCCTGCAGGAAATATGTGCTTGGATGGCATCCCAAAAAGATGCAGAACCTTCTCCTATTCAGGATAAATAGTCTAGTGAAGTAACTAGAAGGGATTTTGATAAGGTCTAGAGGAAAAGCCCGAAGGTGTTCTTGGTAGCTCTTTTGGCTCATCACTTTTTGCTGGTTCACTGACCACGTAACTATTCAGTTATTCCCCAGTTCACAAACAAGTTATTATATTTATAAAATATTTCTACATATCTACACAAATGCTTCCTACTGCTGCTTCAAGCTGTGGTATTTGTGTTATCCACCTACTGCCCCGCTGTTGCACAGAATTATTTTGGACAGCTTGCTACTTCAGATGGTACCTCATCACCTCTTTCTTCAGAGACTGCAACAAGTTTTTTCTGTATGCTCAGCCTGTTTTTCTGTTTTGTTTTTTGTTTTTTTTTTTACCCTCATCCTTCAAGGAATATTTAAAGATGTGGGCCAAAAAATTGCACAACAACAAATATACTTGACCTGTTCCTGATAGCTTTCCATACTTTCTTGTATGGACAGCTTCCCCTCTCAATAACAGCCTCTTCTGGTTAGTTTTGATAGGTCTGAGGCAAAAACTTGCTGTTTTTCTGTGCAGTGTCCTGGTTGGATGGGGCTGCTTGCTAGTAAACAGCTCAGCTTGGCCATGAAGCTGTGACACATGCTCTGAAGGCAGGAATCAACAGTTTGCATTTAGCAGTGTTAGAGATCACTTTCCTTTACCAAATATCTCATACCTCTTCTGACTGTTGCATCTTTTAGGAGGAGGATGAAGCCCATTCTGCTCTGAAGGACTAATGCACTTGAGCTGTGAATAGTAAATTCTAGGGATTAGTGGATGGGTTTAATCCTACTACTCAACCCAATCATCTCTAATCTTATTACAGTGCTCAGCTGATTAAAAGGAATGGTGATTCCGGTGGGGATACAGCTTTCCCTAGCCTGTTTGCAGGTCCTTATGGGCACCACATTGTAAGCTGCCCTATACTCCTGGGAGGTGCTGAGTGATACAGTCCTTTGCTCTGTACCTTACATAATTGAACCTTTCAAGGATTTGGTGTGTGAGCATTGCTAATAATAGTGTTTGTCTGGCATACTGCTTGGATTTAATCTTTCTACTTTCCTATAGTAATATCCTTGTTAATTGGAATACGTTCCTGTGTTCTGTCTTGTATGTTTAAAATCCTTAAAAAGGTTGAAGGGGAAAGAATGTGTTAGTCATGGAGGGGAAGCTTGCTGGCTTGCCTGAAATCAATACATCTAGCAAATTAATATATTCAAATAGCAGAAGAAACAGTGGTTGTGCTTACTCTCCTCTTCTATTACTAATGACCCTCGGACATAACTTTTCAGATTTGGTCTCCATGCCACATCAACCCTTTATCTCAGGAGAGAGTTCCAGTGCTAAATATTGTAGTGGCAATGGAGATGACAACTTTTTAATGCTAGGTGTGACAATGTTCATTGGCCGAGTACAGATATCACTTGGATAGGCTATCAGCTTGCAATCGCTTACGTAAACAGAAGATACATCGAAGCCTTTTCTGTTTTCTGACACTTCTTATGCAAGCTTGGCGAACGCTGCTCAGTCTGTGCTAAAATAAATTAGTATCGCTGCATGGAATAGGAGGAAAAGCATGGGTCTAGAGTAGGGGAGAGTTGCCCAGGATGATGATGAACCAGTTGTAAAGCAGGAACAGAGCTAAGGTCCCCAAATTCCTGCCCTTTGTTCTAATTGCAGGACTGTCCCTCTTCATTTTTTAAAATGATTGCAAGTATGAATCCAGCTTTGAGTCACTTTAATCCTGCAGAGCTCATCTGTTTGGGAATTTTAACTATGACTGATATCCACCCCCCACTTCATTTCCAAAAAAGCTCATGGAATTACACATTCCAGTCTTTGTAGCCAGAGCTGTGCTTCCTGTGAGCTGCTTGGCTGTGGGGAGCGCTGCTCTGCTTGCTCCCCAGACCTCTGGGAGCAGGGAAGGCTTCTTCCCTGAGTCAGAACTTCTCTGCGGTTATGGAAAAGTTGAACTGTGAGGTAATAACCATCCCTCTTTGATGCAGGGGAAAAAAATACATTTTTTTTTTTTTTAACAAAACAAAACTGAAAATCTCCCAAGAGTCAGTACTGTATATCAGTACTAGGTATTGCTCCATTTCCATCATGTTCCTGGAATGCTCTGCCACCTTTTGGCCCCACCAAGACTCTTAATTTCAGTCTTAAGAGTAGAGACTAACAGAATGGGTATTAAACATTCTTTCAAGGTGGAAGCTAAAATTGAACCTTTTCCTTCCTTCCTTTCTACCCACAGGAACATAGCCTTCTTTGAGGAGTTGGGCAAATGTCTGCCCCATTCCCCCAAACCTCTGCTGAAGAGCAATCAAAAGCATTGAATGATAACTTCATCTCTTTCTCAAACTCAAATGTTTTCAGCAGTGTTGTAAATCATTACCACCTTCTTCACATCACCTTTACACATTGCCTCTGTTCTCTTTTGGAAGCGGGCTATGGATGTCTCTAAGTCAGTCTATGGGTACCCATGCCTAATATTCCCTCTGTGGCAGAGTTTAATGGAATGTTTTTTTTCCTTTGTCTCAATCCAGATGGACACTGAATTGCATCAGTCACTGTCTGCCCAGCAGTTGTATCCATCTTTTTCTGTATGTACACATAGTACATGATATTGCATGTACACTGAATATGTCTACATGAAGAGTTAAAGGTTTCTTTAGCATGTTAAAAATGTAGGAGTTAGTGCTCTATTCCACCTTGCACAGCCTAAACCACCAAGGCCTTGAGGAACAGCATGGATTAAGTATTCTTATTCTGGTTGATAAAGAAGCATTAGTCTTTTTTGTTTTCTTGCTGTAGTAACTAACTTGCTCTGTGCTGTGGTAGCGTTATAGAGAAGCTTCTGGTGAAGTACGCTTTAGGGCACTGCAACTGAAATCACGATAGGTGCAAAAGCGACCCTTCTTATATAAATAGCATGCTGTGTTTGAACTTGGAGTTCTCAGTTCTAATGAGATACATGTAGAAGACAGGAACTTTCTTTGTTTTTGCAAGCCTTAGAGGAGCATCCTGGATGACTTTACTATTTCCTTTGTACCTTAGAAGATTGCATTAATCAAAGGACTTGATCCAGATCTGAAGTTTTTGCCAACTACTGATTGCTGAGCACTTTGGAGCAGTGATGGCAGTGAGCTGTGGCCCACTGATGTTTCACTATTGTTCCTCCCAGAGGCTGACGTAAAATTAACCAAGGAAATGAGAATGAGGGCAGCGTGCTTGGGAGAGGAGGGGGAATTATGCAAGAACGTGGCAGATTTTCTAGAGTAGAGGGATCAAACTAAGGAGCTTTACCGACACGCAGCAGTGTCAGGGTTGCTGACCCCTGCCAAGGTATATGCCAAGTCTGTGGCTGGTTGCCTATAGTATTGTTCTGATGGACTTTTATATATAAAGCACTTTTTCATTAAAGAATATTTGTATTGCCTTCAGAGCAGGCTGTGTAAATATCTATAATTAAAAAAAAAAAGGAAGTCTTTCATGTTATTCTTAAGTAGGATTTGTGTTTGCGATCCAGCATATTCAAGTACTGGTAGCTGTCTTAGAGACCTACACTCATTAAGCAGTCTGTGCCTCCTGCTGAAAATTTAAATCATCCACTGAATTTATAGAAGTGAGTGGCTCTGTGCTCAGAAACAGAACTTGTTTGAAATGGTAAAGTAACTTCTGATGACCATAACGTTGTAAGTGGGTACGCAGAGGAATACAGAGAGGCTATGAATCTCAGTTTCTGAATTTTAATGACCAAATGAAATAAATTGGGAATTGAAAAAGCAGGGTAAAAAAGTAAGATAAGTCTATCCGTGAATAAAAGAGCAGGAGTGAGATGATGATATCAGCTAGTTCTAAGAGCTGATTATCATATACTTCAGACAAGTTCACTTCCTTCACTGCAGACAATACCTCCTCCTTGATGGAGTGGTTTTGAAATGCAAATCATGTTCAGACGAACTTAATCATTTAAAAACTGTATTCAAGATAATTAAAACATGGATTATTAAAATAACCTTAAATGCTATCATCTTTTGCTTCTAAATTTGGGTTCAATTTCTCTCTAAATAGTTTGATAAAAATTGTACATATGTTTAAAGAATAAAAATTACTGTTTCCTAACACAAGAAAAAAATGGGAGGAATAAAGTATGGTTATCTTATTCCTTAAACAGATGTGGATGGTGTTATCATTGAACCAGCATGCTCAAATGGCAGTGTCAGGACAGGAACCAACCCAGGAAACAGGGACAGGGACAGGGCTGCTTAGCCTGGCTGTCCCTGCTGCTAAATGTGAAACCACAGCCAGAGGGGTTGCCAGTAGTTTTAAAGATCACGGGGTTTTTATGCCACCCTGCCTGGAAGCAAATATTAATGCATCTGTGGCAGAGCAACTAGTTTTCTATCAAGAAGCTGTATCTGTGTTTCTTTAGCTTGAGGAAGATGGAGTTTCAATTCCTGGCGCTCTTAACAGGAATTTTAATTCTAAGTTACATATCTTTATTTCCCCCATCTGAACTCCAATCTGATTATAGTGGCTGATGCTTTGTGAACTGCTGAAGCCAGAAACCCATGCATTATAGTCTCTGAAAGCAGTTCTGAAATCCCAGCTTTCAAACAGTATGAAGTATTAATCCCAAATTGTAACAATTCATGAGGTGTCTGCTAAAATTCAGTTCTGCTTGAACGGTGGAGCAGAAGGGGAACGCGATGCTTTGTAAGATGTCCTAATTTTAAGGTCTGATATCTTTTTGTCATGACTTGAAATACTTTAAATGATTCTGAAAAGCATTCCCCTACTTTTCTAAGTGTTTGTCCTAGCTCTCTGAGGAGACCTCTCTAGACAACCTCTTTTGTTAACTTTTTCCCCTTTGCTGTTCCAAGAGCTCCTGTGGGAGGGTACATATGGAAACCACTGTTTCATACTGTTGTGCCTCCTTTCTGCGTGTTTTGGTTTTCAGCTAGCTAGAGAGGAATGTTGGATAGTGATTGTAGAGCATGTGATTGTAATGTGTGGGACTTGGAGGAATATTTTTGCTCAATGCACATTTACATCTTGCCTCAGAGAGCTTTTAGCTTTCTTAACTGTAGACATCCACATGTGATCCTGAGAATGACACCCAGATGACCTCAAAGCAAAAAGCCATGCCGATGCTCTTAGGGATACCTTCCACCAGTTTTAACTTCTTTGGGGTCTTGGCTTGTAAATTTGGGATGCTTGGGGTTAAAACAACGTGTTACAACAAAAGCCTGCGGTGGCTTGGTTATTCGACAGAAGTTGATGTTTAGGTAGAACCCCGTTATTCCTGACTAGGTATTGAATAAATGACACTGTTCAGTAGGAGGCCCATAAGGACTGCAGTTTTACTATCATACATGTTGCTCTCTCCTCACCTTTAAGAAACCTGTAAGCTCTTTATCTGCCACCTCTCTGTTCAAAACTGTTCAGTCCACATGCTGTGAAAAGGGTGCTGCCTGCCCCCCCCCCCCCCCCCCCCAAAAAAAAAAAAAAAAAAAATTGCCCAGAGACAACAGTGCAAGTTCTCTTATTTTCGTTTCTTTCCTGGTGTGACCCAAAGCAACATGCCTGCAGGCTCAAGTTCTTCTCCTATTCCTTTTTCTGTGTGCTGTCAGACCCATTTTGCTCTGCTTTGTAATGGAGGAGGAATGCGTAGGGGTCAGTTACTGTGTCCCAGCTGAGGAGCAGGGGACTTCCAGCACTGGGAACATAGCTTCTTTAACCGCTGTAGTGCAGTCCTTTATAATCATCTAATGAAACTCTGAAAGCAAGTACATAGTGGGATTTTGACACGTAAGATTGTCATAACAAAATTGCTGAAAAGCACTGATTTCTGTGGTCAGTTGTGTATATTTAACTAGGCAAAGGATATTCTGTTAGCAGGAAGAAACTGATTTTTTTAGAATCATATTATTGAAATGTCAGGGCTTTTTCTCCATTCCAACCTGAGGAAACTGTTACTGATCCCATGCTAGATTTTTATTTTTATTTTTTACTGAAATGGCTGCATCAAAAACACTGTCTGATAGGCTTGTGGGGAGTGCTTGTTTTCTTTCAAACATATACCTGTGCAGTGGGTCAGTACAGCTTATGTGCAAAAATGGTCCCATGTTTATATCTTATATTCAGTGAAACAAAGACTGATAAATGAAGGACTTTGGAACATCTTCCATGACTGAAGATGGCGCTGAAAACCATGCTGATAAGAATGCTTACTGCTGAAAGCCTGGATTGTAACACTGGATTACTGTCTCACTGATATCCTTGTTTACGTGTTTTAGAAATGCTGCAGAACTAATAACTCTGTAATTCAGTGATTAAAAAAACCCTTTTTCAGTTTCACTGAAAAATTTGCATCTCCAGACCCTAGCCACTCTATTTAAATCTTACATTTTTCTAGAATAAATGAGGAGGGAAGCAGAAGGCAACTGCTTGCATAGGTTTCCAAAAAATCTTTAATATTCCCCAGATGTATGAAAATGACAGATCCCATCAGCAGTATGAAAACATTAGCCAATAAAATGGGATTAAAGTTAATTTAAAACAGGATCCTGCAATTAGGAAATTCCTGCAAAGTTGCATGAACTTGTCATCGTAACATCTTCAGGCTACATGTGTGGTTTGACAGCCCTGCTGGGACAGAATTTGAAGTTGTTAAGATTCACTAAAGCACTTGTTTTTCTGACAGCTCAACAAATTACATCTATAAAAGGCAGTGTGTAAGGATAAATGGACCATCCGTGCCTGTTCTTGCTCTGCTTGGCACTGTCCTGTTGACCACCTGTTGTATGGGCCCTGTTTGAAACTCCTTCCCCTCCAGGGATGAAGGGAGGTAAAGGGCAGTGCTTTCGTAGCTCGACTTCCCCCTTTGAATCTGAGGAGACAAACTACTGGGCGAGCAAAGCCTCCTGTCAGTTGGGAGGACTTCTTTCTCTAGATGGAGTTGAAAGGATATCAAAGGGAGAAAGAAAAATCATGAGACTCAAACATCCTTCAACAAAGGTATTTTCATAAACTTACTGGAATTACGGTGTACTCACCCGTAAATCCTTTTAGTAGACAATGTTGTTAATTTATTTCTCCTGTCGATATTATTAAGAGTTCTTACAAAGAAATAAAAAGCCTGAGGTTAGTAAGGATAAATTATTTTTTTAAAGAAACCTCATTGAAGTAAAATTATCTTTCAGAGCTGCAGTAGAGCCCTCACTGCTAAAATGAAGGTCTTAATGCAGCTTTAGCAGAGCAGAAAGCATTCTGTAAAAGTTCTTTTGAGTAAGAAGATCAATGCCAAATGCATTATTGGACTTTATGAGCTGTTTGACTCTTTAAGGCATTCCAGAAGGGAAAAGTGTAGTGCGATGTTAGTTAAAATTATTCCAGAAAGTGCTGTCTTCCTGAAATGTGTTCAATATGTTACTCAGACTCCCTTTAAACCACTTAATGCTTTACATTCTAAGGTATGAAATGGATTGCATGGGTTTCTGTTTATGGGGAGCAGGGAAGGTGTGCTGAAAGTTACAATGTGATTTATTATAGGTCCAGGCAAGTACATTTTGAATATCCGTACAAGGATATATCCAGTAATGGTGCTGTCAGCTTTTGGCACAGGAGGTCAGGGCTGGAGGCTGCTATGTAGTCAACATGCAGATAACTGCCCTTCCACCCTTAACCATTCTGTGACTCTGAATAATGGTCTGGAGGGAATGCAATTGTAACCCTACCCAGCTCCCTGCGTCTACACCCTTTGGGGAAACAAAGATGATGTTTTGAGTCTACTTCACCTACTTTTGGGGTAATAGACCATGACCCAAGTCTCTCACTTGGACTCTAGAGATCCTACCCTCTATCAGGACGCCTCTCTTGATGATGAACCTGCTCCAGTAGCTTGTTGTGCCAATATCATTGTCTGTGGAGCTGTACAGTGAGCAGAAGTGGATTAAAAAGATCTCCCTCTTTAATGATTATTTTAAAGCGTGTTCAGTTCCCCGTGTCACCTAACAGCCCTCAGTGCCATTACAATGTGCAGGGGCAGGAGCCTGTGGCAAGGGGCTGGGCAGGTGGAAGCCACGTGGAGGAATGTCCCTGCAACCATAGTTTCAGCTCTTCTTGCCAGCAAAGCTAATATGCAGTGCTCTTGTTTCTCATTAAATGGCATCGTCTCTGTTGACACCTGTCACTGCGTGATCCTTCAGTTCTGAATTTGAAAGCATAAATCCTGGCCGTCAGAGCTAAAGGATGAGGGCTGTTGGATCAAAGATAGGCACAAACTCTTGCAGCTTCAGAAATGATACAGCCCTGTGGGAGACAATCAAAGTGTCAGTATGTGTTATGCTGTGTCTTCAGCACTGGGACACGTCACTCTTGAACATCTTGGAAGAACTGAGCTGGTGTATTAGATGGTGATGGTTCATGCATGTATGTTGTTTGCAGGCCCAGATTTCTGGAAATGATGATTTCTTCCCCCTCTCTCTCCTTTTCTTTAGCTAACTTTCCCCTGAAGCTGAATTGTTTTTTGCTAAAGAAAAATTAGACTCACGTGAGGTGACTGTTGACAGGATAGAATCGTGGAATAGTATCATAGACTATCCTGAGTTGGAAGGGCCCCACAAGGATCGTCGAGTCCAACTCCTGAGCTGGACTCTATGCATAAGTGCCTCACCTTGCATCCCTGTCATGGAAATTCCAGCTCTCAGTGGAGAAACTCGAGTGTAAGCATGACCCCAGAGGAGGCTGTAAGAGTGACTGCAACATGCTGAGGAAGGTGAGAAAGACAGCAAGGACAGGACACGCAATAGTTAACAGCAGCTTTGTTACCCAGTAGTAGCTAAGTGAGGCAGGGGAGATGCCATACTGGGCCATGATTCTGAAAAGTGCACTTTTGGGCACCAGAAACCACTTCTTCATAGAGCAGCAAGTCAGGGAATCCCACAGAGGAGAAGAAATACTGGTCTGCTGTTCTGACTGTTACTGATGACAGTACTGATTACAGTAGCGAATGGCCAGGGCCTCATGGTGCTCACTCAGGAATTTTACAGGGATTCATAGCCAAAATATCTAAACTACTAACGCCAGCGTATAATCTCTCACTGAAAGTTCCCTTGGCACCAGAAGATAGAAAGGCGGCAAGCGTGACTCCTCTTGCTACATCTGAGGTCCGCCCCCGGCAGAGGAGAAACCAAGGACTGCACTAGCTAGACCCACTGCTGGATGGTGCGCGTCAGGGGGATTTCGCAGAGTGTCTGTGAGGGGAAGTCACATCTCACAAGCAGCAAATTGTTAGTAGTAAGCCGCAGTGGGATAAAAGGGAATCCTAATATGGCTGTGTAACTGGTTAAAATGTAAGATTCAGAGGTAAAGACTAAATGATCAGTTTTCTCAAAGAAGGAAACTTGTTAGTGAAGTTTCCTGATCTCTAATCAAGAGCAGTAAAAACGAGAATCTTGACAGAGGTGCGTATCTTTGTGGTAGTAAGTTACAAACTGTCAGATTAAATTAATTGAGAAAAGTCCTAGAGCGACCTGCAGTGATGGGCTCCAACGTAGCTACCGCCATGCAGGAGTGTGGGGATGTCCCCTAGAGCGTGCAGCTCCCGTTTCACCAGGCCCCAGCAGAACAGTCAGAAACCAAACAAACATGGATGTAAGTACAGTGGTATATCGGAGCTGAGAGAGTTGAACTCTGAAGTTACTGGAAAGGTAGGTACGGTAGAGAATTAGGATTGCGACACAGTACATACTTAGAGAATCTTGGAAGCTGCCCAGTTTCAGAGGAGGCTTCAGGCTTAACCTGTGATGGTGCTGCTGCTCAGCAAATCCAGTGCCAACTGCAACTTTGTGTGGGAGGGCACATCCTTAGGCTGTGGTCAGTGCATAGACACCGATAAACAACATGGGGAGAGCGTGCTGTTCCTATGGAATAAGCTGGTCTACAGGTTTTGTATCTTCCAAACAGTTTATTCAAGAAACAAGCGTTCACCAGATTTGCACCTGGTAGGTAATTGCATGGAGTTTGTCCTGTACTCAGTCAGTGCCAGGAAAATGTGCTTTCCATTTAAGAGCCACATTTTTTTTTTTTTTTTGGTCAAAAACTGAAATAACTTACATTTAGAATTTGGCAGTTGTGGGAAGCTTTCAGGATCTGACGGGGGCATCTATAGTGCTGCCCAGCTCTGCACTTGGGGTGCTATTATCCGCCTGTGAACTATGCCTCTCGCAGGCAGCTGTCACTGGTGATCCGACCTGTCTCCGTTGGATTACTGGCATGGAGAGATGATCAGGTCTAAAGGTACTTGCCTTGTTCAGTCCAGCTAAACAAAGGCTAAGATTCAACATATTTGTTCTCTGTAATGAATAAGAAGGCTAAACACGACAAAGGGAGAAGAGCCACCTGAGGTAAAGGACAATACTAGAACAAGTTGGTGTAAACTGACTATGAATGGATTTATACTGGAAGTGAGAGGAAGGTTTCTTCACTATTACAGCAATCAGGTCTGGACCAGCATGCTGGTCAGTCACAGGAACGATAACATGGCAACATGGTGCTTGCAAGAGGGATTATAAAACAATTTGTTGTGAAAGCAACAAAATAGCTTTTCCAGTCCTGCTACTATATGAGAAGTTATAAATTGTAAATAAATCATTCTTTACAGCAATGTTATTACCTTAGAAAACAGGGAGTGGAAATTAATTCCTTTTACTTAAGGGGTGAGCTGCATACCCAGTTAAACTTCCCAGACAAACACAACATCATTAGAGCTATGCTTGGCTGCTTATTCACTTGTGACAGTTGTGATTAAATGCTTAGGAAGACAAGGCTCATTTAGTATTCCCTGGTGGGCATTTGGTTCAGGCATTAGGGATTTTGATTGAAAAGCAGCTGTTGACCGACACTGAATTTAGATATATTGGAGAAAGAAGAGCTGATCACAAGCAGTGGTTAAGAGCAGAGTGGAGGAAGAGGGTAAGGTCCTACCGCTCCTTCCAAGGAGGAGCTGGGAAATACTCTCACTCCTGATTTATTATCTGCTTGTAAGTTCCTAGGTAGGAGCAACCTTGCATTTTTATCTGAGGCTCAAGGTCCTGCCTAGGTGAGTATTCTGTCACCTGTAATTAATCCTAAAAACCCTTCTAAGACAGGTGCAAGAGCCTAGTAAGAGGCAGAGGTAGAGCCACCTGCTCCTGTCATGGTGCTGACCACAATAATAGGTGATAAAAACAACTGTGAAGTAGGGCATTCTTGAATTACTGTTTGCGTTGCCTCTAACATTATTGGGTATTCTGTCTAGGCATGTGAGCATCCATCCTATTTTTTGACTCTTAATAAAGCTTTGTTCTTAGAGACGTATGCATCAGGGGGTGTCACGATATAATTGTTTATTGTCTGAAAAAGTGTTGCTTTTTTGTTTTCATAGGCTTTGAATCTACCTGATTTCTTTATTTACCAGTGCTTTTAGTCCAATTTCCTGCAGAAAGGCACTCTGCTAATCTCATCCCTTTCTCTCCCCTCCTTTGTCACCTTCTGTCCAATAACTTGTGAAACTCTTTGTTTTATCAAATTTGGCAGATGAAGAAAGGCTACAAAATGTAAAATTTCTACAAGTTTGGGGAAACTTGAGGTGAGGAAGGTGAGGAGAAAAAAAAAAAAAACCACAAAAACTTAGTGTTCCCTTGGAGTGAAGGTGGCACCATCAACTTTGTTATGCATCCGATCAGTTTGTTTTGCTCCATGGCCTGGGAGCTCATCTTACCGTCTGTCAGATCAGTGCACACATTTCTGATCTAGCCATGGCGTGTGCTGTTCCTTGCCCAACTTTGAAGGATTTATAAAGGAACTGAGAATATTGATTGGGAATATAGATCGGAAAGCACTGTAAGGGAGTGGAGGGAGAATGAAATAGAAAATACCAGAGGCAAGAAGTGTGGGAAGGGATTGTATGGAAACATGCCTGGTTTTCCATAGAGTCATGTTTCATTAGGTCCAGTAAATCTGGAATGGCTCATATTAAGAAAGGGAAATAGTAATATCTATGTAGTACTCTAAAAAATGGCTAAATAATCTGAAAATTGGCTAAATTCCCTTTGGTCTAGTAAGGTGTATTCTTCCATTTGAAAAGAATGTATTGTTAAGATTAATGCAATTTTTTTTTGTTTCTTTTGTTTTGTTTTTAAATAGGATGAATTAGATTACAGCATAGGCGTAAAACCACATCATATCCCAGTTCTGTTGATCTGGGATAAAATTTGGGAAACAAAAGGTGGTAAGACAGAGCCGGGCAGAGAATCCAGGTGCTGCGAAACATTCAATTACAACATCTTTTGGGAATTTAATTTGAATGGATTTTTGTATTTTATAAGTGCAGTATTGCTTACTTAAGTGTAGTGGCTCAAAGAAAGGAGTTTCTTTAATTTCTCTCAATTAAAAAAAAAAATATATATATTTTTCCTGATTGAAACCAGCTGCTTGTGATACTGAGAAAGCCGTGCTGATCTCTGTAGTTGTATAGTTCTTTCTGGTGACTGAAACCACAGAAATTACCATTTTATGAATATCAGCTCTTAAATCCAGCAGGGTTACAGTTGTTCATTATCTGCCTTTACTTCCTTCTACCCTGACCTGTGTTGCTAAAGCTTTTTGAAGGCAGTGGTAGGCTGTGAAGTTACTACCAGAATACTGGTGGATGTAAATCTAGTTTTATACCATACTAGGTTGTGATGACTTTAGATTTTTAAAACTGGGCAGGGTTATTTCTGATGAAGCATAATCTCAGAGCTGTGGGGGTAGAGTGGGCATTTTTTTAATCTCGTTTTCCTCTGAGTACAGGATCAGAACTTTAGCCAGTGCTGACGTTGCAGGCACAATACTGATAGAGATATTCTTTCCTGGTATTGAAACAGAAATCCTGATTGTAATTTTTAGGCATTTCTGTTAATCCTAACCATGTGTTAATCTCATTTTGATCCTCATTTTCTTCTGTAGTTTCAGTAGATAATGTTCTTATTTCCACTCTATAATAACCTGTTGTACAACCTGGCTAGGTACTGTTCAGGAATCTGGTTCTTTTTATGCAAATATTGAAAGCAATACCAATAGGAGGATGTAAGCCAAGATTTTCAAGAGTACTTAAGTACCTGTGATGCTCTGATATTCAACCAGCTAGAGAAACCTCAATGGGTCCCTCTACTACTTTCTGAAATTCATTTTCCTCTAAAGATCTCAAGCTCAACACTTAAAAGCCCTGGCCATAATTATTCTGTTTGGAAAGTCTGTATGTGTGTCTAAGGACAAAGACAAAGTTTCACCATTGAAACCAATCAAGAGCAAAAAGATTTCAGTAGTCATGGGGTGCTATGATGAAATGCTCATCACATAAATCTGTGCAACTGAGAGCAGTGAAATTAAGAAGCAGCTGGTGAAATGCACCATAGATCGAATTTGCTGCTAATAATTATGAGCCTGTTTGAGCCAAGTGCTTTTCCCCTTCACGCATGCCTTGGGAAGTGCCAAACCAATGAATTATTCTCCTTACCAAGAGCAAAGGGTAACTTCTACTACTGTATTTTCTATTCAGTGTGTTTTTATTGGATGTAAAACAGTCGCAGAGAAAGTAATAGAAATACCACGCATGACTGAGGAAAAGGAATCTGCAGATTTTATTGCATTCATCCAATTACTGACATCGCAGCCCCGTGTGTAAATCTTTGGATGCATGCTGGCTTCTTGTGAGGTTTCTCAGTTGCATCCCATAGGAATTGCCAGACAAGGTCATACCCAAGGTCTGTCCAACCTCAGTGTCCCATCTTCAACAGTGACTAGAACCAAATTCTTCAGGAAAATGTGGAGCAAGGATTTGTATGTATAAGAACCCATCTTCCCGCTAGCCCCCATCCTGGCCTGCAGTACAGAAGGCTGGAAGAACAAAACCGTGTGCTCTCTCCCTGTTCGATCCCACTGTCCTTATTCAAGAAGCCACCTGGATCAGAAAGCAGGAACATTGCTGATCACCTGGCTCCTCTTGGTGGCTCAGCATGAACTCTCTAAGTTGTTTTAAGTTTGTTTTTTCCTGAAGGGGTATTTTGGATGGTGGTACAGTGCCATCTGTAGGGAACTAGTTAAAGGAGCACAGAAAGGCATAAACTGGAGTGGCTGTGTAGGTATATGGATGGCAAAGAGTATGTCCCACCGCTCCCCACTCAGCCATTATACTACATCCCCATTTTGGTTTTAGTAGGAATAAACCACACTCATATCTTCAATTAGCACTCAGTACTACTCATTAGCCCCAGGATACCCTTTACATGAAAGTCCAGGAGCCAACCTGAGCTAAAACAAAAAGAGGGTCAGGAACTGAAGAGTTGATAAATGTGACTGAATGTCCTGAATACTTATGATTTTACTAACAAATTATTTGCATGGATGATTTAAGTGAAGTGGTGGAGTAGCAAAGACATAACTGTGCTGCCTGGGTTCCGGTGTGAACTAGCAAAAGAATATAACTCCTCTGGGAAACCCTGTGTACCTACTAGGCACAGATTAGCCAACAGGGTTATGT
Source organism: Anseranas semipalmata (assembly GCA_013399115.1). Taxonomy (NCBI): domain Eukaryota; kingdom Metazoa; phylum Chordata; class Aves; order Anseriformes; family Anseranatidae; genus Anseranas; species Anseranas semipalmata. Next base: position 70,712 of record VXAA01003519.1, read on the forward strand.
ACCTCATGTCCCCCAAGTGGCCATGCCACGCTGGTGGTACCGACTGTGTTAGTGCTACTATAGCTGAGCCTGAACGCAGCCCACTTATTCTTTGAGTCACCTTGCAGGTTCATGCTGAGTGGGCATCTGAGGGCTGCTTGTAAGTATTTGAGGTGTGTAATAATCCAGGGAAGAAAGTTTCCACCTGGTGCTGCTGGGACAAATATAGAAGATGCTAAATAAAGAGGAAAGTAAGCTGAGATCATCTGCAACACAGGAAATAAAAAATGCTTTGCAGCCGCAGGTGACATACAGAGTTTCTCTTCTGACAGTATCAGCCATCTGAAAAACTTCTCTGGACCCATCCCCTCAAATGTATAGATATCTAGGAAGGTTAAGACAGTACTTCCCAGACAAGAGGTCTTTGTTTTTCCTTTTACCCAGATGCCATCTTTCTGTCTTTTCTAGTTTATTGTCTTTGCATATGAGGTTCTAAAAACACATATATCAGCTGTATCTCGCAGATTTGTTGTTAACAAGAAATACACCGCTTTTCAGGCAAGCCCTCCAACCTCCTGACCAGAGCACACGAAGCTTTGATATAGAGGCACACTTAACTCCTGCCTTCTCTCCGCCAGACCTGCACTGAGCTGGCACGTTTTGTCATCATAAGATGATGTTGTGCCTGATGTTCCTGGGGAACTGGAGATGGCTTCAGACAAGTTCCTTTCAGAGCTCTTAAGGACTTTCCCATGGACCCTGTGAGGTAACTGAGCATTTGTTTTTACAGAGCTCTGCAGAACCCATCAAAGGTGGTAGCTCTGGACCCCTTGCTCTTCCCTTTCAGCTCTCCTAAGGTCTCTGATAGTGGATGCTTCCAAGGGAGGGATTTTGCGCCTTGTGTAGTAGTGTCGGCCCTTGCAGAGTCATGTTCTGCAGGACTGAGTTCATGGACATCAGAAAATTCTTCTGGAAGGAGAAGCAGAGACAACTGGGGGCAATCCTCTACTCCCTAAGTAAAGGTGACTAGAGATTAGGTGGGAGCTCTTTGGGTAGGAGTAGAGGGCTCTTTCTATTGATGGAAGTCTACTTATGCTTTGATTCGGTTTCATCAGGGGAAAGAGGAAGAATTCTAGGGGAATAAAAATAAAATTTCCAGTTACTCTCTTGATACTCGAGATTACCCAAGTTACTTCTCTGGCATGGGTTCCTGTAATACTGCTAACTCAAAACTGTGCATTTCACTATTGGTATTGAGCAGTCACTAGTAGGCAAGCCTTGCTACGGTGGTTTTGGTTTTTTGTTAGTTAAAATAACGGGCTTAGAAATGCTTTGGAACATCAGTGATTCTGTTTTTTCATGACGTATCTCACAAAGTTGGGTCCAAATCCACAATTAGATACTCGATTGTATGTAGTCCACTTTTTGAAAGCCAGCTTTCAAGTTAACTTGGGATCTGCATGGGAAAGTGCTTTTTCTTCTCCTTTACCAAATCAGACCTACCAATTTCCTTGTTGATGGGATGTTTTATAAATTAGTGCTTTTTAGAAGACAGGGTCAGGAAAGGGTCAGCTCTGGTTTACAATGGAAACTCGGTGTCAGTCGCGGCTCTGGAGCGACTGCTGTTTCTCCATATTGGGATTCAAGGCATGTAGGTTCCCCAGTGGGTCAGGGAGTGCGTTCTCCTGCCCGGGGCTGTGGGTTGTGCCTTGCAGCACAGCGTGTCTCACCGGGGGATCGGCACAGGACAGGCTGCAAGGGGAAGGCGCGCATGTGCGGGGTGGAGTCCTCTGCTGAAAGGTCACCGACTTCTTCTCGAGCCTGCATGACCACTGGGAGCAGAATGGCCCTGAGGTCCGAAGCGTCGCCGCCTAAGGAGACGGGGAAAACAGGTAGCACACCCTGACGCAAGCAGTGCAAGACTAAATGGCTGTGAATGGAACAACTTACCAGCAACATTTTCCATTTGCAGCTCCATGTTGAGGTAATTAGCCCAAATGAGCTCAAACTGCTGGAAAACTGCAAGAGCAATGGAAAATAAAAAGGTCACTGTGCGTTGCAGGGGTTAAACAGCTGGACTTAAAAACCTGCAGCTCTCTGAATTAAAGGGAAAACTGCATTCATTCAATAGCTCTAACACCTCTCAAAAGGAGTTCCAAGAAGCTTAATAACTTTTGCTGGCCTCTATTTCATCGCTTGAATCAGAATCGTTTATACTTCCCTTCAAGTTTGCTTTTAGCTTTATGGTTAATGAAAACTCATCACGAAAGAGTTCAACCTACCCCATAATTATACATGTTAAGGCTGGTTTTAACCTCCGTGCCAAAAGTAACAAACAGCACAGTGCCCCCTCGTCAGCACCCCCATCCCACCAGTTTCATGGCAAATTGTTTCTTCTGGATTTTTAAAATAGTTTAAAAGTAGCAAAACCAAAAACCGAGAAGTACGTGTTCTTGTGATAAGTAGAGATTTTGCATCCATTTTCTCCTTGGAACTTGTGACTTTAAAATACCAAAATTACAAATTTTGACCTTGAAAATTTTGTTTGGCTCCACTACAAGATCTAGTACTGAGCACTGGAAAGGTGAACAGAGGGAGGTGGAGTAGGCGGTTATGTCAAGAGGGTGTTTTTCTGTGCTGTGAACTCTGGTGTGTGTCCCATGGTGGAGGCTAAGCTCGCAGGTATCAGTTGATGCTGTTACTTTGAGGCTAAGAAGAGGATTAGAGTAAAGAGGCTTTCAGTAACTGAGCATAATTACGCTAGAGCCCTTCATAGTAGAAATAGAAAATTGCTGATGAGAAGCTATGAGAGGATTGGAAGGGAAATTGGATTTGGAAAGCAAATTTACATACACGCATATTCTTGCTTAAAATCTCTGTTACTCTCTAATTCTCCTAAAGGGAATGCGTGTTTGTGTTGATCTATTGTGCTGACTCGTACAGACTAGAGGCTTTCTTTTGCCATCTCAGTTTAACAGGGTAATGCCTTATTTTTGGTGGAGGAGCTAGCTGAAGGAGTTCCTGCTTTTGTTCATTTGATATTTCTCTTCTTTGTTTAATTTCTCTTTCTTCCTCTTTCCCTTTAGTACAGTTTGACTGTTTTTATCACTTAGATGTGTTCTTTACCGTGATCAGCTCTAGGATTTAGCCTGGCTATTGCCAACAATGAAAGTGGAGAAACAACATACAAGTCTTCGAGTAGAGCTGTACATACAATTCTATTAGAGACAAGTGAGCCACAGTAGATTTCTCATCAGCTGTTGAATGTGCTTAGAGCCCAAAATATGGATTTCTTCTCCTTGAAAATTTAGCAGGAAAACGAAATCAAAACCAGTGGCTGTCGATTGAACTGGATCTCCAAGGGGTTCTGCAAAACGCAGCCTGTCCCAGTAGCTGGGACCGTCCCTCTGACGGGCTTGCTGTAAATCACTGGTTCTGACAGTTGCAGGTACCCATAAGCTAGAGAGTCCTAAATGTGCCCTAGCTGTTTCTTCGGCTTGTGAGAGAACAAGGATTTGCATCTTAGTGCATATAGCAGAGCAAATTCTAGCCCCCTCTGTTTTTGTAGAGACCTAAGGACTTGTGATCTGTTTCTGTCAGGGTCTGGTTATGCCAACCTCCTGTGGAAGGAGCAGTTGCGCAGTCTGCTGTCCGCAAACTGCATCTTACTGCTTGCTGCGCCAGCTGCAGGGATGGGTGAACACTGCGTTTTTGTTCAGCAAGTGACCACCGCAGTTGCAAGCAGTCGAGAGTAACTAGTTGTGTCCTCTTCATCCTTAGATTCTGATGAAAGGATTTTGTGGGTGAAAGAAAGACGGACTGCTTCCCAGAGCCAGTTCTCGTCATCATCTACCTTTCAGAAACATTCACCTTCTTGAAATTTTTCCATCTTTTAATCATTCCTTCAGTATACAAGTATGCTTCATTGCTTTCCTTCAGATCCTTCCTGAAATTTCCCCTTTGCCACAAGACTGCAGAAGTTGTGTCGAGCCCCCACCTGCCTGTGACAGTGTTGTCCCTTGGTAATTTTTTATGCATCTGTATGTATCGTTTCTCTCCAGTGTTAGATTAGAAACTCTTTGGAGTAGTGCCCAAGCATCTGGTAGCTTGGAGTACTGGTACATGTCTGGTGCTCCCAGATACTAAAATAATACAGGAAATTATTGGTAATGGTTAACTGTGTGCTTACCACATGTCCTTCTTTGGAGGAACAGTAATGCAAAAATAACATCTAATTCTGGTATGTGTAAAGAGAAGTCATCAGTTTGAAATATGGCTGGTTGTAAGTATTTATGTGTGTTCTCCTACCCTTGGGTCCTTCTCCTATTTTATGATTTAACTACCAAATTCCTTTTTTTTTTTTTTTTTTTTTACCCCCTATAATACATTTCCATACCTATTTTAGTGGTGGGTCAAAGCAGTGATCTTTTTTCCTAGATGATGCAGAATCTAAAACTTCTCATGGTTTGGCTTTTTCAGCGCTTGAGACATTTCGTTTGTTGGGGTAGGGAAAAATGTGTTGCCACCTACTAAGAAATGAGATACGGAATTGGGTGAGTGAAGATTCTTTAGGAAGGCAGTTGAACTGCCTGATAATGAAGCTTATCTCTGCACACTCGAGAAGCTGCAGCAAGTCCAGTGACTACTTTTACCATGCATTTGCATTGGTAAGGAGCTGTTCCATCCCTCCATGTAAACAAAACCACCGTGACTGACCATCACCTCTTGTGAGATGGATGTGTATGCACCTGTCTTTTGAGTTGATGCCATGCTGGATGAGTGGGGGTGATGAATGAATGACCACGCAGAGCACATGCCACACCAGACTACAGTCTCTTTACCACTGTGAATCTTTGTCTGGGCAGGGAGTAAGGCATCTCCAGACAAGAACAGCAGCATGGCTACAGTGCACTGTGTCTTATGCCTGCATTCAAAACCATCCCCAGTTAGAAAGCTGTGAAGAGGAATGTTGAAAACTTAAAATAAGTCATTTTTGTGCACCATCTGGGGTAAACTGTGATAAAAATGACTTGCTCATGTGGGATTTTCTAGCATTTTCTGGTTTGCCTTTTTTAGTATATATCACACAGAATCACAGAATTGTTCAGGTTGGAAGAGACCNCGTTTGCCTTTTTTAGTATATATGCCACACTTTGGCTGCTCTAACGTGGATGAAGAGACAGGATCTGTTCCTCTTGCTCAGAAATTTCATTTAGTGCAATTTGAGTTGTTTGGTTTGCCAACCTAGTGGTGGTAGCTCGGACTTGCAGTTCACAGAGCAAAAGCTGAACAGAAGGGCGTGATAAGCTAAGAGGATCCAGATCTTGGGGTTGGCCAGCTCTCAGTAACACAGTTGTAATGCCCACTCTTACTTTCCCTCAAAGCCATAGCGTGGGCTTTTGCTCCGTGTATGAGCAGTGTCAAGGAGCATGCTGAAATAGGGTCCAAAGCAGAATTCTCTCACTTGCCTTTCACTTTAGGCTACTGAGATCCCTTCTGCTTTATCCTCACCAGAGTTAGCAGGCCGAACCCTTATGCTTGACATGATGTTTGCCAAAACCACCAGACAGAGTTCTTCCTTTCTGTGGATCCAGCTGTCTGGAGAGATGGTCCCTTATGTATCTAAACAGCACTTCAGGCACCAAATTTCAGCGCCTGATGTCCCACGTGCCAAGCCATGATCTCATACGTGGAGTCAGGACAGTTCAATGGAAAGCTCCACGTGCTGCTGAGGCTTGGGTGGCTTTCGGTCTTGGTACTCCATGTCCTGGGGCCTTCTCCCATCAGGAGCCACAGGTCACATTCCTCTCCAGTTCTTACTCTAAAGCAGGGGGCTTTGGTTGCCAAATAAGTCTTTTCAGACAGGAAGGAATGTTTCGTGGAGGGGATTTACCTGTTAGTGGATTAGGCTATCCCAGAGTCAGCGGCCCTGCCAGCTCCCCAAGAACCTGCCCACTGCTTCCTATTTTGAAAGTTGTTTCTCTTGCAGCCCTTGCACCCAGGCTCTGCATGACCTGTTGCTAGTTGGCATTTTGCTCATTTCCCCTACGGGAAGTATTGAGTAGGTAAGCCATGAACAAAGCTTGTCTGGGCTGTTGTTTTGAAGGATGTTGTTATTTCTTTTGAATGAGAAAGAGGACCCTAACTTGAATAAGGCTTTACAGCACACTGTTGATTTTTAAGTTGTCCCAGGACCTCTGAATGACCAACAGTCAATTAACTTTGACCTTTTGTGGTTTCATAATCTGGATCCAAATGCTGAGGTTTGACTCTCTCTCTGTCTAAAACCCCTGACCGCAGTTCCTATTTTTAAGCAGAGATTGAAGACCGTGATCTTCTGGAATTCATTAGCTTCCCCTCCCTGCTGCTCACCCCAACTCCTTCCCCAATTAATGGAGATATTGCTGTGTTAGTGCAGTCCTGTAACTAGTCCTGTTCATGGATGCAGTGGTACATCAGGGCCACAGCTTGAGATACCTGAGCTTCATTCATGTTGTGCTGAAGCATCCCAGCACAAGTGGGCCTCGTTGACTTGTGAAGCAGTTTCTAAGCCCATGTTGCCTGGTGTTGGCGTTTTCTCCCTTTGCCACGGCTCACCCTTTCTCTTCCACTCATGTTTTTGTTTTTCTTGGGAACATGCAGTGGTGTGGTTGACCTCCCATGGGTCGGGGTAGAGCTACAAGCGTTCCTGCCGCTCCTCACTCAGCTGTCCGGCTGCCCAAACCACTCTTGTTTTTTCCCATGGCAGCCAGGCCACCTGCTGATGTCCAGTTCAGCCTCTCCACCGGCCGACCGCTCAGCAGAAACCCCAGGGGCTTTAGCTCTCCTCGCAAAGCGCTAACTCGATTATTAGACTTGGGACTAAAGTAAAGGCTCTGGGAGCAGAGCATAGATCACAGCGTTGGTCCACTGAGACATGTGCTTAGCAGCAGGGGTGTGTTTCCTTCAAGTTTCGTATTTAGGTTAGAAATGCTTTCTTTTGGGGGCCAAACTGTCATTCTCAGACACTGTAGTCAGTCTTAGTATCAGCCCCATGAAGACTGCGTGTCTAAAGGAAGTGACAGAAATAGATACGTTTGTTTCCAAAACAAAACCCTTTGGTCCAGAGAAAAGATACCTGCCTCTTGGGAAAGACAAGAAGGCTCCCATTTCTCCTATTTGTCTGAGCTCAAGGTCTCTCATCCTTTGTCTTCAACTTGTTTCCCATCGCTTATCGTTTACTAGAAAAACATTCCAGCCTGTGCGCAATGCTAGACCACCAAAAAAGATGAAGAAGAGATGGATGCACTGCTGCTTCTCTATTTATAGGAAGAGAGACGAACCAAAAATGATATGGGAAAATTCAAATCTTTAAATACTCTGGGAGAGATGGATGGAAAAAGGGCTGCTTTCATTGTTCACAGGGTTCAGGAGACTTTCTCACGAACAGCTGGGTGTAACCCACTGGGCAACTCACTTGTATGACCAAGGGGGTTTCTGTACACAGCCCCCTCTTGTTTCTGGAGTAACTCATCTGCTTCTAGAGGCAAGCAGAGGGGTAGCAGAAGTCACCCCTCTCAGCAGCACCCCTTCTTGTCTTAGCGTGCTCTTGCCTTCCTCCTTGGTACTTTGTGCTCATCCTCTGGTGTAACTTGCACACTGATGTCAGCACTACTGATTAGTTCACTTGTATTCATGCTCTTCTGCTCTTCTTCCTCCCTTAGGTTTGAACATTTTCATTCAGTCACCATTTTGTCAGCCCTTAAACATTTCAAAATATTGCCTGTGTCCTCTGAGAACAGTAGACTGATCTAAAATGTCTTTTTCTCCCATCAGATCAGTGAAATCTCTTAAGCACAGACAGCAGGAAAGTAACTTTCCTGTGCCATTTTTAACCTAGCTCTAGAAACACTGCCATCTTCTCTCAGACCTCCTCTGCTGGTCAAGTTTCACTAGCCCTGGTGGTTGGAAAACCTGTCTGCTTCCTCCATCTTTGACAAAGGAATTGCAAAGATATTTGCTTGCAGGTAAATGGTTGCTCTTGATTAAAGATTTGAACTTTGGTTGTGCTTTAGCCCCTGCTCTCACCTCAGAGGTTGGTTCAGACCCATTGCAAGGGGACAAGGAGCTGTTCTCAGTTTTGGTTTTTGAAAGGGTGTTTCATAGCAAGGCGTTAAAGCAGGAGATGTGAGGGTAGAGAGTGACGCTGCTTTGAAATTCGGTGAAGAATTTAAGGCACGATACTGAGGGGGGGAAACTGGTCTCACCAGTGCAGAGAGATGCAGGGTAGACAGGAGCTTCTTTTTGTTCTTGTATCCTTCCAAATGCCTTGTCCCTGCACATCTAGAGCAGCGTCGACCTCGGCTGCACTTTCTGCCATGAGCTCTTTCACACTGCTTCTTTCGCACTTGAAATCTTCCCTAGCTTTATCTGCAAAGCGTTCCCCTCAGATCACCTCTGCTGTGACGCCTGCAGGAAACAGCCATTTCATAAGGGCCCGAAGACCAAGCCAGCTTGCTGATATTTATATTTACATTTACTGAAACAGTAAATCTGATGAAACACTTCAGTGCCTGAGGCAGTCATACTGTCCCAGGCCAGATCCTGTCATCGTTCCCATCTCCTCCTCCCCTCGTGGACCTGCGATCTCTCTCTTGCCCCCAGCGAGGCTGCGGTGCCCTGGCCTCTCTCATCCCTACATTGCTGTGGCTCTTACTGTGGATTACCTTAAAGGGACGGGCAAATTACTGGGTAATGTGCTGGGGCAGGGATGGTGGTTTGAGCACTGATTCAACTGCTACCACAGTGGAAATAACACAAATCTCATTTGCAGTTCCCAGAGTTCCTCTCTTTCCTTCTCTTCCCCCCTCGCTATATTTTGCTTCTGTTGATAAGTCTCTAAATGCTGCCTTTAAAAAAACCACTGTCGCCAACCACTGATTTCAATTTCAGCTCTTCCTTAGCAATACAACGGCGTGGGATTCGGCGGTCAGGGTCCATCCCAGGGTTGCATCTACTCTCGCTTTCTGCCCAGAGGAACCCTGAGGCACTCTGCTCCGTGATAAACCCGTCACGAGCAGTCCCAGGCTGGAGGACTCCTGTGCAAAGGGAATACACAACTCTGACAACAAAACCGGCCCAAATCATGTTGATGTTTGAATCAGCAGCACTACTGACAGTAGGGTAGCTGGGTGTACATGCGCTAAACCTGTCTGGGAATGTTGGTCTGACCAGCTGTCATGTAATGTTAACTGGACCGTCAATCTGTAGGCAGCGCAACGGTTTTTGCAGAAGCCTGTTTTATTGCGCAGAAGTTTTTCTGAACGGCGATTAGAGGCTTCCAGCCTCCCTGATGTTTGCGTGGGAGAGGTGCTGTCAGCGACACGCCAGGATGGAGAAAAGAGTTATCGGTGCTGTTGAGTTCTGTCATTTGACCACTTTACGTAGTTGGTCTCCATATTTGTCATGTAAACAGATCGCTCTTGCTAAGGTCACTGGTAAGAAGATCTTTATTTTGCAAAGACCTGTAACAGTTTGATTTCAGGCTTTTATGTCTTGGTATTTTATACGGTAAGGAAGATTGCTTAATATTTGGATGAAAGACTTCCAGAAAATAACATGGTCTGGAGATTTTTTTAGCTTGTGTCCAAGGACTATTTCTGATGTCTCAGTAAAAGGTATCTTTAAAAACAATAAGTCTGTTGTCAGTAGACCGCTTGTCTGCGCAGAGTTCTGCGTTCCCACTGAGCATTTTTAGCAGTCCACAAATTGAAAAAGGTTGAAGACTATTGTTGCAGTCAATTTGGCAAATCATTTCCTTTGAGTTGTTACACTGCATAAATATTTTGCTGTTCTGCCAAGAGCTGTTGTTCTGCCAGACATGTCATCATCTACATGAATAATAGATCTGAGCTCCTGATCACTTGTGGTCATGAAAGAACTGGGTGTTCCTGTGAGGCTGCGTGGATTCGGAGTTCTTGGTCCTAGGATCTAGAACAAGAACTAGTCCTGTTCTAGGTCACGGTGTGGTAACCTTCTCTTGTACTATGCAGCTGAACCTATTCAAGAGTTGCTAATTTTTAGCCAGCAAGAAGGTTGTGATGCTGTGAAGTGGGACAGAAATCTGTAAAGCTTTCTGTAAGAAGTCTTTGAGATTTCACTGCTTCAACTGTGCAGTTGAATTTGTTCATCCTTGGTCCCATTTGCATTTCTGGATATTTGATGCAGCAAGAGCTGCACAGTTCAGTGAAGGAGAGAAGACAAGCATAATATCAATAGCTTTTTGATAAGAAGAGAATCCAGCTGGCATGGAAGTAAGCAGGTGAGATGTCACTAGCCTTTGGAGATTGAGAGGAGGCAAATTTTGTTACTGAGAGTAACAGTACATCTTAATTTCCAGAAAGCTATTTGCCACTTTTGCTATACACCACTATCATGTGAGGGTGTCTACTAAAGCTCTAAGAACAGTGCCATCTGTATATTTTCCCCACTCAGACCACTTTCTGAATGTTATTTTTGGTTGCTTTGTCTGGTTGATTCCATTATGTTACTCAAAGTTGTGTAACTGGGACACAGGGCTGGGAATGCCATTATTCCAGTAGCTTTATTGTATTTTAGAAAAAACTTGAATTTTTTATTGTCCACATCATCCAAGGATTATTTTTGTTGATGGTAATTGCAGTGAAACTACTACAAAAGTACCTGACCTTTGTTGCTGAAAACTCATTTTCATCAAAACCAGGATCCTGTACTCGTCAATGAAGGCATTCAAGCAGAGCTGTTGGGCTAGATGTTAAAGCAGGCTTCTGTGACATTTTTAAGGACTACAGTATAGATACTGAATGGAGACGCATGGTTTAGAATAGTGCTAGAACAGAAGTGATGATATGGGATTGAAGAGTTGTTTAATAAAAATACGGGGGGGAGTGGATTCTGCATCTATTTAATCCTCTGAGGACATGGGAAAAAGTATGTAAATTTTGTCCTTTAAAACTAAATTGTCTCATATATTTTCACTTGTTTCCCTCAGCTTAAACACTGAAACAGATAAATCAATTCTACTTTTATATTCTGGTCTAATGCAAAAATGTGGTGTTTGGGACGACAAACCATGGAGGAGAAATTAGGAAGTAAAATAAAACCCCTTCAGATTTATGCAAATAGGTTTTATGAATAACTTTTATAACCTTCATGTGACTACCAAAGTGTATTTCTTTATGTTAAAAGGGGCTTTATAGTATGGAATACTCTTACAAGGGTAGTAGTAGTAGTAGTCACGTGAGATGTTTCCTCCAAAACAGTTTTAATTGCGAAGAACCTTGGTGAAGCTGATGGTCTTTTGTTAACCACAAAACAAGCTTTAGGGCCCAAGAAGACCTCTGTGCCTCTGACTCGTGGTTCCTTTCAGAGATTTTGCTGGAGTGGAGGAGCAAAAAAGATGTGGAATAAATGTCTCTTCAGCGAGCTTATTGGACTCATCTCCTACTTTGTTTATTTTTTGAGTATTTCTTGTGTCGGAGAAATTCTCAAGGGAATTCACCATTCAGCATTTCATACTGAGATTATCATAAATCCAAGTGGGCTTTGCTGCTTTGTCTGCTTTATGGCAAAGCTCACTGGATCTCTAATTCATTTTTTTGTCATGTGCGACTTCCAATTCCATGAACTAATATTAGTTATACAGTGAGGAGACATCTATATATAACCACATAATTTTGTATGTTTCCTTATATACTCATGTTTCTATATATAAGCAAAATGCTTTCATAGGAATATTTCAAAATATTTGTCACATTTTGTCGTGTATTTTATGGTGGGAAAGTGTAATCGGAAAAAATGCATGTAGTTCTTGTGGGACAGTAAGGTAAAATATCTACTTGTGTGAACGGAGTCTTTTTTTAGATGCAGGCGCTACAGAAATAGCCAAGTGATAGCCCTACTGTGAACTCCAAATGCATTTCCTTTTTGCCAGGATCCGCTGGTCTGTTTGTCTAACCCTTGTAAGGACAGCAGCGCGGCGGGCGCACGCGGGCTCCCAGCTCCCGCGAGGCCAGCGAGGAAGGGGACCCCTGCGGCATCCGCAGCGCCGCGGGGAGCCTCACCCGGGGCCTGGGGCTGGCCTGCGTGAAGATGCCGAGCGCTGCATCGTGCGTGCTCCACCTCGCTTAGATGGGTATTCGATCCCTGATTTGAAATACGCGGTGTTTCAAGTAAATAAATTTTGCGCACTATCAAGTAGGGTTTCATATAATCGCTTTTATTCATGGCTTTCTAGCAAATTTGTTTTTTTCTCTTTGCTTTGCTGTGAAGAAATGACGACCGCTTTCTTGTAGGTGGATATTATAGCAATATTTTGAGGTTTGTTTTTCTCCTGTCACCTGGGGGGCTGGCTGGCACAGGGTCTTCGCTGTTACTGCTGTGGGGGAGGTTGCTTGGGGGGACTTCTGTTTGTCTGGAGTTCTGTATGTTTGTTTTGCTTTGTTTTTAACACTGAGTCTTTCTGAAAATAAAACCTGCAACTGCGCTGTGTCTGTCATTTTGTTCTTTATTTTTTTCCTTACCTGTCCTAGCCCTCCATAACTCTGGAAGTGATGGAGTTAGAAAAAACAGAAGTATCTTGTTTCTAGAAGTTTCATGAAAATGTGGTGTACAGATTAGAGAGGAAATTATTCCCGTTGCTCCCTTTGAGGAAAGATGAGGAGAGCTCAGTCCCAGTGTGATGAAGGCAGCATCACCTGGCCCGTAGCTGCATTTGTGGAGGGACCCTGAAGAGGCAGAAGATGCAGGAAGAAGCCAGGATACTGCAGGCCCGAGGAGGGGGTGCGGGCGGACAGGTGGGGATGCGTTGCTATTGCAGGAGGAAAGTGAGGGTATTTAAGTGGGGATATGGAATGTTAGACCCTCTGTTTAAAAAATAAAAAATAAAAAAATTGTCTCTGAATCTTTAGCTCTTCCATCTCTCATGCCCCAGTCCTTGGATCGGCTCCTGTGAAGCAGATACAGCGACACATCCGTTCTGCTATTGTTAATATGCTAGATAAATACTGTTGTTTATACTGTAGATTTAAGGGCAAGTCCTTGGAGTATAGTAGACTGGTTTTCTGGTTGGGGTTTATGTTGATGTTTTTGTATGGGCATACCCAGAATGTTTGGATTTACAAGCGGTCATGGAAAATAGCAGTGAAGTGTGCGTATGTATGTTGCGTGACCTAATTGCCCATGTCTTTTCTAGCAGAAGTTAGAGCTGCTTTAATTTAGTGTTTATTGGGATGTAGAAGAATCCAGCCTAATCCTAGCTAAAAACAAACACATCCAAGGCAGAAGTCACGACAGTAGGACACCATTGCTCCGAGGCCCTTTCCATGGTCGGAGTGTGTTAGGGATGCAGGGATGCTGGTATTTTATGCTTCTGAGCACTTGTAGCGTGGGCACAGATTTGTGGGCAAAGCTGTGGGGAGCACTTGAGTTTCAGTCCCCTCTCTGCCTAAGGAAGCAAGAGAACTGTAAACCATGGGTCTGTAAACTAATCTGACCAATGCCAGTGGCTTCAACTGTGGTGATTGAGATTGTTTCCCCAGCTAGTGGAGTCGTGCTTTACCATAGCTCTCAGCAGAGTGCTGTAAAAGGAGCGAGGTGCATCAGGTCAGTGTTTCCCAGCTGAGTCCCTAGGATCATGGACTTAGCTGTAGCTTGTTCTGGAGTAAAATTGTCAAAATAAATGAAATTGTAGAAGCGAGTGATATTAAAGCTAAGTGCTTAGGTCATTTGGGACCAAATACGTTCAGATTCATTTTGGATGGGAATAAAATAATGATAGAGACTTCTGCAGAATACCAAAGAAAACATGGGGTTAGTTGCACTACCCCTTTCCTGAGCTAATCAGGCAGATCATGAAAGAAGTACCATCCTGGCAGTATTCCTGTTATGTCACTAAAACATCATCCTGCCACAGAAAACAGATAAGTCATCACATCTCTTCACTTTATGGTAAATATTAGACAAGAAGAATTTGAATGATACTGTAATGGAGGTGTGAGTTGCATGTCATCCCCTGTCATCCCAAACGAGCATTTGGAAAGTGGTTGAGCTACCCTGATTTGTGTGCCATCTTTGAAATCATTTTGGCCTGAATTTTAAAATAAAACACTGAGCAGCCTTTCCACTAATTCTTTTTATTGTTTTCTTGCTTCCTCAAATGTCATGCTTGCTGTGATAAATACTGTAGCAAAATATTTCAGTAGAACCTGGACACGGGTTCACCTGGAATATATCAAGGAGTTGCTTAAAAGAATAGTAAACTAGATGTACTAAAGGCAGCTACTGTTGGTTACTAATTATAGATTGTGGTTGCTGTTCCAAACTGATTTTCTTCACTATTTAGGTACATCCTATTAAACGTTAATTTTCTGAAATAAAGGAGCTCTTAATCACAGCAAAACAAGCGGTGGCAAGTTCACAGATGCACAGCCTGCTGTGCTGGACTCCTCTTCTCCTCTTCATTTTATTTCCAGTGTCTTGTTGCCCAAGGGGCAAGGCTACCTCTTCACCTTACCTCCAGTTCTCTCTGGTGGCTGTTGCTCAAGGGGCAAGGCTTTGCTGTCTTACCTGTGAGGTTTGCTTCCTCCTTCAAGAGCTCTGGGCAAACTCAGCCTACCAAAGAGATGTGCAGGGTGGCCCACAGAAATACTAATTACTTCATTGTTCACAAATGCAAACTTAAAAAATTTGCTTTATAAAGTCGGTAATTAAAAATATTCATAGCGTAATTGCCACAGATTGATCTTTGAAATCTCTCTTTCCTGGTTTCTAAAATCTGACCCAGTAATACTATTTTTGAAAAATAATATTGCTATGTCTGGATGGAAAGATGATGTATTACTAGTTCACTTGAAAATCCTGTGCCTAGGAACAAAGCCAGTTATTCTACATTTGTTCTTCAATAATATTAATAATGCATTCAAACATACCATCAGTATTGTTGCTCATTCAAACAAGGCAGTTTACGGTAATCTTTCCTTTTCCTGGAGATGGTGAGTCAGCAGTTGAACTACAAATCCTAGTTCATTTGGCCACTTTGCATGATAGACTTTTGAAATAACACGTCATCAAGATAAAATCTATTTAAATCTTAGCAAAATGCAAAATCATATTCCCCTCCCTCTGTATGTTGCTGTCAATGCCCAGCTCTGAAATGACAAGTGCTCTTATTCTGTCTGTTTGCTGTTGTGTCAGACAGCTTCAGCATGTCTTTGGGTGGTTTAAATGATTTCTTTTCCTTATGTCCATAACTGTTGATGTGTACGTGTTGCCAATAAAGAGGCGTGGATCCAGGAGTCAGCAGTGCTCTGCTCCGTGCTGTTAGTTGAAATGGCACCAAAGCCAAATAAAGATGCTGTTGGTGGGTTCGGGAGGTTGGAAACGTTCTCTCAGTTGAGGCTCTCTGAGACTTTGGGTCTGTCTTGACACTTGGCTGTGCTTAGATGTTGCCATACCTGGAAAAACAGCCACTTTTCAGCCATAAGATAGTCCACCCATCTCACTGAATTTGCTCACAGCGTGAGACCTTGTTCTGCACAGCCTTTCTTGCATTGTTTCGTCTCGTGGTATCTGAGCCCGGATCTGACCCAAACAAAAAGCTTGTGGGAGTTTGTTTCTTGTGCCTTCAGGTTGCTGGCGTACCCCTCACTTTCTGCTGAAGCAATTTGAAGTCTTTCTTTAATGGTGGCTGCCACAGCCCGGTACGTGGAATCAGGGCGTCCTGTGCAGAGAAATAAATGTGCACCATCAGAGAGCAAGAGCTCACGTGGCCCTGGCTCTGCACCCGTGCGAAGTCAAGGTCACTGCCGCTGGTTGTGTTTACAGGCATGTTTATGCCGCAGCTTTGCTCACTGTGAAAGCACTGGCACGTAAGTGGTTCTGAGGTTGTATAAATCCTGCTGGGTAAAAGATGCTGTCACCGATTTAGAAAGTTAACAGGGTAGCTTTTTGTTAAGCTTCCCCTGGCTGACGCCACAATATAAATTAGAAAACCTTGCGCCGAGCTTGAAAAATCTGACACTGCCATCGACCAGTCAGGGTTTCGAGCTGCTGGAATTGCAAACTGCATGTGGTATAAATGGCCTAAAGTAAAACAGCTCATTAAAATAGCATATTAATGATTAAGTTGTTGGTAACCCAAGAACCTTTTTAATTTATGTCCTAAATAGTGAGCTAAAAGTAAACCACAGGAGCTGCTGATGGTAATAAAAACATATATATATCTCCAGCCCCTGGTTCCTATCACAACCCATGGTCCCAAGATGTGCTGTTCTTCCTTTTCAGCTCATACGCTTTGCTCTCAGCACTGTTTGGGTCCTTATGTAAGCACGCTGGCCTCAGTTAACCTCCTCCGAATGTCCAAGCATGTTTCTGTTGTGCCTTCTAGTACTTTACCTTTGCAGGATTTAAAATCCTATGGTGTAGATGCCAAAATCCCAAGTTAAACTCTGTTTGTTCTAGGAATCAAGGGAGGCAGGATTAGAGGGAGGATTAGGTACTAGGATTTTTGGCTGTGATGATACAGAACAGGCTATTGTTTCTGTTGGTGTCATGTTTTGGTTACCTGAACATGAAAGCTGTTCGAGTTCATCGCTGTTCTGTGCCAATTTCTATTTTTGTTGCACATAAACATCTCTTGACATTCTTGTTTTTATTCAGTGGATTAAATGTCGGTTAGCGGAAACAGCCCATTGAACAGGTTGGAGTGATGGAGGACACTAACGAGGTGACAATTTCTCTCCTGCGCCCTTGCCAATGGTGATCCCAGCGCTCAACAAGTTGTCCCCCCTCGGGTCAGGGAGAGGTGGGAAGGTGGGGTGGGGCGCAGTGATAGCACCAACACAAAGCTACGGAAGGAGACACTGAACAGGCCATGGCAGATGTCGGTCACTGCTGTGGAGTCCCAGCCTGAAGTATACATCTCCCAGAGATCTGCCCAGATTCAGCAGCAGGCCAGCACCCAGGCCCCACCACTGCCAGAGTCCAGGACCTCTGCTCTCCACCTGCTCGCTGCTGGGCTGAGTTCTCAGGAGGACCTGCAGCTCTGAATTTAGCAAACCCAAGGTTTTGCACTCCCTCTGCTGGCTGCATTTTTGCTGGCTGGTGCCCGCTCTTCATCCCTGCAGGAATGCTGAAATTGGTGGGGACAATCTTGAACAAACAGGGAAGTAAAAATTAGCATGGGTCTTTTTTTTAGAGTCCTTGAACACTAAGAAAAATCCTTGTTGGCCATGCTGTGAAGATGCAAGTCCGTAAAGAGATGCATTTCTTACACTTCTTTCCAAAAGGTCATTACTTGCCTTGGGAAGTAGAGGCACAGGGGCAATCACATCAGCATGTCACACTTCAGTATCTTTTGAATCTAGTGTGGAAGACTTGAACCATGACAGAGAATGACTTGAGTATTCTGTTTGCTTGCCTTACATTTTATCTACATTTTTTTTCTTCTGCACTAGCCCAAATAGCAATAGGTCTCTCTCCAGACTCAATATTTTCTCTTCTCAGTGTTGCCACCTCTTTGCTCAACTTCATTTGCTGCACTCCCTTGGAATGCTTCTTTGACTTGTTTTTAAACTTCCAGCCGGTTTCTCATCTCAGGCCACCAGTGTCCTGATACCACAACCTCTGGTTAGAATCTCAGAGCGATGTCAAAAATGCTTTTTTTGAGAGAGAGAATTTAATCCCTCAAACCTTATGTTTTCAATCTCTTCCTTATCCACTTCAGATCTAGCAGATACATCTGTAGGGCGTTAGCTTCCAGTTTTAGGAGGCAGCTTATATTTGTCCATTTACTGGACTGAAATCAGATGTTCTGGCCAATACTGAGAGCAGCCCAGCTATTGGTGTGCATTTTACATCCCCATGGACCCTGGTTATTACCAATCCCAGCCATATTCAGCCTAAATTCCCTGCTGGATAAGGACTGCATGACTGGGAAGCACTGGCACGCTGTCCTTGACGAGGGGATCAGTACTAATGTTCAGGGAGTTTGAAACTATTCCTCTTCGCTCTTTCGTTTCAGTCTTGCTGCCTGCCTACACCTGGTAATAGTTTCCCTTAAATGTCCTCACTTCTCTAGATTCTTCCCTGAGATTTCCACTTTGATAGCAGAGCTCTGAGTTTAAATGACCTTTCTCCTTACTCTCAAGTTATTTCTGGTTGCCTCCTGATTTCTTTTATTCATAGACCTACGGTTAGTAGGTGACTTAGCTTCTGATCCAAGTTTGTCGCCCAGTGCAGTTTAGTTGCACTTAAAGCTGTAACAGGTAGCAGTTTTCTAGAGCTATGCTTTTACTGTAAAAGCTGCGAAGTAAATCAAGTTTGGCAATGAGCTTCTCACCAAGGTCTGATCAGAAACAAGTTGAAGGGTAGGCAGCAGCAGTTGAGTTGGAGCGCGTATACTGGGTGATAGGCTGCTGGAGATGGAAAATGTTAGCTCATCCGTTCTCTTCCATCCGCCACAGGGCAGCGAATTACTGAGTCCTTTCTAGGAGCTTTGTCCAGTCTAGTTTTCAGAATTGCAAGTAACTGAGCTTCTGCCATTTCCCTTGGGAAAGTATTCCTTACAAATACAATTCACTGTCAGGAAGTCATTCTGAAACTCTCCTTAATTTTTCCTTTTTTTGGTGTCCTCCCACTAAAATGGGCATTCAGGGTTTTAACACAAAGAATCTATTTAAAGTGCTACTCTTTTATTTTCCCGTGAAGGCTGCTGTGGTTTCTAGTTAATGTTTGTGTGAGACTGTAAGCTCTCCCGTTTAAAGGCGAAGAATCACCATATTCCCTGTGGTACCGCTAGTACTTTCACTCATTTCCTTGAGGGTCTGGATGAGTTTCACGTGGCTGTATTAAATGAATGTTAGTTATTGGCTTCCCTTCCCAGATGTATATTAAAAATTTGTGTGTTTTGTTGCTGAAAAAAGCTGGATCTAAAAAGCCTGTTCTAAATCTAGATTATGTTTGTGCAGAAGTTTTGGTTTTCTCTTGATTCCATGTTGTGAACCTAAAGACAGCGTGCACTAGTAAGTAAAAGAAGACGGGGGGAAAGTAGCAGTCCCATTTCCCTGTTGAAAATCAAAGTGCAAAAGCAAACAGCACGAATGCAAATTTCAGCTAATAGAAAAGAGATTTAGTGCCCTTGAACTGTGCTGCAGAAAAGAGATTTAGGAAAACACTTGTTACTTGGGTATAATTGCTTGCAAGCCAATGCTATTCTAGAGGGAGTTGTTTTTAATGGTTAAATTATACAACACATTTTAAAATTGATTGTTTTGCATAATGCATTGTTGAACCTGTGAATCTCACTGACAGACTAAATTGTTTACCTTTGTTGAAATCAGTTGAAAACAAGACAGTCGCATGAGAATAAACTGTGAGATTTTTTAGAAGCACAGATTGTTAGTTAGCAAATTCAAGGGCAACTAAACACCTCCTGGGATTTTTCTCTGTGTAATTGTAGATATATTAAACAGGTTATAGCTTAATGTTCCAGAGAACTCGCCAACAACAAATGGATTCAGATTACTAGTTTTAACGGAAGTGTACTAGTCTGATTCTAGCTTTACCATGAAAGGACTTGCAGGAATCTTCTGTTTTATAAATACCTACCACAGGTAGAGAGATCACTCTTTCAGTTTAAAGCTCTGGCAGCAGCATTAAATTTCTGCAGCATGGTCTGGCTAGTAGCATCATTTTGCTATTACTTGTATCGCATACAAGGCCATATTGTGTCATTCCAGATAAATAAAGCATACTTGCTGTATTTACATATCACCCTTATATATGGAAAATTTTGTGTTACTTAGGTTCCTAAGCAGAAATTCAGGAATTAAAAGTCAGAAACGAAGTTTGAGCTGAGATTTCAATCATGCCTCTCTTCGATGTCTCTTAAGATCACAGGATAATTTAGGAAGGGTCTTCTGGACATCATTTGGTGCAATCCCCTGTTTAGAGCAGGCTATTTCTGAAGTTGGAGAAGGTCACTGAGTTTTGAATACCTCCAAAGATGGAGATTTCACAGTGCCTCTGGGCCTCTGTTCCACTGTTTGACCATCCTCATAGGATGGTCCAATCCTATGAGATGGTCCAAACCAATGAGAGTTTCCATTTTTGCAATATGTGTCCATCGTCTCTTGTCCCTTTGGTATCTAGCTCCAAGAATAATCCAGCTTTGTCTTTTCTATAGCATACTGTGAAGTATGTGAAGACTTTTAAGACCCCCCTTTTAGGCTTCTCTTTGTGAGATTGAACCAATGCAGCTCTCCTTGCCTTTCCTTGTGCGTTGTGTACTCCAGCCCCTGAGCATCTTAGTGTCCATCCACTGGAATTGCTTCAGTTTGCCAGTGTCTTTCCTGTACCAGAGAACCCCAAACTGGATGCAGTAATCCAGGTGTGGTCTTACAAACGCCAGACAGAGGGGAATAACCCCTTCCCTTGACCTGCTATCAGAAGTGTAGTAACACAGTCATTATGCAGCTAGCTTTTGTTGTGCAAGGGTGCGCTGCTGACTTGTGCAGCTTGTCCATCGGCACCATGGAGTCCTTTGCTGCAGACCCATCCAGTCAGTCTCCAGTGCCACTGCTTGAGGTCTGTTTAGTCCCAGGTTCATGACTTTGCATTTGCATTTGTTAAACTTCACAGGTTTCCTGTCAGCCCATTTCTTCAGCTTGTGTGTCCATGGGGAAGTGGTACAGCTCTATTCATATGGCAAAACTCTTCATGTAGACAAGGCCCCCTGTACTGACTAGACCAGATGTTGATCTTGATGAGACATTTTCATCTCTAGTTTGAAATGCATGACAATATTCTTAATTAACAATATTCTTAACAATATTCTTAATATTCTTAAGGTCCTTGCTCCAAACATATTAATGCGTCAGCATTGGAGAATCATTTTTTTTTTTCCATTTCTCTTTCAAGGAATAGTCAAGATATTGTAAGAGGATTGGTTTTTCAAGCATTTCTTCCCGTGGTGTTCTGCATGGCCAGTCAATCACATGGACTCTCTTGAGTTCATTCTAAGTTCACTGACACATGTGGATTCTACTAAGCATCTTCATGCTTCTTGATTAGCTTAATAAATTAATCAGAAGTTGTGGTACAGAGCAAAATCCAAGCTGAGTAGCAAGATTTTGAGCAACGGGATGAGAATGCATTTACTTTTAACAAAACTCCTTGGTGTTGTAGTTGCCCATGAAGGTAACTGAGAGGTTAGCATTTGTCACAATTTATATCTGACGCTGTGCACATGAATAAGCTCCATAGCTCTTGCTCATGTTACCAGCTGCTGCTGTAGATGGGGGAAGCTGAGGCAGAAAGCAAAAGCTGCCTGCCTGTGGCCACAGTGGAGTTCTGGGTCAGACCATTGCCCACTGTTCTCTCCTTGTGCTGCTTATCACACGTCACTCAGGTCATTTCTGCCTTTATCATCAGAGCTGGCAGTGCTGCACCGCTGCGTGCTTGCTGACTCTCCCTGTATCAACACCTAAAATGAGTGATTAAAGAAAGATTAATGTCATAGATATATTGTGATTAGAGACCGTGGCCAAAAAATCAGTGAAGTATAGAAAATATTTATTTTTCATGCTTGCTCTCTCTGTTTAATATGTGTTCCATTCTTAAAGTCCTATCAATAATATAGACAGTCCAGGTTTCCTTACCTGGACATTTGCTTTGCTCAGCTCCTTCTTGGATATGTATCAAACGTCCTTAGCAGTGGAAAATACAGCTGAAACTTCTCTTTCTCAATTGAATAAAAGGGTATGACAAATAGCAGCGGCCTAATAAAGTCTTTGAATAAAGCTGTAGCCAATTTCTATTTAAAATACTCAGAGGAGTCATTATTTTACTCACAGACCACTTTTAAAGTTGGGCACATGCTGTGTTGTGCTTTCTTTTATGATTTATAAAGAAGTCTTTGCACTCCATTGACTTTTCCTTTTGCCTTTTCTGCCTTGATTGCTTCCATACTTGGAGGGTATTTTGCAGTCACCTACACAGCAGCCTGAAGCCAGGCTGACGCTGAGAGGGCAGCCAGTATGGGAACGCGTCTTCCTGCCACCTCTGTCACCAGCACCAGCTTGTTCCACTGTCTGATGATTTCTGGCAAATCTCTGGGTCTGGGTCAAAATTAACTTACAGAGACACAATAAACGGAATTTTCAGATCTGGTCTGCTTCATCAAGTGACTGCAGGAGTACTGGAACCAATGCAAGGAAAGGAGAAGAGTTTGAGAACAAAAGGTAGCCTGATTAGACTGGTTTAAATTCACCTGACCCCAGCAAAGTGATGAATTCATGAAAGTCAGGAAGGAAAACTAGATAAATCAAGAGGGAAAGAAGGTTAGCATCAACCTGCATTTGGCTAAGTTACGTATTTTCAACAGATAAACACTCTGCAGTGTATAATTTTAATAGTGAGGATCTAGCTGAAGATCAGTGCTACCCATGAAGGATTTCATTGACATCTGAAACTATAACAAGTTTCAATCGTAGATTCATAGAACCATAGAATCACAGAATGGTTTGGGTCTGGAGGGACCTTAAAAATCATCTAATTCCAACCCTCCTGCCATGGGCAGGGACACCTTCCATTAGACCAGGTTGCTCAAAGCATACTTTGGGTGATGAATCAAAAAAATAAAACTCACAGATTTATGGCAGAGCCAGAAAAACATTTCTAGGCTTCTTTTTCATTTCAGCACCTTCCCCAGTCCTATTCCCGTAAATTTGTCCCATTGCTTGTAGATGTGTCCAGGACTCCGCTATTAGTAAGACTGTTCTTTCCAAATGTAAAATTTTATCGGCTAGGTCAGCTTTATCACAGGAAGTACAGAAATGGAGGAAAAGGCTGTAATTTGGTGATTTTGATCAAAGCTGAAACACTGAGTTAAAAGTGTTGTTTTGTTGTTCGAGGAAGGTTTCTTTTTTATTTTATCCACTTGAATGGATTTGAGCACTCTTACCGCTCCCTGGTGTAGGAGAATGGTGATCCTCAGGAACCAGCACCTGAGTGAGCAGCTGCAAATGAGCTGTTCTGGTCTGTGATAGATACAGTTTTTGAAGGAGTTGTGTCTTTTGGCTTGAAAGCAAATATACTAATATCTGAGCAGGCACTGGTAAATAAATTGCAATCTTTTGTTTTGTCCATGCTGGCATTTCTGTTCCACAACTCTTCTTGAACATCGTTAGATTGAACAGATATAATTGGAGTAATATATTACAGGTGAAGAGCAATGATAATAATACGTAGATCTTTCGTCTTTTTATGAAGTCACTTTTATTTAATGCTGTTCATTGAGCAGTAAAAAGAGCTGGAAGTCTTACAAGGAATGCAAAGAAATAAAAACTGGCACAGTGAAAGAATTTCAGTACAATACAAATGCTGATCCTTTAAAATCACAAATCATCTTTCTATTAATTTGCTGTAGAATAAGGTCTCTTCAAGATAAGACTTAGCAGTGCTGTGGAGTTGGTATTTAAAGTATGTCCATCTGCATCTAAACGAGTAGCTCCAAGACAATCAGATTATGCAGTAGTTACTTTGGTGAGAATATCGCCTAAGTGGAATGGAAACTTCATTTTGAGTCTAATATTA
Organism: Anseranas semipalmata; assembly: GCA_013399115.1. Taxonomy (NCBI): domain Eukaryota; kingdom Metazoa; phylum Chordata; class Aves; order Anseriformes; family Anseranatidae; genus Anseranas; species Anseranas semipalmata. Next base: position 94,301 of record VXAA01003519.1, read on the forward strand.
GACCCTGCTTTGGAAAATTCCTTTTAAATGATCACAAGCTGGGAATAGCAAAAGAATTTAACTTTCGACAGACAGCATTCACCAAGAATTTGTTTTTAACTGCTTATGTTGGGTCCCTGGGAAAGCAGATGTGAAAAACTTACCAAAGTGAATTGACTTGACCTGATGCAATGTTTATATCAGTAGTTGATAAGTTTTCCTCCCTCGTCTAATTTGTTCAGGATATTTTCATTCTTTAAGCATGAGTAAGCCTGGGTTGGAATAGTTTGAATGCTTGTTAGTCTAATAATCTGAATTTTAAAACATGCAGACATTATTGCCTATAAAGGGGTCTAAGCAAAGTTGAACTATTTTGGTCATCTTCCACAGATGGGGATAAGTATCGTTTTTGAGGCCAGCAAAGAAGAATGTGAGACAGCGTTGCTTACCTCCCAACTGTTCACAGAGCAGTTTGAGGTCTGCTGTATTTGTGCTTCAGAATGCTACTTGCATTTGGGGAACCCCCTGAATGCAGCGGTCAATGTGCCTTCCTGTGCACCTTTACAAAGGACTGACTTTCAGTGGCAGCTAGGGAAGCTGGCAACCAAGGATGTCAAAGCAGATTTGAAGGGTCATGGTACTTTTATTATCCTGTGGCAGAAAGGACTTCAGGAGTTATGAAATAACACTGTGAATGATGCACAGCTTGGGGATCTTTAGAGCCTCTAGTATATCTCATCTTAGCTTTTCTCTTTGTTAATCAGACACTGCCACTTTGAATATTTTAATTAATTCCTCAGTAAGCCCCCTTCTGCCTGGAGCATGTCTAAATTAATTATTTTTTGCAGGAGGGAGGAGGAAAAGAGGAACTCATGGGTTGGGCTGAGCTCTTCTCCCAGCTCTACCCTGTCCACATGCTTCTGTGATGTAGCCATTGTTGCTGTTGTTCGCGAGCTTGAGGAGAGCATCCACGGGAGCTCCCTGCAAAGGGGGACTCTAGCCTGACCTTCCTCTGCCAGTGCAGGACACAAGAAGTGAAACTACCACCAACAAAATAATATAATGAATTAAATGCCAGGGTGACGGTTTCACTGGGGAAAGAAATTAGACAGAGAACACTGATATTTTTGACTGTTTCTCTTTAGTGTGCTAGGTGGATCTATGTGATCCAGGAATGTATTTCTTAGAAGGAAATCAGATTGTGATTTTAAGTATCTCTTAAACTTTATATCTTTTTTATAAGGTGTGACATCAACTTTTTTGTCTTTTTATTTATACCTGCGTGTCTATAATTCTGATGTAATTTCTGATCTTTCAGGAATTTCTAGATGTCTAAATTGCTGATTTGTCTCCTTGCAGGCAAATCTCACCTGGCTATAGTACAAAGAGTAAACAATGAAGGAGAAGGGGATCCTTTTTATGAAGTCCTGGGAATTGTCACTTTAGAAGATGTGATTGAAGAGATCATCAAGTCTGAGATTCTGGACGAAACAGATCTATACAGTGAGTAGAAATATTTGCACTTTTTTTTTTACAGACGGGAGGGAGGACTCCATCCAGCAGCTGCTGTGTCTTAAAGCTTTGTTCCTAGAGATGTAAGTTGCTGATTTAAAATCTCAATGGTCAAATGACCTGCAAATCCCTCAGATGGTCAAAGTGATTTTTGTTTTCACATCATGGGCACCTCACTCCTTTAAGCTATATTAATTCAGAAACAGGACACTTTATTTGACCACTCCATCTAGAAGATTTACATGTGCAACATCCTGGTCTCTCCTGTTAGCTGTTCTCCACCACAGTGGCCTAGTTTAAACCTCTTTGTTCCAGTGCTCGTGACCTCTCATGTTTTTCCCTAACCTCTCTCCACCTCAAGGGCCTGTAGTCTATGTACTCACTGTACTTTAGAAAGAAAGCAGGCGGATAACCATGCCTTAGGGAAGAGGAATGGAATCTCTTTAGAGTCCATCTCTGTCACTCATTCAGAGAGAGCCTAAGAATGGAAAGGCTTCTTCAGGGCTGAAAATCAGCAAGTCCTAAATGACTCCTCTTTTTATCACTCAGTACAGCTCCGTTCTTCCTTAGCGTTAACATAAGTTAAGACAGATGATGGTACAGGTTGAGCATTACCTGGGACGTTTTTCTTTCCCAATTTAGAGTTTCTCTGGTCTTTGGCCAGATACCTAACGTTTCTTTGCTTCTGTTCCCATCTGCACAATCTGGCCTGTGCATATTGAACTTCCTTTCTGTCATTTTTCATCTGTCTTATCTGTACTTCGATCGCTTGCTGGCAGATGCTATTTTTTACTATGTGTTCAAGTGTAGCACAAGCATGTCTCTAGATTCTATTGTGATAGAAATAATAGAAATGGTCATTTTAAATATCTTTAACGCTGTTCAGCTGACCTTTGCTTTCTTTTTCTTTTCTCATGAAAGGGATCTGAATGTTTTTACAGCATCTTTTTCAGGCAAGCAGTCTTCTATCTTCCCTCCAAGCCAAAAGCCAAATGAGCGCTTTGCACTGTAGGATAGGCATACTTCTACTTTTCCTAATGGATTGTTATTGCCTGAACTACTTTCCGTAGCTGGTCAGTATTTTAACAGTATTTATGCACCCAAAGGTTCATGTAAATCACAGTTATGTTTTACACTATACTAAATGGTCTAATTACTATGCAAATTACAGAAGTCTAGTTAGTATTGATCTTTTTCATACCTTCACAGATTAATTGTTGGGCTAATCAGTTACAACATAATGCTTTTACAGGGTGAATTCAGACTTTCTTTTATAATCCAAAATACTGGTGTGTTTTTTCTTGTTTGTTAAGAGAAACTGTATAGATCATGCTCTGTTGTTCTTCAGGAAAAGAAAAAAAGCGTTGACCATTAATAGCATGTTAGAGGGCAAGGAAATGAGAATTTAATTTTACTATCTGAAGACTTCCTCGATTAACAAAATAGAGCTGGTGAACATGAGTTCATTTGAAACTGTCCTTCCTGGGAAGGTTTTAGTATAGAAAATTCCTAGTTCAGAATAGGAGGGAAACTTAACTTCCTAGGCTTCCTGGAGGATGCAGGAAATTTTGAGGGGTGGCTCCTGCTCTCTACCATTAGGATGACCTTCTGGTTTTGTTATGAAGCACTAGAATTCATTCTGCTGTTTAGATCAAAGGAAACTGTGGTGGTAAGGGAGGGAACAGAAATGCAGAGAAGCTGGGAGAAAATGCGATAGGTTTTGCATTTGGATTTTTTTTTGCAGATTGGTATGCTGTAACCACTTCTAGTTGGTATACTGATTGGAACATGCTTTTAGCCTAGTGAAGGTAGCTTATTGCCCATGTTATGTTAAGGCAGCTTGCTTTTGATGTTGATATCAGTGTGTCAGTGCTAGTAACCCCCACTAGTATTTGAGGTCTCTGGTGCTCTTCATTGTAAGACCAAGACAGCTTGCTCAGAACTTGAAACCTTTGGATTTGCTTTATGCTAGGGCTTTACTTAAAAGCAGACATTATGACAACTTTTGGCAGCATTATTATGCCCTTGTTCTGAAGTTTTAAACATGTTTTGTTGTGCTTTGATGAAAACTGGAAATTTGATGAAATGGCTGACCTTGGTGTTGGAGCTGTGCCTTTCTGCCGTTTCTATGAAAATGCATTTCAACTGTGTTAGGGTAGAAGCAATTGTAAATCTACAGTTTTTGCTGAAAGCTGCTTTCACTGCTGAAGCTCTGCAGCTGAATTTCTCAAGGGTTGTGTACCCAATAGACACGTGGTATTACTTCACATTGCTCTAGTCTGCTATGCCTTATGGTTTGCAGAGTTGTTGGGAGCAAGAGAAAGTTTTAAATATCTTTGATCTATCAACATCTGCTTGGGTTGGTTGAGTGCTTCAGAGCGTGTGACTCCATACTGGGGATGCTGATGGAGTGGAGAGAAGAGGTTTCTGTTGTGATACAGGTAGGCTCTGAAAATGTCTCAGCCAGTGTCACAGTGAAGAGCTGTGTGTTTGGCTCTTCGTATTGGAAAGTTTGAGCATTTGATGCACTACAGGAATGCGTGCTGCACTCCTGTGGCTGTAGCCGTGGTGGGAGTGCATTTCTCAACTTTCTCAGAGGCCAAGAGAGGACACTATCTAACATCCAGGTCTTTTCTACAAATGAATTAGCCTTGGCCAGTCACTTCCCTGAGGGGAAGACCACATCTTACCCTAACATTCCTATTTCCAAACAGCTGTCAAAACAGGTATGTTAAATATATCTGCTAGTAAACTCTGTATCACTTCTCCCATGTAAACCACAGAGCTACAGGAATAAAAATTGTTTGCCCTCGTAAGTATTTCCACTGTCATCCAGTGAAACCGTAGCAACATAGAAAAGGTTGTGCAACACTGATTTGCCTGGCAAGACCTGCAGATACTGGCAGTGTGTACATCAGTGTCCTACGCCAGGAGAACAGAGCTTTCTGCAGCTGGAATCTAATCTTTAGACACGCCCAGGTTGTTACCACCCCCTGGAAAGTGGTGCTTTTTTGTTGTTGGCCATTAGGATTGTGGACTTGCTAACCTGTGGTCTAGCACTGGTAGGCTGCAGGAGCAGCATCCTTACAGGAAGCTATTTTAGGTTGTTCTAGAGCTTCAGGTTTAGTCATGCTGAGTTTCTGACAGTTGCCAAAACATGCACGATACACTGGACAACCTAGTTTTCCCAGCTAGAGACAAAAAGAACTAGCAAAACTAGCTTAGTTAATTCCTAAGCCTTTCTTTTAAAATTAAACAAACCCACAGGCTTAAAAAGAACTGTGCAGCATGTGGGGCCCAGACCGTCAAACTGTGTGTGTGCATCACCTTGGGGAGGAGGGAGAAGGGGATGTGGGGTGTGCTGAGCAGGGCTCTGCAATCCACCTCTGACCGCGTTGGGCCAGGCATTCTGGTACTGAGTGTGGGCACAGGGTCAGTGAGTCAGGGCCTCTGGGAATTATACCTTCTTTTCCTGGAGTATTGGATAGCTGCAAATATCAAGCAGTTGCTTGTCCCTGTCCTTGCTGTTTCATTATTGTACAGTCTTTGTGTGCCAGACAGAACCACACTTCCATTTGAAGATATGTTTTTGTCCTCATTCTCTTGTCTGGAACTCACTGTAGATGTCTACCTTGGTTAATACAGATCCTAAAGAGAAAAGGACAAAAAGGAGCACAGAAAGACAGCAAGAACTCTTCCCTGAAAGTTGTCCCGGTGCATTTGTGGTGCCTTCCTGCCCGGCTGAACAGGTGATCTGAGGTTTGAACTCCCTGTTCTGTGGCTGTCTTTCATACCAGGCAGGCTCCTTCAAGGAAATAAATCTAACTGTTGTTCTGCATCAGGCCTGGAAATTCAGGAATATTGCAAGAGAGATGACAACATTACTCATTTTTGGACCTATCCTCTTCTTGAGTTCTCTCCCTCAGCCCAGGAACTCACAGTCAGCCTTGCTGCTTTTGATTTACAGGCAAATCTAAATATTTCCAGAACCTACTGAAGATAGCTACAATACTTGTTGATATCTCACCTAAAGTTATACTGAAGGTATCCCTCACGTGGCACATTGTTCATGTTGCAGAACCAAACAGCATCACATCACTTTAAAAGCAGAGATCTCTTAAGTATGCCAAGATAACTTAAGTGCCCAGGTCTCCATCTCACTGTAGAAAGAACAGACAGAAAAAAACTGGTACAGATTCAGTTATTTTTGTCACCATCCAGTCCTTGGTTTCTTTATCTTACAAGAAGCTCGGAAATTATCTGAATAGCAAAGAACAATTAAGACTATATTCCTCACAAAAATACACAGAGATAGTGCCTCTGCTCTCACTGTGTGGCATTTTTCTTGGGAGAAGGTTTTTGGACAGGTTGCCGAGGAAACCATAGGAGGAATTGAAATCCCCCATCGTTTGATGAAGAGCCTGGGTCTCTTACCCTGATGACTGATGCAGACAGAAAGATTTAAGGCATCCTCCCATAGTGTGATGCTGGTGCTGTATTCAGTTACCAGAAGTACAGCCTGAAGCTTGCTGTGGTAGAGCTCATTCACAGGAGAGATACAGGAATACTGCCCTGCTGAAGAGGCATTTCCCTGCTTGTACTTCTGGTGATTTGTCTCCCTGAAGAGATCAATGACATAACTCCTTGTAGGACAGCATCTCAGATGCAGCATTGCAAAAAAATGGCATTCTCCGAGCTTTTCAGAAATTGCACAGATTCTTTTCTTCTTACCTCTACAAGAGGTAGGACCTAGTGAGAGCTTCTGGTGGACTTGTCTCCCATTCACTTTCTGTTGTTTTGGTATCCATCTTTCCTGTAACTGCAAGTATAGGTAAGGCCCATCTCAGACTATATTGCTAAGGCAGTGATTGTTTTTAGTCTGTAACCAATCCTTTGGGTGGTTTCTGTTCCTGCTTTTGGAAGAGAAACTCCATTCCCTGATGTAGTCTGTGTCCTGGGCAAAGTACTACTAGGGTAAGAAGCTTTTGGTTTCAAAGAACAAAAAGGGCATGGGTCATCACCTTTCTTCTCTGTGTGCTTGGGAAAAAGCATATCCCATTTTCTGATTTGCACTGCTCACAGAATGAGCTTTAAATGTCTAGAGTAAGTATGTTACTACCAGTGCAGTCTTGCTCTTGAGTCTGTGATAGTCCTATAGTGGAGGCTTCTCCGTAGGATGTTGCGGATGTAAGTGTATTCATATCTAAATGGCTTAGTGACTTAGGAAAATCTTTCTAAGAATATGTGAATTACCAGTATTGTGCATTTCCAACCCCCAAACTCAACCGCTCTGAGCCTTATACAGTCTTAGCATGTATTTGGGCACTACAGGACTCCAGATCTCAGTTGCTTCCTTATCACTTTAATCATCTTTATATATATAACCCAAAATCCAGCAGCAGCAACTACCTGGGAGTATGCACAAGGTTTCACAGCCTTAGCTTCACCTACACCTTTTTGTGTGTTTGCCTGAATCCTCTGTAGCTAGTCAATGCACCAGACCTGCCTATGGTCCCTGAAAAGCCCCGTCATTTTAAACGAATGACTAGGTGTGTCTGATAGACAAGCAGCTATTGTGTTTTCATTGTCTTTTCCCCTTGAACTTAAGCCCTGCCTTGGGTCTGAGGGGTTTACAGTAGTTGCCTCAAGACCTGGAGTTCCTGCACTATACAGTGGAGCTCAGAGCCATCTGATAGCATTCTGCTGTTTATTGCCAAGGGCCCCTTACATGCTATCTCATTAGAGAAGAGCAAGACCCTGCCATCTGAGCAGAGACCTTTTGTCCCCGGAATTGACATATACCATACCCCAACATGCCCATAGCCCTCTGCTTACCCAGTTTCCTAAACATTTTGTCAGATTAGTAGCACGATAGTTGGATCGTTGGTGCCTCCACAACTCCATCTTTCATGTTGTCTTTCATAAATGGGGATTCCCCACCAGGGAGCCTGTTTCAAGATGCAGACGAACTAAGCGGCAAGGATTTGCTGGATCAAGGACAGGAGTCCAGGATCATGAGCAATCAAAGTCCCATGTCTTTATTCATGAAGCTACTCTGTGCTTCATTCTGGCTACAGTGCCTGTAAAGCAGCCACATATTCCTGCTCCCAGTCTGCACACCTTTCCATTTGCTGCTGAAGTTTGGGCATGACAAAAAAAACTGTGTACATTAGACATTGTGAGTTACTTGGACCAAAGACATGCGGATTTTGCACAAGCTGTGAAGAGTCAGTGAAGCTATGATAAAGCATAAGAAATAAGTCGTTGTTTATTTAATCTCTGTATTTGCTGGGGATTTTCTAACAAGTGTATATGAAAAAAAAAGAAAAGGTAGTTGTCACAGATGCTCTTGTTGAACAATGTTTTTCCATTGTTAGTAACACTGAACAGGACCTCTCCTGCCCATCTAGAAATGCCTACACACTGTGTGCATAATATGCAGAGCTGCTCTGCAATTAGATGCTTGCAGGCAGACACTTCTCCCATTGAAGTGACGGAGATTGTGGGTGCCTGGATCTGAGCCTGCAGCACAGATCACTGATTATTTCTGTTTTTTAAGGTATATCAATGAGCAAGGCTTTGCATGTGTACTGCAGAGGGGTCTGTCTGCACAGTTTGCTCTGGATGGCTGTCCCGGCTGACTCCATCCAGCACAGTTCGTGTTGGACCCCATTCTAACAGAAATCGCTTCCTTCCTTTCTTTTCCCACCCTCCCTTCCCCAGCTGATAACAAGACGAAAAAGAAAGTAGCTCATCGGGACAGGAAGCAAGACTTCTCTGCCTTCAAGCAGACAGACAGCGAGATGAAGGTTAAAATATCACCGCAGCTCCTTCTGGCAATGCACCGCTTCCTGGCAACAGGCAAGTGTGGATTATCTTTTTTTCACAATCATGCCAGAGCCTCGGAGGCAGTTTGTCAGCAAAGGCCAGTGAGGTGGGTGGGACAGTGCAGGCGGGAAGGGAGGCTGGATTTTGGGGTGACAAATAATGCCACTGTTGTGTTTTTCTTTTTAAATTCTCTCCTCTCCTGTGTTCAGTGTCGGCATGAACCCTCTGAGACATTTACCAGGGGTGGACCAGTAACTTTAAATTGGTCTGAAAGGTAAGGATGAATGCCAAGTGCCGCACTGCATGTCTAGAGTCCATCAGATTAACAACTAGCAAGCGCACCCCATTAGGAAGAGCTCAGGGAACAAACCAAAGACGACTCGATACCACTGGCCAGCTGACTGTAATTGCACTCTGGCGCTTCATCCAGAAAGAGATGCTGGACTTTTTGCAGGAAGGTGTAAACCTGTTCCATGAGACTTTTGACTCGAAGTGAAAAGCTCTCCTGACACATTTAATGCAGACTGCGCAGGCGGTTGAAATATACTTTTAAAAATGGATTTCTTGTGACCTCCATTGATGGCTTCAGGTTTCAGAGGACAGTTGTCTCCATCCCAGATCACCTTGATGTTTCAGCCCTTGGGAGGGCAGTCTGGCAGAGAGGCCAGGGGCTTGAATGGTTTCTTGCAGCTGACATTGCCTTTCGTCGTAAAGTTGGTCCCTTCACCTCAGAGATGAGACCTGTTAACAGGAGAGCTTGTGGAAAGTATACCTTCCTATTGCTTCTGTTGTCTCTCTTTGACGTATAAAGACTTCTCATATCAGGCCTTTCAGATGGGCGTCTTTCACTGCTATGTTCAACATGTATTCATGGATTGAAAGTTGTTCTGTCTCAAGTTGGCCAGCTCAAGCTGGAAATTAGTACTTCCCTTCCTCTAAGATACAATAACTGCCTGCCTAGATGCTCCTAGTCCACCTTCATGCTTTATTTTGCCTCTGCGACCTAAAAGAAACACGTGCGTGATCGGTTATCACATCTCAGCTGAGGGGCAGTAATTCCTTAAAAGGCTTGGACTCCTGCGGCTCATGTGCATGTGAGCATGTCCTTGGTGAAAGGAAACAGTTCAACAGGAAGATGCGGATTTAACAGCAAGCAAAGTGTTGTTCACGTAGTTGTACAAGACTTGGTGGAGTTCCCTTAACACCTTCTCAACAGACATAGTCTTACAGTGCTGCATCTCTACTTGTTTTGTGGATGAAAGGATTATGTAGCTTAAATCGGCAGTGAAGCCACTGCTAAATAAAATGAAAGCTACAATTTTGGTTTCTCTCTTCTAATTTGAGAAAAGTATCTGTAGCAGATGAAAGGTACTGGGTCATTAACCGTCCTGTTCTGAAATGAGGTGTAAGGAAAGCTTATCAATTTGCATGTGTATATCTTGACGTCCCTGGCCTAACTCTCTCACACAAGGATGAGCTTTTTCACTTCAAACAGCTGCTGTTGGGAACGCTGAAGAGCAAGTGGATAGGGAATGTGTTCTGTGTGTCAGGTATTAATCCCACATGGTTTGAACTGACCTGCACTGTGTCTCACTTTGAGTAACTCTTCCCATGTGAACCGTGGCAGCTCAAATTGTCTTTGATTTATGTAGAGCATCTATCTAGAGCAACTTTCTAGGCCCCAAACAGTGATTTTTTTTTTATAAAGTGCAATAAATAGAGTAACTTTAATACCTTCTGAGGAAGGAAAAAGTGCATTCAAAGGTTCTCTGTGCCCCAATTGTAAAGCTCTTCCATTTACAACTCTCCAAACCTGTTCAACTGTGACTGCACTCTCGAGTGGGCAAGACTGCCTTTCTTTTTCTTTTCCCTTTCAGATGAGGACACAGTTTTTGGTTGCTTTGAAAAATACTTCAGTAATGAAAGTTGGGGTGTTCCTGTTTTTTACCCCTTACAAATCTAACAGTCTTAAAAGACAGGAAGCCTGCAATTCCATTATGGATCCCTTTGCATCCGTGTGTCTTTTATAGGCAAATGCTTATTAACGACTATTGCTAAATTCTTGCCAGGCATATGAAGTGTAATGCCAAGTTGTATTTTGTGTTATAGAAGTAGAAGCCTTTGGTCCATCCCAGATGTCAGAGAAGATCCTTCTCAGGCTGCTAAAACATCCCAATGTCATCCAGGAGCTGAAATACGACGAGAAGAACAAGAAAGCCCCAGAACACTACCTCTACCAGCGAAACAAGCCTGTCGACTACTTCGTTCTCATTTTACAGGTCAGATATGTGATTATGTAGTTTTGTGCAATATCATGCATCTCCTGACAGATTACTCTCAATACCTCTTCCAGTTGTTGAAGTTTGTCTTCTTTCAAGCATGGGATTGGAACTGTGGCTTGTGGTAACTGCTTCTGTCTCCTTTATGATCTTGCCAACCTGAAGAGCTCACTCAGCTGCTTTCAGCTTTAGTTAAACCTGCTGTGACGGGTAGACAGTGCTTCCCACTTCCAGTCATCATCTGAAGTGATTTATGCTTTAGGTATTACTAGGATAGGCAATGCAAAAGAATCCCTGTATACAGCTGGCATTGCTTGGAAAATAGGGGTACAAAAATATGTCAATAGGAGCTTGGCCAGGATGCTTTCACAAATGCATCTTTTTGTCTGCAAAAGGAGGCGTGGGGAGTTTGACAGTGTGGTAAGATGGCATTTTTCTGTGCAGTTTTGAAGCCTGTACCTTTGGTGTTGTGCTAAATGCTGGTTTCAAGTGGGGCCATTGCGCCATCTACTGAACCCCTGCCACCTCCTGCCACAGCCCCTGCGGTTCCCTGGGCACCCTGCAACCTGAGCTCTTGCCCTACCCCGAGAGCACTGCATTTGGGTGATTTTTAGATTGCAGCCCTGCGGGTGTGGAAGGACTGTTTTCTCTTTGTTCACTACAGAGTCGTTTTCAGTGCTGATTGTCTCCTAGAGTCTGTTACTTGGCAGGAACATTTGAATAGCTAGGTAAAGCTTGACAGAGAAATGTAACTTCCATCTAGCACTCCTTTAAGAGACGTTTTGCTGGAAAGGTGCTTATGTTTCTATCCTGGATAACTGAAATGAGGTTTGGTTTACAAACATAAGCATTGTAGCTGAAGTTGTAACCGGGCTTGAAATCTTTCTTATCGTGACCTTTCAAAAAAAAAAAAAGAGTGAGTGGGTGGGGTTAAACACCATCAGTGATAAACAATGAAGAAAGCACTGGAATATGATATTGTGGATTGAACATACTTCTCTTTTAAAAAATAATAATAATTATTATTTTTTTTAAAGTGTTTGAGGAGCCACTGGTAGGTCTTTAACTGTTCTTTCTTAAGTGCTGAATTGTTGCAATCTGAAATATTCCAGGGGCAACATGATGCTCCTGAGTGAGGTAATGCTGCAAAGCTGTAAATGGAGGACATGTGCAATCTAAAAGAACAACTGGTTCTTTCTGAGCTATTCTTCAATCAATAAATATTTAGTAAAAATGATGTGCTAGGTCTATAATGCATATGGAAAAGTGAGTCTTGCAGTGGGTACATACTATAAAAATGGTAACATTGCTGGTTCTGCAAGGATCAAGAGGATCAATACTCTGCTTTTGTTACTTAAATTATCTGGTCTTGGGCATATTCTCTCGCCTGGAGAGACCAAGAATACCTTCACAGTAAAAGCATACCAGACCGCAAGCAAATATATATTCTATACATTAAATTTACCAATTTAATCTCTGTAGAGTTACTGTTTTAGTTGGAAAGTCACCTGTTTGCAACAGTTTTTCTCTTAGATAATGATACGTTCTTCTGTAGCAGTTTGAGGTTTGTTTTTGTCATTGTGTTCTTTCAAAATTCATGTTAGAGTATTACGCAGTGGAAAATCAGAAACCATAGATGCATACATCTAAACAGGGCAGCACACATCTAATAGCATGCATGGGGAATGCTTACCTGCTTCTCAGCTGCTTGTGACTATGCCAAGCACGCCTAGCCTTCTTATGGCCACCACTGGGAAGGGCTGTGTGTGCTGACAGAGCAACAGTGCTGGAGCTGAAGCTATACTCTTACTGCTGGCTACTAGCTTGTAGTTTTTTAGCTACTAACCCCAGACTGACTGTATGTGAAGATCAAAGCCCACTTGCCTATGTGTTTTGAAGACCTGGCCTTAGTTGGTAAATAACTACCAACGACAAGTAGGTTGAGAGCTCTGTTTATAACCAATCTTAGCCTGGGTGACCAAGTCGTACCTATTGGAAGGCTTATAATGAACAAATAAGCTACTTATTTGTGTTGTGGAGTGAAATTGATTTTAAAAGGGATTATATGAAGTGGTTATTTGTGATAGCAGGAAAGTGGATTTGTGAGCTAGGCACTCTCTTCCTGTTAGATGGATTTTGTGTTTTTTCTGATCTGGGATGGTTAGAAAAACTGACTTGGCATCAGGTCTCATGCAGGCTGATTTCATTTGCATGTTTTTCTGCCTCAGTACAGTGCTGTAAATTTAAAGACATGTTTAATTAGTTTAAATAGCATTTAATGCAATAAACACATAGAAATAAAATCTACCTTTTTGACTCATTTTCACCTGAGTGTGTCCATTTGACGGTCAGTTCACTTAGTACACGTAGCATGGGCAGTCTGTCTGCCCTTTCCAGGCTTGCTAGAGGGAAAGCATTGCGGGTAATTATGCTGTTTGCCTGAAATGACAACCTTTGTGTAGTTCAGCCTGAAAGCTGCCTGAGATTTCTTCTTTCTGCAGTTATGTACTGTAACTCTCTGTACAGTACCAGTAAGGAAGGAGGTGAAAACCGAGTCCCACTAAGAAGCCCATTATTTCTTGCTACTTATATACCAAAGTAACTGGGATGTTTACAGCTACATTTGATACAGTAGCTTCTGTTCTAGACTCCTTTGTATGATGTTAGCATGTGATGTTAAACATTTGGCTCAGACCACACCAGAAATGGGTGCATTGCATGGTAGGGTAGCGTTCTACAGCTTGGGAAGCACTGAGGGTCCTTCTAGACAAGACTCTGCAAATGAGCAGGATCGCAATTTAAGGGCGCTGGAATATGTAAAACTGCCAGAAACCAACAAAGCTAAAATAGCCCCAAGACTGCTGCTTCAGGAATAAGGGCTTTGTTTCTGTGGGAATCTCATCAGTGAAAGCAGACGACCTCCTCATGTGTTGTCTCCCATCTCCATTTCCTGTGTTTGTGTCAGAGGGGACTTGATGTGAATGTGAGCCATGGCCTCAAATGTGTAGGTGTCTCAAGACCCCAGATGACTGTGGTACATATAAGCCTGTTATGATACTGGGGAACTAATTTTTCCCCCAGACTGACGGCAAGCAGCCTTTGGAGCGTGTCAGTAGTACCATCTGAACTGCTGTGGTGACCGTGCTCCTCTGCAGGGACTCACTCTGCCACAAGGAGCCAAAGACCAGAATTGCCCAGGGAACAAGAGTGTTTTGCCCCTCCAGAATCTATCCCTTTTCAGGCATTGTTACAAACTGCAGGGACCGTGACACTGCTTAGTAACGTCAGGAAAAACTAGCTTCCAGGGCTCAAGTCTGGTCTTGTGCCTCAAGACCTGCGGTCCCTTTTAATTGCAGCTCTCTCTCCTTTTCCTTAACAGGGGAAGGTGGAAGTGGAGGCTGGGAAGGAGGGGATGAAGTTTGAAGCTGGTGCTTTTTCCTACTATGGGGTGATGGCCCTCACAGCATCACCAGGTATGTCCTCTTACCTTCTGCTTCTGGAATGCACTCATGCACAAGCCTGCCTGCCGGCATGCGTGTGGCGGGAGGGGGCCGCGCAGGGCATCCCCCCGCAGTGTCCTGTGGGGCTGAAGTAAACGATACCTCCTTGCTGGCAAAACTGCCTGCCTGGCATACAGCTCTGGGAGGGACCCAGGCTCGTGGCAGTGCTGACTCTGACACCCGAGCAGTTGGCAGCGGCTTGCAGGCTCCCATAGGATGCACACATTGGCCTTAGCAAGGGAGGTATTTGGTACTGGACGGGAGCTTTGTATTTTTTCTCACTGTAGCATAGCAGGGGTTGAATTAATGAGAATAAATAATTAGTAGCAGAGGGACATCTAGCGGTGTAGCATACAAACAACCTGCTAGTTTGGATATGGTTTGCTCTACTGATTGTTGTTTCTAAAGCCATTTTGAGGGAAATGAGGGCAGTGGGGCAAGGAAAAGAGATTGCTCCTGTCAGCTTGTGCAGAGATATAAATGAGAGATCAGCAAGGGGGAGAGCTGGCGGCTGAGGATGAGATGTGAGTGAATTCCCAGTGCATAAACAGTAGCTGCACAACCCAGCATCTTAGAGACGCAAGTCAGGGAGTTGCCTTATAATCAGCCAGGAGCATGCTTCAGTGCTCCAGTGGGTGACATCCTGCTGTCCCTTTGCACTCACTGCCGTACCTCGTCATGCATTTCAGTGCTGGCAGCATCACCTTTTAGATCACAAAGATCCTGGTCTTGACTCGGCATCCCCAGCCCTGGCAGAAGAACGGGGGCATTAGTGCTGGCATTGGCCATCTGCTCACCCAGTCACTTCAGGGAGAAGCTTCTCATGCCGAAATCACTTCCTCCTGTGTGGAGGCACAGCAGATTCGTGTTCTACTTGAGAGGCAGCTTGTTTTAATAGTAGGCTAATGGGAACTCTCTGTATGTATGTGTACATATGTATATGTACACCAGTGAATGGCTTTGGAATGAAATTTATTTTGTAAGTTATGAATATAGCCATATTAAACTCTGCAAACATCTGCAAGTTCTCATGGATGTTTGAGGTGCAGCTGATAGCTCTGCGTTGCCATTTAACCAATCTTCCACTGGCTCTCTGTTAGGAGCTACAGAAAGAGTAATTCTTCCTTAATTAAGTTCACTTTAATCAATCTTGCTTACACCTTTTGAGGCTTGACAGATTTGGAAGTGTGCAGACCATTGGTTGGATTTTATCTGTGCAATAGCAGCAGTCTTCACAATGAGTCATGTGTAACGTGTATGTGTGTACAACTGTGTCATACCCTCGCTGTTCCTTCAATATTGAAGCTCAGGTTTTTTAATATGGGCCAAACAACGAGCTGGCTTAGGCATGATCACTTCTTTCCTACCAGACCTATGCTTGGAAATCATTTGCGGCATCTCTTTTTTTGCCAGCATTGTTCAGTTTGAATGTTCTTGTGTTTCCATTTTTCTCGTGTTGCTAACCCTCCCCACAACCATGCCAGTTGCCCCAAGTCCCGTGAGAACAAATGATCTCCCCTTTCATGCCTCTGCCCTGAAATCCGTCCTGGATTTGTTTTGTCAAACTTAAGCATGTACACTGTTTTAAATTAAACTTGGCCAACCTTGGATTTGTTTACCTTCGGTTGATAGGCTTTTACCAGTAGCAAGCCCTTCATTTTGCTGGGTTTTTCCCCAGATTTTAGAAAATTTGTTTTATCATGTCTTGAAACGTCATAAGACTTATGTTAGGATGAGCTCATAAAAATAAAAGTAATTCTTGTTGCTCTGAGTAGACGTGAAAGCTCAGTTAGAGCATAAACCCTTACAGAATAGGAAAAAAACTGCTCTTCCCCGTCTCCTGATGAGACATCATGCTCCTGTTCTCCCCACCTGGAATATGAAGCCAGTAACAGGAGATTAAGGCATGTTTTCAAAAAATCTAACAACAAAACAGTGAAGCTTTCATTAACCACATCTGGGGAGGGATTTACAATGATAATGAGCAGTACTTTACCCATTTTGGTAGGGATGAGCTTGGAGAATCACAAGCTGGCTTGACATTTTACTGAAAACTTGAACTATGAAGTGTCCTTTGGTTTTATTTCTATTTTTATTTTATTCCCATAAGGAACTGCACCAATGAAAGCTTTCTGGCTTGTTTTAACTCTTTGACTTGCAGGCTGGAGTGGGCACCACTGCTCCTTTTGAACTATTTTAAAAAAGAGTGTGTCTTGATGGAGCATTCTGTGCTGGAGGACCATTCAAATTAGCAAGTGAAAATTGTTCACTTCACTATAATTCCACAGGCTTGTTCTTTGGTTCATTCCCAAAATTGTTTAATTGTCTTTTTTGTTTTTGTTTTGTTGTTTATCTTAACCCTTTACTTTTCCACAGTTGATTTGCAGTTTTGGTTTTAGTTCTTCAGTGTGTGAACTGGCTCCCTCCCCTGTCGAGTGTGGATAGCTGCCGCCTTTCTGGTCGTGATCTCATCCTTTTTCTCTCCCTCTTCTAGTTCCCTTGTCCCTGTCTCGTACCTTTGTTGTCAGCAGAACAGAGTTGTTAGCAGCAGGTTCTCCAGGTAAATCCGCATGCTTCTATTTTCACCATTCTTGTGACTGCCCTGATGCCATAAAAAGTCAGCTGCAGTCTGTATTTATCTGACCCCTTTGCTCGTTAGGGAGAAGTCCAGCCCAGAATTATGCCTCACAGGTAGGTATCCTGAACTTTCGTTTGTGATAACTGGTAGCGACATGAAGGAGTCATCCAAATGGGAAGAACTGAAAATATGTTTAAGAAAAATGTATTTGGTAATGTGCGCTTGTTCTTGCTTCTTGTATGTCAACTGGTGGAAAGTTAGGAGGGGAGATTTTATAAGAAGGTATTCTCCTGCAAGCTGAGGTTTAAGAACTTAAACGTTTCCTGAAGAAAATGCATTTGGCAAAGGAGAATGTCTGCTGCTAAACTGCCTTAAAAGGAGAACTCCTTTAATGAAACAATTTTTATATTCTCGTATGGGTAAACTATGGTTTCAATACAGTCTGGCTACTTCAAGTGCTCAAAAGCTTTGAATTTTCTTTCGATGAGGTTAATGCTGTGGATTGGCACAGTGATTTACTGAGTGGACGGATTTGCAATGGAATGTGCAAGAAGGTTGTGGGAGCTCCTGTGGGGTTTTTTGGTTCCCATTTTGCTTAAGACCTTTCCTTGCTGAATGACCAAGTTGATTGACATAGAAATCCCTTTGGAGAGCAAGAGACCAAGGAGAGAACAAATTGGGCCAAAATGAGCTCTAAGATGTGGTTGAAAAGTTGGAAATCGAGTAAGGTCAAGAACTGAGCTTTGCAGACACTGCATGCACAGAGTAGTTGAGAAAGATGGAAACCCACCGGGAAAGTACATAGGAACAGCAGAATCCTAAAATAGTCTGGGCCACCCTGAACATATTTCTTCCCTTTGAAGTTTTCAAATGAAATGTGTCTTTCCCTGGACCTAAAAGCAAACAAGATAATGATATGCATATTTAAGTGAAACATCTAAACATCAGTACATATCACGCAATTCATAAACTTTTGCCATCTGCTTCCTGTACTTTTCCCGTCTTCTTTTTTTCAGTTTTGAAAATGTATTTCACCACCAGTCCTTAAATTAGTCTCATGCACTTTCCAAGCAAACTACAGGTTGTTGCCCTGCAGGGGATTTTTTTCCTGCCCCATTAAAGTTTCCTGCTGCTAAACTTAAAAGAAGGGGGAGAAAATTAATCTTTCTTTAATTAAAGTACCTGATGGCTTTCTTTTAAGCTCAGTGGCTTTGATTATCTTTTTTAGCTTGGTTCTTTTGTTTTGCCAGGTCTTCTTTTTTTTTTTTTCTTTTTTTTTTGTTGTTTCCAAGCTTCAAATAACTGTACACCTTACACATGCAAGTTGTTTCCAATATAAATGCCAAGCATATTTTCCTAGCTTTTTGTCCTAACGCAAAAATATATATATATCAATAATGGAAAATAAATATGGGAAAAATCTCCTTTGAAAGGAACCGATATGGTGAGCCTGGTCACTATGACAATGTGATGCTGGTTTTGATGAAGCCCAGGCCTTCTGCTGGGTCCGTCTAAAAAGGATCCTCTTGTTGAACCCCAAATTCATAATATGGTTGTATTGATATTTGTCTTGCGGTTTGTGCTCTTAATCCCCAGTGTATAAAGGTGAGGAAAACCTGGGAAGAAAAGATCTGTCCAGATCTGGCTGGGTTGGGGACTGGCAGGGCACTGTTCTGCAAACACAGACCTGCCTGCTGTTCCATCTGTCATCTGCTCGTTCTGTATCCTCCCTTCTTCAGTAACTTCTCACTCCCTGACTTGTACGTGGGTCCAGAAGCAATGTCCTTCCCCTCAGATTTTTAGTAGTCATACTTCTTTGTTCGGTCCTTTCGTCCATTTGTTTCAATACGCTTTGTCACGTTGCTCTCTGTCCTTCTTAGTTTTTTATTAGTAATACACTGTGAGACACCTGGTGAAAAGAGAGGACAGATTGGAGTCAGGCCAATGTAAAGCTGTTCCAGATGGAAACCTTTATCCCAAACAGCAGCGATGCTGTTCTTGTCACACACAGCCGTATTTTGTGTATGCAGGTGGGAAAGATAGGACAAAGTCATTCAGTCTTTCACGCTTGTTCTCCAGAAAGAATTAGAGCACCAAGCCCTGTGCACAGACAGAGGTTTGGTTCCTGGTAGCAGTTACTGCAGCCCGCTGTGGCTTTCAAGATGGCAAGTGGGTATCAAGGGAAACCTTGCAGGGCTCTTAGCGCTTCCCTCTAAGCCTCTGCTTGGTGTTACCATAGGGACCTGCACTAATTCCTCAGACTGCAGAAGTGGCAGAAAATTTGCCAGGTTATCAGAACCTGTATTTTTCCATTCCCTTTTCTAAAATTGAAAGAAGGAAGACATCAGGGGGGATTGTAAGTGGGAAGTAAAAAACAGGACAATTCTGTCATGCATCTAGAAGCATCTAAAGTGTTAGGTTTAGGAAAAGCTAGATGTAGAGATGTAGAACAGGCTATGTCATTCTGGCAAGAGGTTATGTTTACAGTGATTAAGTGGCAAAGGTAGGGTTGAATTTTAGTGAGCTTTTTTTTTTTTTTTAGACAATTTTATATATAAAAAAATCATAAAATTTGAAAAACAAGGATACTGTTGCTGATTTGCTCAAAGAGGCTTTGTTTCTTAAGTTTATATGAAAATCATCTTTCAGCTGAGAACGGAGATCACATGGGGAGCAGCACAGGTGACATCAGGTTACAGTTTGGGCTGTATGGATAAAATTTAACTGCAGTAAGATCCAAAAATTTACCAGTCTTAAAGAGTTCTTTGATCACTCTGCACTGTACGTGCACCTAGGGAGAAGCCCATCTGCAGAAGGTCTTGGGATCTCTTTTAGGATGCATTTCTGCATGTCCTCCTGTCATCTGAGTCACTGTGTGGGTGGAAACTAGGGATTCAAAATGCTTGTGGCTTGCTGAAAGCACATTTACATGAGAGAAACTGCGGCCAATCACACTCCTAAGGGATAGCTGCAAGATTTTCAAGTGAAACCCTGCAGTGCTTAAAGGCCAGTGATGGAAAATAGTATCTCTAGTTTACTCCTTTCCTGTCCACATCTCTCCTGGACGCAGATTTTTCTGTGTAGCATGGACTGTTTTCACTGTTTTGCTGGCTGGTGTGTACAACGTGGAGCTTGCTCACCTTCATAGAGTTTTTCTCCCTTCAAGCACTGGGAGGTACAAGAGGAAACATTACTGAAGCAATCATCACGTGGACTGTACTCTGGTCCACTGGGGACTCTATCACTCTGATACTTTTGAAAATGTCTGTTCTAACCCAGGAAACAAGGCAGTATTTATAGCTACCAGGTGTAATAAAATGGAGTAAGGGTTAGCTGGGACTGACTGTGGATAAAAGGTGTCACAACTATATATATAGTTGTATATATATGTATATGGAGTCACAACTATAAATCATTAAGAAAAAAATTCTATTAAGCATGGTCTGACTATCAAGAGCTCCTGTAAGGGAGCCTTGGGAGGTTGCCTTTCTCTGATGGTCACCACTCATCAGCGGAAGCACTGTGACCAAGTGTGCTCGTATCTGCTGTAGCGCAAACAAAACCAGGTTTGTTTAAATCATACTAGTGATATCGGCTACCAGCTCTGGGTTCAAAATGTACTCTTTTTCAGGGTCATTTTGTTGTTTAGCTGCATGTCTAGCTGAGTAGATTAAGTATTTGCAGATATTCTTTGTTACTTCGTGATTTATTATGTCCCTTTGAAACTGGTAACTTTAAATGTTTTCTACTTGATTTAAGAAGTCTTTTGCTCTTGCCCGTTTCTCAGCCGAAAACAAGTCTCCACCTCGGCCCTGTGGCTTGAATCACTCAGACTCTTTAAACCGAAGTGATCGCATTGATGCAGTGACACCAACGTTAGGGAGCAGCAACAACCAGCTGAATGCATCTTTCCTCCAAGTGTACGTTCCAGACTACTCAGTGAAAGCACTCTCAGACATTCAGTTTGTCAAGGTAGGAAAATAACTGATAAAGCCTCAGGAAAAAAGCTGGGAAGCTGGGCTGGGCTGGGCTGGTGGGGGATGGAGAGCCTGAGGAAGGAAGATTCCTCTAGATTGCTCTGTAGCACTGTGAGTAAATAGGATTATGAAAACAGCCGTTGAAAAATCATTTTAAAGTACTTTTTCTCAGTATCTGCTGTCCATTGATTTGTCTTCAGTGTTCCTGTCATTTAGGCCTGTAAGTTGATTGATCATGCAAGTTTCTAGATTTCAGGTACCTTGAGGAGAGATTATAGAAAATATCACAGAATCACACAGAATCATTTAGGTTGGAAGAGACCTCCAAGATCACCTAGTCCAACCTATGACCTAACACTACCAAGTCTTCCACTAAACCATATCACTAAGCTCTACATCTAAATGTCTTTTGAATACCTCCAGGGATGGTGACTCAACCACTTCCCTGAGCAGCCTGTTCCAATGTCTCACAACCCTTCAATAAAAAATTTTTTCCTAATATCCAGCCTAAACCTCCCCTGGCACAACTTTAGCCTGTTCCCCCTCGTCCTATCACCTGGCGCGTGGGAGAAGAGACCGATCCCCACCTCGCTACAGCCTCCTTTAAGGTACCTGTAGAGAGCGATAAGGTTGCCCCTGAGCCTCCTCTTCTCCAGGCTGTCCTCTCTCTGCTTTTAGTCTCGAAAGAAGTATCCTTGTGAAGCCTTTGGAGCCATCTGAAATGGAGACCTTACATTAGCTGACAGTGGCCTTTTCTAAAGGATGAGACATTCTGCATTTGTTGCAATTTTTATTCACTTTTGATTTTGGTTTCTGTTTGGGGTTCTTGATCTTACTTTCTAACTTGTCATCCTTCTTCTGCTTGGAGATGTCTTGGAGATTTATCTTTCTCTTAACTTCACATGTTAGGCTCATGTCTCATACTAGCAGTGAGTTGCATGAATACAGCTCTGTCCCCAGCATGGTGCATCCCACGCTGAAATGTGTGCAAGTCCTGTGAGATGAGGACATGTAGCTGAGCTGAGGAACAGCTAATGCTGGCAGCAATTCCAGCCCAGCTGGGAGTCCAGGGAAGCTGACATCCCATGGCCAGAAGTTGACCTTGATGCTTTTCTTAAATTAAGTGCACGTTCACTTTGTATGCAACTCAAATGATTCATGAACTCAACTTCCGTCAAAGTTAATTCAATAGTAAAATTGTAAAATAGAATAGAAATACTAGCATGCTAAATCAATTGTTCCACATCTACAGGTAGCCAAATTTTACAGTCTTTCATTCAAGACTTGACAAATGTAAGTGTACTGGTCAATGGTTCAGGTTACTGAGTTATTACTGGGCAGGTGATTCACACTACAGATTTCAATGGCCAATGTGCTGTACACAGCAGCTGCTCATCTTATGCTGGTTTATATGGAGTCCTTCTGACTCTCACTGTGTTCATAGTGAGGCTATTGAATGCTAAACCGTCTGGTGTCTCTGCAATCAGACTTGTATACCTCCTTTTGTATCACTCTGCTTTATACATATGACAGAGTACTCAACATTCGTGTTTTCATTTTGCCACACAGGCATTTATTCAAGTAATACCTTGTAAGCCAGGGCTGGGACCTGCTTACGCATGTTTGAATTTTGCTTTCAGAGTTGTGACTTGGTCCATCTGACACTCTCCATTTCCAGTCCCTCTGCTGTGTTGCTACCAAAACTTTTGGTTTTCTAAAAGTCTTGCTCAACTTCTTCCATCTGCTGAGATAATCCACTGCTGTTGTAGCAGGTGGGGCTGCCAGTGCATGTACATCCTGCTGCCTGACCAGGAGGCGTTTATGGGGCTGATAGTTCATGGCTGCAGGAGAAATTGTCCCCTCTACCGCCATATTCAGCGCTGTGGGACTGTGACTTCCTCGCTTCCGGGGCCTCACGGGCAGCATCTAAATGCTCCGTGGTCTAGGCCAGCTCCTGTCATGACTGTTCTGCTAAGTGCAACTGGCTCTTGGAGAGCCAGCTCCAAGTGGGAGACTTTATGGATTGCTAATTTGGTCTCAACTCTGTGGAGACCCCAGTCTTTTCTAGAATCAAATGCCCTTATGTATCAGAATAAGGATCTAGCTCCAGCTGCATTTGCTGCCCTAGATAAGAGCAGTAATGCTTTTGTCCTCTGGCTCCATGGGGGTTCTTAGAGCCTCCCCCAGAACTCGCTGAAGCTGGGAAAAAGACTTCACTGAACTCTGGTTCGGGCCCTAAAAATATTCATGGTAAGAAGGAAATGCAGGTCTGATTTAAAAAATCTCTGCACAGGAATAAATCTGTGCCTTTGAACAGCATGGTGATCGCACAGCCCTGTGTTTCCACCCTGCCTGTGGAACTGTCACCATGCCGTGTCGTTGAGCTGGGATGCTCTAGTCTTGCAAAGCTCAGGGATGTTTTGTAGAAGAGGAGTTGATGTCAGGTAAACGGGGGTTGAAGTGTGAAAGGGAGGGTACTTCGTTTTCCTACGGTGTCCCATGGAGACACCAAAGTGTGACTGGCTGTTTTTGTTCCTTCATTCTGTGCTTGGAGCAGATCTCAAGACAGCAGTACCAAAATGCCCTGATGGCATCCCGGATGGACAAAACACCTCAGTCCTCGGACAGTGAAAACACTAAAATCGAACTGACTCTTACGGAGCTGCATGACGGTTTGCCGGACGAGACAGCAAACCTGCTGAACGAGCAGAACTGTGTGACTCACAACAAGCCCAACCACAGTATGCACAGTGAAGGAGCCATCTAGGAGCTGACTTCCCACAACCCACCCATCCCATCTCCTCAGCAGGACCAGCCCTCGCTCCTTCCTGCCTCCTCCCCGAGTGTGAACACCGTTAGTATGTGCTTGCAACACTGTGCTGCATCCAGTGTTCTGAGACCAAAGACTTTTGCGTCCGTTCCGGGAGCAGAAGAGGAAGAAACAGGAAGAAAGGAGCAAAGAGCAAGACAGAGAGACTAAAGCCCCAAGTGTACTTTGGGAATGGTGAGCCACCCTTGAGAACAATGAAAATATTTCATGCAAAGCAGAATCATGTTTATTTTTTATCTGTATTTTTGATCCTTGTTGGGTTTTTCCTCCTTAAACACATACGGAGAAGTTTAAAAGCTGCTCCGGTTATTTTTTCAAGAGAGATCATGTTTTTAAAAAGTATTTTGCAGAGTTTTACATTGTTTCTGTCCCTCCCCAGCCTCAAATAGGCTCTGTTGTGATGTTGTGAATTGGCTCCAGTGTCCTTAGGCCTCTTTTCACCCCTTTCTGGTCCTTTTTGTTGCCCTGTTGAAGAAGTTAGTAACTGGTACTTGTATGTGTTTGTGTCCTAAGAATGAGCAAGCTTCAAGGAACTTCTGGTTTCAGCCACCTGGAGGGTGAAGGGATGAGTATTATTACATTGTTCCAGTTAAGTTTTAGAGGAGGAGTGGTTATTTTGGTATTTAACGATCTCTCAAATTTCAGAAGGTTTCTTTCTAAAACAGGCAAAAGCATTGTTACACTTGCAGTTTTGTAACCTCCAAAAACTTTGTGGATGTTGAAGATGATTTTGGGGAGAAGGAGTTAGTTAGCAAAACTGCAGTCTCATGAAATGAAAGCCAGGTGTAATTTTCCATACTGAAGTAACAGGGTGATTTTTCCTTGAAGTTCCTGACAATTGCATTGTGAAGTACTGTGTGCACCTGAAAACAACAAGCCTTTAAGCACTCATAGTGGTCTGTGCACCATTACCTTGGCCAGAGCAGATGTGCAGTCTTTGTTAAATAACAGAGAACAGTCCCTGTCCCCCCCCATTAAATCTCTAGTATTAACACAAAAGATGCTGCTACAGTTATGCCCAAAGTACATCCTCCAGGTGACAGTAAACCTCTGCCAGTGCAAGGATGGGCTCTGCTGAGGAGCTGGGACCGTCCTCTCCTCTCCAAGAACTGACAAAACTTTCCAGACGCGAGTGTATTGCACTTCAGGGATTCGGAGAGATTTGTTTCCAGGCTGTTCCCAGCCACATTCCTTCCTTTGAGTGGATTCAGTGCATTTCCTTCTCTCTTGCCCCTTTTAACAGCCATTTTAGGGATTACCGTGGTAGCAGAGCAGAGAGCCTCTCACCCAGGTGCCACTAGTGCTGGGCAGCCTGCGTTGGGCAGCAGAAACTGGTTCCTCCGCCCCAAAAACCTGAATGCAGACGGGGTGGAAGCGAGAGGCCCCCTGTGGCAGTTGTGCATCACATGTTCCCCACTCCCACAAAAGGAGTTTAAGTCCTCAAATGAAAAAAAAAACCAAAAATGCGCCCCTTCCAGTGCTGTCTCAAAGAAAATGTGAATGTTGCCCTCAGTATTAATACAAGGAGAGACTGATAAATCAGGCAACGTGGTTTCTCTGTTCCAAGACCTTTCCGTGGCCCCTGGTTATGTAGCATTTCCCTTCCTTTCTGTACACCCAGATAATCTCACCCGGCCCCCAGAGAAGCCCCCAGTCCCAAAAGCGACTGCCAGAGCTCTCTGTGCCTGCGCGCCTGCCCCTGCTCCGGTTAGGGAAGGCTTCCCCTCAGTTCCCGTGGTCTGGCTCGGTGAGTGCTGGCTGGAAAGGTGCGATGCTTCGCCGCAGTAACTCCCTGCAGGAAATTGGGGCGTGCAGCTTTGGAGGTGGCTGGGGGGGGGGTTGCGTCTCTCCTCGTCTCCCTCTCGGCGCTGAGCAGCCTTCATTTTTGCTGTCCTCCCCGAGGGGTCCGGCGGGCAGGGAGGGCGAGCAGAGGAGAGCTGCGCTGTCTTCCTTGGAAGGGGCAGCAGCCCATGAAGGTGACATCCCCACAAGGGGGCACAGACAGTGTATGGTAACTAATCCATGCACTGAGGGAAGACAAAACAGGGCCCCCAAACCTGACTCCTACGTTAACTTTTTAATAACTTTTCCCATCTAAAAGCGTCTCCTTAGACCCTAGTCACGCTCCGACGCGCCCCTGCCTGCAGCGAGAGCACATGGCTGGGCTCAGGCTGGCTGCAGCCCGGCTCCTTCCCGGAGAGCTGCCGGTATTGCACCTTTCTCACAAAGCCAAGCGTTGCAATGTCACAGCGTTTGTCCTTGGCGAGGCGAGACCCTCACCTCGCCACTGTTTATTTAGTGTTGCTGAATGTAAAAGTTTGTTGGAAGTGTCTGACACGGTGATGAACTTGAGATGCAGTATCTGTTTTGTCAAACCTGCCGACAGAGGGAAGGCTCAAGTCAAGGCAGCTCTCCCTCTGGGACGAGGCTACCCACTAGATCTGACTTCTGCTTCTTATGGCAGGTTATGGGTTTGTTTTAGTGTCTGTTTCCATTAAAAAAAAAAAAAGCCAAATTTTCCAACCAAAGCCATGTGATCCCAGAGCAAATACCTCCTGCTTCTGCCCATGCTGCACTGTTCCAAAATTTCCAGGCGATTTTTTGCATGACTGTTTTTCATCATTTGTACAGATCCAGTAATGGAAAGTGAAATAATTTCCAGAAAAATAGTTGATTATAGATGTGTTTCATATGGAAAATATGTACCTGACCCAGAGGGGTTAGGAGCTGCTACTACTAATTAGCTTGAAGAGCAAGGCATGGTCCTCTCTGCGGAGGGGAAAAAATCCCGTCTCCCTGTTCTCAGGGTATTTGCAGTTTTACTGTTTAACAAATGCAAGGGGTTCCCAGCCCTCGTGGTGGGAGCCAACACAAACAGAGGAGTCCCGCGCCCAGCTCAGGATCGCTTCTGAGACTCTGGACGGTGTTTGCAGACGCAGAGGCTTGGCTCTTCCCACCGTGATGGAAATGCCGCGGGCTCCGAGTCCGTGCCCGTGCAGGGGGCGTCCTGCCAGTGCAGGTCTGGTTCCCCTGGCTCGCTGGTGGCCTCTCTGCATTCGGGTGGGCTCAGGTGCCAGACTTCATGCCCCAGCGCCACGTGGCAGAGCCATCGGTCATCACGGTGGCACGGGGCACCAGCCAGTGGCTTTGGGCACCGTTGGACTTGACCTCAGACCTTGGCAAGGCTTTGACTTGTAGAAAGGATACTGCATCTTCCTGTGTCAACTCCTACCGCCTTCCGCGAGCACCTTGTCCGTCTGCCTCCGAGAGCAGGCGGAGGGGCGGATGGCGGCCCGTTGGCTTGGGGAGGCCGGGAGGGCATCTAGCCATGGTTTCTACTGTCAATACAATTTTGCACAAGAGTTCTTTGAAGTGACGTTTTAAACACTAATATCTTAAATGCACAACTGTGAATTATAACTTTTACACTCCTGTTGGTTGAATTTCCTTTAAATGAAATGAACCTGAATCTGTTGTAACTATGATTTATTTTTTTTAATTCTGTGTATTGCCAAATCTTTGTAAAGAGTGAAGGAATGTTCTTGCTTTCCAATGAGAATCTTTCTCCAAACGAGACTGGCTCTGGTGACGTGGAGATCATACGAAGCACGCTAGCTCTGAGTGGAGAGGGGCTTGGGTGGGCTTAGCAAACCGGCCTCATCCTCTCCGCAGACCCCAGAGTTTACAGAGCGCCTGTTGCTTCATCCCGTTCGTGTCCTCCTCAAACCCCCGTGCAGCCGAGGGGCTCTGCCCCGGGGGCTCAGGACGGGGTCTCCCAGAGGGGTGCGGAGCAGAGGCAGGTGCCGGTGGGGCGTGCGCCGGGCCGCAGGGCAGGGCTGGCCGAGGAGCGCGGCAGGACACGCTGTGCTCTTCCCCACGCTTTCCTCTCCTGCTCCCCACTGCAGCCGTGCTCCCTCTCACGCTCTTTTTGCCCCTGACACACAGACACGCTCCCGCTGCAGGCTGGCCGGGGCCCCGTGCGATGCCGAGACCTGCACGGGGCAGCGGGAGCTGGGAGCTGCCCGCGCCTGGGGACGCGGCCGGGGACAAGGCTTGCAGGGCCTGGGCTCGTTTGAAGAGGGGTCAGCCGCTCCCTCGGCATTGTGCTCTACGTTCTGTTCCTCCTTCCTTTTAGGCTTATTCCCCCTTTTCTTCACCACAGGGTTATTATTATTATTTTTTTCTTCTTTTCTTTAAGTGCCTTTTTGTGCAGATGGAGCTGGCAAGAGTAGGAGTCTCAGGATACGGCCCTTTGCACTCACCCCAGACCTGGAGAAAGCTCAGGGGGAGCAGGGCGAATTGCCCATGATGACCTACAGACATCACCCTTTGCTGCTCCTCAGCCTTCAGGGCCCAGCTCAGACTGGGATGAGATTTTGGCACTGGTGGCGTCAGGCTCTGGCTCAGTTCAGCTCAGAGGAAAGAAAACCAAAGAGGTAGCTTTGCGTGAGGGGCTGCTTGGACAGCGGTGGTGCTTCCTGTGATCTCTGCAGAGCTCAGCCGAGGGGGTGCGGGGTGCGGATGGCAAGGAGCAGCGCTGTCTCCTCGCAAGCATCCTGTGTAAGTATCCTGCACGATGGAGAGTGCAACCACGTTCTCCAGGACCAGTTGGGACATGCATCTTCCTTGTGCTGAAATAGACCATCTATAGAAATCATTCCCACATGAAAGATGTACCATATTTTATATGCTATCTAATACACACATCTGTGGTTTTAAAACTAGTACCTGTGTACCAGTTGTCAAGTTATCCAGTGTCTGGATTACCAGTAGAAAACTGGGGCTGGCGGGAGGGGAGCGATGCTGTAGGGAGTATCTCTTGTTGTGACGCTAACTTGAGGCTGGATCCCAAAGGTGTCTGACCAGCGTCAGTGTTCCTGCATTTGCATTGGACGCTGCGATGTGCGAGGCTGGCACAGAGCAGAAAAGCAGCAAGTGCTGAAAGGCTCCGTGTGATACGGACCCGGGCTTGCTGCATGTCTCGCTGCCCTGGCTTTACACTGTGGCTCTAAATAGACCCAAAGAAGTGCCTGGTCCTTGGATACCGAGGGTTGTTTTGTCCCAACAATGAAACGACAAGCTTAACAAGTGTGACCGAAAGCCAGGCATCTTTTCACGGCACAGAGGAGAGAACAGCCTTCATCCTGACTTGGCCAGCAGAGGACGAGCTCTACACGGCGGGCTGGCCTGGGAAGCTGCCCTCGCCCCTGCCCTCCCGTTATACTCGGTCCGGCGGTTGCAGGTCTCTCGTTGCTGCGATCTCTGCGGCAGCACTGGCCCCATGCCCGTGACTCCGCGGCACGGGTGCTGAGCGGAGCGTGGCACAGGAACCAGACGCGTCCGTGGCTTCCCACAGAGCCCCAGCCGGTCCCGCTCGGTGTCTCGCTCTAGCCCGGGTTGCGTTCCTCTGCCTTTAGTTTCACAGCCGTGTCCTTGAGGCTGTCTGAGCGAGGGGATGCTATTGCTGCAGGTCCAAAGCGGTACAGTGTAGCTTTCCGGTCTGGTTTTGCATACTTGCTGTTCTATTAGGAGCTGGATGCCGGACCTGGGGAGGCCGGCTCATTCCCCAGGAGAAAGCCTGGGCTGCCAGGTTCTCCCAGCGCCGAGCTGCAGGGAAGGGAAGGCAAGGGAAGGGGGTGCTGGAAAGCTGCCTCCGTCCTGTGGCACGGTACAGGTGGCGGAGGAGGTGTTTCACTGGTCAGTAGCACCGGACTCTGTTGTTCTCGTTATCCTCAGGTCAGACTCTAATGGTTCTGCACCTCGGAGATAAGGTACTCAGAGCTGCTGGTCTTTTGTCTACAACTGAAAAGCATCTTTGTGATCTCTCCTGAGGTTTTTCCTTCAGGCCCTGTTTTCCTTCCAGCAGGGCTGATAACTGGAGTCCTGCAGAGCTCGGTGCTCTCGCCCCTCCATCGCCAGAGCCCGGTTTCTGGCTGGGTGCTTGACCTTCAGTCCTTCCCCCAGCACGAGAGGTTCAGACGCTGCCTGTTGTAGGAGTTTCACTGTTGGGAGCCAGCCTGAAATGGGCAAAGACTGCAGGTGGCTCTGATGCTCAAGAGGTGGCTTTGATGTCTCCATTGTCTTTTCTCCTCCTGGAAGCAGGGTGGAAGGTGGCTGAGCAGCAGGGTTTTTTGGGGAGGAAGGGCTCATCCCAGCTTTTAGTGCTTGGTGGAGCAGTCTAGCATCACATTTCAGCTGTTTGGAGACCACAGAGCTTTATAAAAGGAAGATTGTAACCTCTGGGAATCACTGTTTATACCAAATCCTTCCAAATTCAAGTGAGAAACTTCTAGATGTCAGATGAGTAGCCTGGATCATAGGCCTTTAGTTGGAAGTGCCAATATTGAAGGAATGCCTTCTGGTTTCATCCAAAGATCAGTGTGGGAGCGTGGCGGGGCTCTGGGTGAGCTCCTCTGCTCGCAGCAGCGACAGACTGGCCATGCCTGGGTCAGCCCCGGCGTAATTCCTGCTCTGAAGTCCCAGGTCCCAGCAGATGGGGCTGGGCTGCTTTGGCCGGTGGGTTTTTACCTGGGGTACGCGCTCTGTCCTTCCGCATCATGCTGGCTTGCGTTCGGCCAAGCAGCTTTCTGTGACTGCTGCTCTCGCCTGGGCCGCATCCGCTTCACTCTTGTTTGCACTGTGGTTTGGCTGAGTTTGCAGGAAGGCAGGAGGAGGAGGAAGAGGAGGAGGAGGAAGCACAGCCGGTCAGGTGCTGGCGATGCTGTGGCAGCCCCATCTTTGCTCCTCATGCCTAGCAAGCAGCCAGGGAGGGCAGGAGACACTGCTCAAGGACCTGCTTCCTCGCAGCCTGGGTGAAATTGGGAGAGTGGAGACCCACCAGGCCCCCAGCACCAGTGGTCCGGCCCCACGTTTGTGTTCTCAGAGCTCCCACGCACAAGGGTGGCTTTCCAGCCCTGCTGGGGACCTCAGAGCTTTTTGCACATGGTTTTTCCAGCACGTGCAGCTGAAGATCAAAGCTCAGTAACTGAATCACGGGGCAGATGCCCAGATGCCAAATGCATTGAATCTGAAAACCCGGATACTTGAGCGTGCACATCCCTGTGTCACTGGGACGCCACGAACAGCTGGTTCTCTGTAACCGGTGGGCTCCGAGAGCAAACCTTTCTCCTGCATTCGGGTCCTTCCTGCAAACCCATGGCTGGGCTGGGCTGCGCAGCTCCTCCTGGCTCCGTTCACTCGCCCTTCATTTCCCCCTCTGCCAAAGCTTTGCGCTCACCTGCTGCAGTGCGTTCTCGTGGCTTGGTGAACCCACTTGGCTGGCCTTAGGTTACGCTGCCCACCCGAGGTCTCTGCCCCGTGTCCCACTGTCCATCATATATGGTCTTTGCTGATTGTATCATATTGTACATTACATCGGGTTTCCAGAGTTGTAGTGTTCTGACTACAGTATTTCCATTTGTGTACATAAACCTGAGTAAGCACAACTGAAATCATGAATGAAGTGTATACGGTTCATATACTGATTGTCATACAAATGAATTTTATAATTATTCAAATTTTGTTGTAGATTTCCAACTTTCCTATTTATTTTGTACCAGACTTATTTGTATATTTTGTGATTTTGTTTAAAAGCATTTTGTTTATTTCTATTCTTTTTAGATAAATGATGATTTTTTTTCTGTTGGACATTCCAGTTTATGCATTTTTCCCCCTCCATGCTTCCCCCTCGTTTCAAAGGGAGGGATTTTGGCACGCGGGTGGTGGGGCTGATGTCGATGATCCTGGACCCAGCTCTCCGCAGATCATGAATCGCTGTTGGCACTTCGGCAGCCTTTAGCCTCTGCTGCAGTTGTCAAAAGCCACGGAGAGGCCGGATCCTGTTCCCCATAGAGTCAGGTCTTGCTCTTTGCGCTGGTGGGCCTGGGCCTGTACCTCCTGCAGCCAGGGGGGCCTTGCTGGTGGCCCAGCAGGAGCTGGGAAGGTGGTGGCCGCGGCAAGCAGCTGGCTTCCTTTCTGAAGTGGTCCCTCAAGGACGATGGCCTTTTTCTTCCACTAATAAACATCCCTTATTTACAACCTGCTCTCCCTACCTCATGTTTGTTTGTCGGGAAGCCCGAATGCCGTCTGTCTGTCCGCAGCGCGCGTTCTGTCCGGGCGGTGCGCGGCCCTCAGGGTCACCGGTGAGGGACGTGGCCCGTGGCAGCGGCTGCGTTGTTGGAGGGCGGCCGCTGGAGCAGTGAGCTGGGCTGCTCGCTGCCCGTGCACTGAGCGGCGCGTCCGTCCCGTGCCCCTCTGCCTTGCCCTCCCTCCTTGCTCAGCGCCTGCTCTCTGCCCTGCCCTGGGGAGCGGGGCAGGTCCTGCTCCCGCGTGTGCCGGTCCCTGGGCACTGGGCGGGGCGCGTTGGGATGCTGCAAGCAGGATTTAAGTGAACCTGACGTGAACACGGACTTTGGGGCTGGCTCCGGACTGCACAGAGCAGCAGGGCAGGAGGGCCTGGGGCAGGGTGGGTGCGAGAGGCCAGGGAGTGGGGAACGGGTATTG
Source organism: Anseranas semipalmata (assembly GCA_013399115.1). Taxonomy (NCBI): domain Eukaryota; kingdom Metazoa; phylum Chordata; class Aves; order Anseriformes; family Anseranatidae; genus Anseranas; species Anseranas semipalmata. Next base: position 126,286 of record VXAA01003519.1, read on the forward strand.
CCTGCCTGTGTCCGGGTGTGGCAAGGGGCTGGGTGTGGCGCCCTCCAGCACAGCCTGAATATTAGCAGGAGAAGGGTTTTACTGGCCTAGAGCACCCAGCATGTCTCCTGCCATGCACCGTGGCTGCCCCAGGCGGGGCTGGCAGCACCCAGGGTGCGCCCCGACATCCAGAGCAGCAGCCATGGGAGGCCTGGCACTGGCAGCAGGCTCTCTGTGTGAGCTGCTTGCAAACGGCCCGATGGTAGCACAGGTGAGCAAGCCCTGCTGGAGCAGCTGCACCGGGCCCTGCTGCTGTGCTGGCTCTGCCCTGCTCGCCTCCAGGCATCACTGCAGCATCGCAGGATGGGCAGGGCAGAGTAAGGTCGGGCAGGGAGCAGTGCCCGGGTGTCCAGCAGGCTCTGCCCGCTGTTTTCCCACCAGTGAGTGAGGGTCAAATATTTTCCATTGCTCCAGCCTTGCAGAGTCTTCTCTGGGAGCCAGGGAGTGAGCTATTTGTGGGACCGTGGAGGCAGGAGGAATGCGCGGAGCTCCCCGCACCGCCCTTCCCGCAGCCTCGCGCCCTCCCCAGCTGCTGAGCTAAAGCTTGAAAAATTCAAGCAGCTATACTTGGAGAAACGCTGGTTAAACATAGCAAATCCCAGCATGGCCTTTAGCGAGAGGGCTCGGGAGTGGCTCCTGCAAAGCCCTCCTGCAGCGAGGGGCAGCTGGGCGGGGTGGCTCAGTCGACCCAGCTGGGGGATGTTATCTACAATCCAGCCCCCAAAATCAAGGGGCCAGGCATCCAGTGCTGGGTTTGGGGCTTTTCGCAAACACCAAAGTATCAGCTCTTGACTGTTGGCCACTGTCTGTGGCCATATATTGCTGCTTTTCTGTTTGGCCCATTTGGCCCTGGGTACTGTATTTCCTTCTGTGGCAGCTGATGTCCCCGATGTCGGGGATGCCCAGTTTACAGGAGCAGGCTGAGGGCAGTAGCGTGCCATCCCCGTGCCCAGCCAGTGCCTTTGCCATGGCAGTACCGGTCTTCCCCAGGTATTTCCTTGTGTTTAACCAGGTTTGCAGCTCCTGGTGACGGTGGGCCATGCTGTGCCACCCCCCCGCCTCACTCATGGGCTCGGCACAGGACACATGGTGGTGAAGAGTCCTCAGCCGCGCCTCTGGGAACAGCCCTGGAAAGCTGTGATGTTGAAGGTAGGAGCAGTGGGGAGGCCCTTCCTGCTGTGCAATAGCACCTTCCCTCTCTGTATCCACACCAAAATGTTCTTCTGTCTCCCCACACCCTCTCAGCCACCCCAGCTGCAGCCGATGGGGGTAATGACCACCCTGTGCCTCCCTTGCTTCCTGCCCACCCGCAGCCCGGGGACCAGACAAACCCTTACAGCCAGACTCGCTGCCACCTCCGGACATGCTGTTCCGTTCCCCCAGCCGCCCACCCCTCCGGCAGCCCCCTCCCGCACAGCCCTGGGCGCGCCACAAAGCACCAGGCACTTCTTAGAAACATCATGATTTATTGACTTGAAAACTGCCACTTCAGCAGCAGCATTTCCTGCTCAGATGGTGGTGTGTATTTTATTTATTTTCTCCTAAGGTACTTTAAAATGGAAGAAAAAAAAAAAGAGATTAAATGTATTTATGGTACTGAAACAACAGTCGAATTCGTTACAAGAGGGCCCCCATTGTAATCCCTTCATATGCGAACGGCAGAGGCTGGAGCAAGGGAGGCTGCACCCACGACACAGGGGAAAGCCACCGGGCGCTGCTGCCCAGCTGTGCACCGGCCTCGCACCTTCCCCGAGCTGGCTTTCAGCTCAGCGCCGGGCAGAGCCGCACGCAGGCGCCAGGGCCGCTCACCCAGCCCGCCGGGGCACCCTCGGCCACCCCGGTCCCGCACGGCAGCTGTCACCTCCTTGGCCGGGTTCGCAGCCTCGTGCACCGCAACCCGCGATGAGGCTCCGCGTGCTCCGCGTCAGGTCAAAGGCAGGGGCAGCTGCCGGCTGGCCGGGAGCTTCCCGGCTCGCGCCACGGGGCTGGCCCTGCGGCATGTGCTGTTTCCTAGTTTAGGGCAGACCCGCGTGGCCCGCAGCACCCTGGAAAACAGGCCCTTTCGCTCCAGATGGTGGCTGGTTTTGTCTTTGGGATGCTTCACTTTCTTAAAGCTGAGCGGACAGAAAGGTCAGTAACAGGCAGTGAGGAAAACAAGCTGACTAACGTAATGCTAAAGCAGTAGCTTCAAGCTGCTGGGTTAATATTTACTGTTGAAACTACAGAACGAGTTGAGAACACAGTGTGCGGCTCAGCTGTTTGAGAAACGCGCTGGAAATCATGCATCACATGCCAATAATGAAAGAAAGCTTTGAAACAGTGGGAGGGGATAACAAGCGTCTACAAGCCAAAACGTGTACAGCTGCAAAAATGCAAGTAAGAGCTGGAATCCCCCCGCTATCTGTGACGGACGGAGGAATTGAACGACTTACACGGAGAAACTCACACCAAGCACAGGGGGAACTCAGATCTGGAAGCCAGAGCAACGCCCTGGCTAACACGGGGGTGGTGGTTGTAACACAGAAGAAGAGAGGTAAGGGCAGCAACCCAAAGGGCAGGAGCATTTGGATTGTTTTGTATCCTGCAGGGCCCAGCACATCCCTTCCTTCTCCACAGTGAATGTAACAAATGGCAAAAACCGTTTACAGGACACCATTCAAATGAAAATCAAATGGAACACATCATGGGAAAGGGAAAAACATGTAGCATCCCCAAATGTAATGGGAGCAGCATTACAGCACAGGTGGGCAGTCCGATCTGAATGCACCACCCAGGCAGAATCCATTGGCTTTTTGAACCGTCTGCAAAACTGAAAACAAGGGTCTCCTCCTGATTAGTGTTAATTTGTTAAAAGTTTCCGGACACTTTCAAAATGTGCCTTTGCAAGAATCACACCCCCCCAAACCCATCACCCCAAGGGCCCCCACATAGGAATCTGCTCCTGATCACTGCTAGAGTCATGGTTTATCTTTAGAGATGCTTTGCTTTTTCCTTCTTATTCCTCTTCCTCCTCTTCTTCCTCCTCCTCCTCCTCTTCCTCATCATCATCTTCATCGTGGCAGTGTGTGATTTCCTGAGGTGCCTGGGGGAAGAGGTTGGGCGGTTTGATCTCACTGATGGAGCGGGTCAGTTGATGCCGCTTGTAGTCAGAATCTTTAAAATCCACTGAGGTGCGATTGCGTGTGGCCATCGGCGACTCCTTCTCGTTGATGTCAACATGTGTGTGCTCTACCGTGGACTCGTGTGGCATCTAAATGTGAGAGAGAGCGGAGATGGCAAAGGGTGTCCCTGTCCTAGGGTATCTCCCTGAAGGCAGCCAGAGAGCAAACCCCAGAACATGACCCTCTGGCCCATGGTGCATCAAATGCCACCCAGCCCTCCCAGGTGCCTTCCTGGTGCTGCCGGCTTGTGGAAGTGCTCATGCACCCAACCAAAGGCACCTCTGGGATCCCTGCCCGTCTCCCCTGGGTCTGCAACTCACCAGGACATGGGCGGCTCTGAAGAGGTAGCTGAAGGGGTAATAGAGGAGGTTGATGAAGGAGGCTGCATAGAGATCGGCATAGCGCATCACCTGGCTGGCAAACAACGTCTGCCGAGAGCCGCTGCGGAAGAGGCTCCCCATCATCCCGTAGCACATGTCCATGTCGTGGGTCACTTTCTACAAGCAAAGGGTGGGTTAGATCCTGGGCCGGGCATGCAGCAGTGCAGAGCTGACCCAGCCACAGCAACACTGAGGGCTGGGGCGCTAGATGAGATCTGCAAGGATCTCCAGCAAGGCTTTCTGTGCTCTTATCCAGAGGCATAACAGCACAGCCCAGCCCCAGCTAACAGAGGGGAAGGCAGCAGCGGCATCAGAGCCAGCACCTGCCCCAGGCTGTGACCCCTGTACACAGGGCTGGCTGAACCAGAGGCTACGGCCCCTCCAAGCCTGTGTGCATCAGTGCCCTGCTCTGCAGCAGTGAGCACCATCAGTTGGTGCTACATACATGAGGAAGGAGACCATATTCCAGACCAGGCTGCCTTTCAGGAGTGCCAGTGACACCAGTGAGCTGGGAAGCTCCTCCGTTTGCGTCCACAGACAGAACGGCTTTGCCAAGCCTGCCGTGCCCACCCAAAGGCAGAGCAAAGCATTTCAGGGCTGAGCAGTGGGTCGGGTTGTCAAGCCCTTTGGGATCCAAAAGGATGAAAAGGGATTTTTATGATTGGTACCTTAATGCGTCTCTGGATGGAGCTGATGTCAGGGCGTTCATTGCTGCTACTGTCCAGATGCCTAGTTACAGGCGAGAAGGTAAATACATGGTGTGAAAAGCCTTTCAGAACCAGATGTTGTGGGATGGGGGCTTGGGGAGGGAGGCTGGTCTGGAGGGGAAGGTTGGTCTCATGGGAAGAACACAGGCCTGAGCCAAAGCTCTGGCAGCAGTGCCGCCAACCCAACCCCAAGGGTTTGTCAGAGTCGCTCATTAGCTGTCGCTAGGCTGGGAGAGGCAGCAGGAAAGTTGTCAGTGTTTGAACACTCACTTGTATAACTCGGCCAAGAAAATGTCCAGGCTCTGCAGCTCTTCAAAAAGGGCTGGATAATCCAGAAAAGAAAGGGGAAAAAGGTAAGTTTAAATTGTTGAAATGAGAAGGGCTGAAAGCAAACCCACCATCCTGCCCACTCCCGTGGTATGGCTGTGGTGGGGCGCTCCATTAAGGAACACGGTGTGTCACGGCCACTGTGCAGGGAGAGGGTTCAACCGTGCTCAGTGCCACTGGGCTTGGTTTCTGGTTGCTGCTTTAGTTTTTGAGGCTGAACCTTCACAGCCCTCACAGAAACCTTCCAACCAGCCACAGGGCAACTTGCATAACCCCCAGACCTACTTACACACCAGAGGGCAAACCAGGGAGAAAAGCAGTAGCACTGGAGGATGGGAAACACACAACACTTCGGCAGCAGAGGGAGTGGGAGGAAGGAAGAGGAAGTGGCTGGTGAGCAGGGATTCCCTGCAGACGGGAGAGCAGTCGTGGCTCAGGCATTACAGGGACAATAACCTGGGTGTCTCGTCAGATACGCTTAACCAGAGAAGCCATGGTTCCACATAGACAGAGGGAGAGGAGTTTTGGGGGCTGGATTATAGATGAGGAACAACTCAAACCTACCCAGCAGCAGCTTCTCCCCCCGGTCAAGTCAGCGCTTGGCCTGGGACAGAGCATGGGAAAGGCCTGGGACCCTGCGAGCAGCCCATGGGGAGCAGCCCACGGGGAGCTGCCCAGCTCCTGCCACCAACAGCCCAGGGGAGAAGGGCCAAAGGGACAGGTGGGTGTGGGAGAGAGGCGGCAAGCTGGGGTGATCTCTCCCCTTCGTCCCCCCGCCTGGCTGCTGACCGCTTTTGTCAGTCCAGACGTGAAGCTCCTGTGCCAGCTCGGGGATCACCAGGAAGGTCCTCCAGCCCTGGCGCTTCTTGGATTTGAGGATGTCCCCAAAGATATGGTCTCCGATGTACAAAATATCCTTCCCTTTGGCCCCCAGCAGGTCACAGACTGTGTCCGAGGAGCCTGAGAAATGAAGAACAGGGTGACTCAGAACAGGAAGCCAAACAAAAATGTGCGTCTCATTTTCCTCCCAGAAACCTCCACCACTATAAAGGCAACACCCCACTTGGCCCTGGTGGCACAGGGCACTGCCCACCCACCTGGGAGCTCACCCAGGGCAGTCTGCCCTTGCAGCGATACAGGCACACCTCCACATGAATGCAGCAGCAGAGGGGCCATGCTGCCTCCCATCCTGTGTGATAGTGAAGGAGCCTTGGGCAACATGGACAGCCCTGTGCATCCATCTGCCACCCTTCCCTGGCTCCAGGAGCTGTCTGAGTGTGGTCACACTGATGGCAGCACAGTAAGGACAGCTGGGAATGTTGCATTGGGCCAGCTGCAGCTCTCCCCACTACAAGCCCTGCAGTGGCATTTTCCAGACCCTCTCTGGCAAGGAAAAAAAGGGCGTTAGAGGAACAGCTCCATTTCTTCTCTGCACTGTGCAGCAATGGTGATAGAGAGTTTCTGGTGCAGCACACAAAGGGCACAGCACAATGTGTTTTGGGAAACACAGCCTCGCTCAGCACCTGGCACAACACCCAGCATGAGTCATTGTGAGTGAAGACCACTAGGGCATGTCAGCCCATTTCACAGGACAAGAAGTGTTCTTGCCTCACCTCCCGAGTACACGATGCCATGCTGCAGTGGGCCAGTGTAGGTACCAATCTTCAGCTTCCCGGTCACCTGGGGAAGGAGATATTGCTTTAGTGAAGAACAGCTGATGCTCTGGATCTTTTCTGTCCTACTGTTTCTTTACTCTCTGTTTCTCACTCCCAGGCAGCCTAGTGGTGGTTTTCCACATTCATTCCCTATTGCCACCTGCAGTACCTTAGGGAAACCAGCAAAGCCTCAAGCTCTGCTGTGTCCCATGTGATGGGGTTGCTTGGGAATCACGAAGAGAAGCCACCCAGCATTTCTAGGGCAGGTCCAGTCTAAACACTGCACTGCCCATTCCCTCTAAGAGACCCTGCACGAGCCACAGAGGTACCCTCCATACAGTGCTCACCGTGTCCACCTGCCGCAACACGGTGCCCTCCCCGAAGAAGAGGGGTTTTCGTGCATCCACCAGGATCAGGTCAAAGTAGGACTGCCATGGCCGATGGGCACTCCCAGCCTGCAAAGACAAAAACAAAACCCAGAATCGGGCACAACATAAACAACCACAGGGAATTTAACTGGAGTGTCATTTGCCCATGGCCATCATCTTATGACACTACCGGTCCATCAAATGCACTGATTCCCCAAGTTCATGCCTCTGTGGTAGGACACTGGGTTGCCATCTCCTGAAGCACTCCCCTTTTATGGCAAACCCAGCCCAACCCAGTGTAGCAGTGAGGACTGAGGACATGGTATGAGAAAGACAGGAAAACTGCACTGAACGTCCATGTCACAGCACAGCTGTCATGCAAGGAGATGCAGTAAATGTCACTGTTACCACTGTTTCTAAAGGTGACAACCTGCGTAAATCCAGACACGTGCGACTTCACGGCCTCAGCCTTACAAGGCCCCACTGGTACATTTACCAAGAGTGGGAAATGCCTGGAGCCTATTCCACAGAGCACGGCTCCAAACCACAGCCCTGCCTGAAGGACCCTGGGCATTCATGAGCTTTTTTTGCTCCATGCTTCCACTCCTTCTGATATCAAGACCACAGCAAGGAGTTTTTTCAGCTCTCAATTGTGGTGATTTTCCATGTTCTGAAAATTTCTCCCTTGGTCTTCTACCTTCAGAGCACAGTGTAGAAACACATCTTGTGAGTATGAGATGATCTCTCAATGAGACATTGAGAAAGCAGCATAAATTCAGTTCATAAGCCTTTCTCCAAAAGTTTCAGGGATGAGTTTTGACCTCAGAAAACCAGGAAAAGCACGACGCACTTTTGGAACTACCACAGTTGGAGCACAATTAGACCTTAAGTGTTTCTGCTGTTTTATAAAACTCCTTTCCATCAAGAGTTTTTTTTAACAACATCTAAAACATTGTGCAAGATCAGTAAGAAATCTGGCTGTAAAATGCCACAGTTAAAATGTGTTAACTCTAAAATGATGTTATCATTAACACAGATTATTGTTTGAGACCAGATGATGCCTCTTTTCTCTTTGTTATATTGTATTTGCTTTGATCCTATTCAAATAGGACACTAAACAGCAAGCGTATTTTAACTAGATTAAAGCAACTAATCCCATGCAGCTGATGAAGCAGGATTAAAAAGCTTTCCAGCTACACAGATAATTAGGCACATCAATTCCTATTGGAACTGCAGTCTAGAAATCACATACCTTTGGTCCATGTGGAAAGTCAAACAAGTAAGTCATAATTTTCTGAAAGGCAGAAAGAAAGTATTCAAAGATGTGTTTTTACGCAATTTATAAAAACATACTTCTCTGCTTTTATCTTTTCGGGCTACAGAACTTTATTTTCAGGATTTACAGGAAAGTCAGCATAAGATTTGAAGACAAAATGAATGGGTAGACCTTACAGTGAAAGGAATTAAAACAGTCGTTTTTATAATCATAGGACACATTTGCTTCAGGAATCTGCACATTGCTTCAGATATATCTTGCAATGCTTTACAATGGCATATAATTCTTTGGTTTAGCAGTGTTGTAACATTCTGACATTCAACAGGAGTCTAGGTAACAGCCCTGATGCCAGCAGCACACCAGACAGCCCTTTGAGGCTCTTGGACCTCTCCAGGATCAAGGGTTAGGTGACCTCTCTGTACTCAGAACTGTCTCACTTGGAAAAGAAGTCCCGCATTTCGAAGTATGCTGAAATTTAAAATGATTATCACTTTTTCTTTCAGACTTTTAATTGCTGAGGAACTGAGGCACAGAGGTACTTAAGCCAGGCCCATGCTAGGTCAGTAATGGAACCAGGACTGTAAAAGCCAAGTCCCAAGACCTAATCTGTATTCAACACTAAATTATCCTAGCTCAGAAAGCACCTAATTCCCCACCAGAAAACGTCCTACCAAAACCCATACAATGAATAGCTAGCTTTTGTTTATTCCATTATATACCAATACACCAATTCAAGTAGCACTTACATCTGTATATTTATAATCGCTGTTTGTGACCAGAAACACCTTCCCAACTTCATTCATGCGGCTGAGCAGCAGTGGCAGCTTCCCCTAAAAGTCAGGAGACAAAAGTCACAGAGATACATCACGGGCAAAATGAAACAAGGAAAATCAAACCAACAAGCAAGGAAACTCGCATGTTTTGCACTGGCCAGAGAGCCAGGAAAGCTGCTGGTCCACGTAATGCCTCCAGAGCACGGGCCAGGGGAGGGATGGAAGGGAAAATGGCTCAGCAGGGTCGTGGTGCCTTTGCCAACCCCAGTGCCAGGCACCCTGTGCTGCTGCTGCCTGCCTGCGTCGCGCCAGCACTCTGCAGCGGCCCCTCCAGCTCCAAGTCCCTTCCCGAAATGGGCCCAGAGGCAGGTGAAATCTGAGCTTGCACGAGCCACAAGTTGAAGTGTATTATAATTCCAACCTCAAATTAGGGAGAATTTATTCCTGGAGCTATTTTTATTGAATCGTAAATCTCAGACTGTTGCCGGAGTAGCTGATTACCTCACAGGATGGTTTCCTAAGAATTTTGCAGGCGTGTAACTAGAAACAAGGTTAACTGCTTTAAAGTGATATTCTACCACCACAGGAGGAGCCAACAGAGATCATTTAAACTAAAGAATAATTATAACATAACTGGTCCAGAGGGGCCCTGCATACTGCAGAGAGGGCAAAAGTAAGGGAACCACTGGAGCTTGTTCAGTTAGATGTGCTGAACACACATTTTGGAGCTATCAAGAGACTGGACATTGGTGAGTCTTTCAGGATCTTTCCCTCAATCCTTCATTGTAAAATGTGTGTAACGCTCTTGCTGGATGGCTAAGGAGTACTTCTGTCTAAAAGATGCTCATCTGTTACTTTTTAAAAAGAGGTCTGCAGCAGAGGATTGCTTGGGCAGAGAAAACGTGGGCAGGGAACACAGTTGCTTTCACCACCAAAAGAAACAACATAAGCTTTGCCAGCATATTCACCTGTGTCCCATGATAACATTTCCTCTGGCTTTTATATTTTACGTAAAAATGTGCGCGTGAATACGAAATCACGTGGATCACTGGCTCAGAATAAAGGCTGTGTCCGAACTTTCCTCTTTGTCTTTGGTTATTACAATAGAAATCACAGCGTTATCTGTTTTGTGATTTAGTAAAGCAAATCAGCATATTTATTTCTTGCCTACTTATTCACTACAGAATGTCACGTAGCAGAAGTAAAGTAACTTTACACTTACATCTTTCACCACATACTTTTCCAGATTCTCAAGGGTCTTTTCCTTGAGCGATCCCTGAAATAGAAACAACAGAATCCAGTGAGGTGATGGAAACATATGATGTAAGAGACATCAAAGTAATGCCAACTTTCACACTTCAAAATGCTGTGAAAGTACAAACCAGGGCGAATCTGAACCAGTGACTCTAGAGATGAGAGGCTTTGAGTAGCAGGGACCATCACAAACTCTGTGATCCATCGATTCCCTCACCATGGTAAATAATCCACTTCAACAGCATTTTAACCCTTTCAGAAGGGAATACAATAGAAACAAACAAAAAATAGATTTGCCATACCAAACAAGACAGTCAACGACCTGTCTCCACCACTGACCTCATACTCAAAGGCCAACTCCAACATGTATCACACAACACTGCATAAGGAAAGAAAAACAGATTCCCGACTTCTGCATGACTCAAACAACCACCACAAGCATAACTGTGAGCAGAGTTCTCCTGTGACGGTTCTCCATCCCACCCCAACGGACCTCTTCAATGAGGAAGAACAAGAAAATCAGGTCTTTAACAAGGTGTAAATGCTCACAAAATGTATATTCTAAATTTGTGCAAAAGTGTGCTGAAAAGATGAATTCCTCTCTGATGAATTCTCTGTTTAATGTAGGTACCTTTCAGACAATATAAGACAGTACCAATGTAACCTATTTACAGTAAAATCGCTATTTTAAAAATTAAGACAATGTACAAGTTGTGGAGAGTAAATGGAAATATCATGGCATCACGTTCTAAACCCCATGAATTACACTAAGGAAACAGAATCTGGGCATAATAAAAAGGAATAGAAAGGCAGCACAGATATCCTCCTGTGCCAGAGATCTCGTCTTACTCGCATAAAACTGCAATTTATTATTTGCTCACTAGGTGGCAAAGCAGGGCTCTTGCCTGAAAATGGAGTAACACATCTTAACTGAAGAGTTACAAACCAGTCCCTCTAACTCATTTATGACTACAGATGTCTCAAGGAGTTCCTGCAATCACCTTGTAATGAACCCAGTCAACAGCATCTCTGACGTCTTGGAACATACTCCTGAAGGACATGAAGAGGTCTCCATCTTTAAACCCTGTTTCACAGCTGTGGGGAGAAAGAAGAGAGGTTGTAGTGGCCATATGCATCAGGTAAGAAACAAGTGTTGTGGGAGCAAGGAACATGCCAAGAAGAGAGAGGGTTCAAAATGCTGTTTGGAGCTTGCATTTTCATCTTATCATATTGGTTTCTTATCGACTCCTTTACTGCAGCTCAGGCTTGAAAGGCTACAACCAGAGTTTTTAACAGTATCTGCATGTTACCTAAGAATGTTTGTTTAAAATTTAGGATGTGAGTTCCTAACTACTGGCCTGTGCCTTCACAGCAGTACTACAGCTTTCTATGACTGCAGCTCTTATTTCTCCCCCACAGTATTACACAAAGAAAAAAGAGTAATTAAGTGTGTGAACCACTTCCATTTTAACAGAGACTGAAAGACTGGGAGTGTGCAGTTTGCAGTGTTTTACCAAAGACAAATGGTACAGGGAAAGCAAGCAGAGTGCTGCTTTTTCTCCCACTTTCCAACAGCAAAAAAGGGTGTGCCACAGAAGTCAACTAAATGTAATACTCAGTACTGAGTGAAGGAACCGCTTGCTTGTTAAACAGTCAGTTAACATGAGAAACTTCCTCTAAAAGATAGCATAGCAGCTGAGAGTTTCCACCAGAAGGAATCAAAGAGGATTAAACAGAGCTGTATTTATTATGACAGCAGTCATATACTATATGATTAATATAATATATATATAATCAATACCTATCCTGAGATAGGACACTTCACCTGATGGATTGCTGGTATAAACAATTCCTCTGCTCCCAGGCAAAATCCCATTAAACCTTCACCTTCCAGTCACACAATACGCAAAGACGACCCACCACGTGAGTCAGCAGCACAGCAGCACTCAGACTTGCCAGTTCAAACTGCAACTTGTTTTTATGCTTATACTTATTTGAAAGCTAGGAAAATACTTATGTTGTACAAACAGCCTTTTAAACTACACTGTATCTGAATATTTCACTTTTGATTGAACAAAAACCCCAATTATGACACGAGGAACTTGTGGTAAGTGGCTGAGGAAATTTGGCCTTTCAGTTACCTGCTCAAACGCAGATCCAAAGGACAAGGGTTGCAAATGAGCTGTCTCATGGCTGTAATCACCCTTTAATACATATGTGGTCTTAGAAGCTAACCCAAATACCGGTGTCAGTCAGTAGAGTGAAGGAGACTCTCATAACCAGTCTCTGCTATACACACAGAGCATCTCGACAGCACTAAATTCTCTTAATATCAAAAGAATAAGAGGCCTGAACTTTTCCCCAGTGAAACCACTTGAGAGGCCTCCACTGATATTAACAGCAGCTGCATCTGTACTGTGCTGTATTGCGTTTTATAATAACAATTTTACTGTATTATCAGCACATCTAACCAGAGGGGACACATACCTAGTGTACCGGTCACAGTTAGTAAAGAAATCCACTAGGCAAGCCAACAGGTAGGTCTCTGCAAAGAAACAAAGCAAGACTTTAAAACAAGGATAACACTATGCAGCCAGCTAAATCTGGGCCCTGTGCCTGAAAGCAGAAAGTTCATGCAAAAAAAAAAAAAANTGAGTAAGACATTAGCAAAGCTTTACTGGCTTCAAAGATACAGAAACAGTCACATGGGACTCACCTGGTAGATTGAACAACGTGTTCAGAATGTAAAACCTATCTGTGTCATCCCTCTGGATAAATTTATTTGGGTATTGCTCCCGTGTTTCAGGCCTGAGAATAGATAAGGTGGAGAAGAATGAAGCCACAAAAGATACTGAGGATACAATATGCTGCCCTGCAGAATATGCGTGTAGTGGGGTCCATTAACTAGAGTCTGCTGTGCTTTAATCAACACCCCACTTTCCCATGTGTGCTAGCAGTGCAAGAGCAAATCTGCACCCACCGTGTGTTGCCTTCACTGTGCTGGCTCCAGCAGAGCTGGGCACAAAGCCCTCATTGCTGAGTCAGCAGATGAGCCAAGCCCACACAGGGAAACAGAGTGGTCAGGAGTCCACAACTTGACCTTAAGCCCTGTGCTGCTGGCTATGGGTATGCCTTACATCATCTGCACTTTCATTGTTTGCTTATCTTAAACTTTCCCCCACTTTCTATGTGTTGTTTAACACTCCCCCGAGCAGCTTTCCGCAGGGGAGTGCAGGGCTGCGCTGCGGGAGGCTTGCATGGGGCCTTCTGCAATTAATCAGCAGGGTGGCGATGACTAAAGTCACTCAATTATTCTAGTTTCCTTCATTTCTGGAGCTTCTGAAGATCTCCTATGACTCAAGGAGGAACTCAACTGCATATATAAGGGCTTTTTTCTAAATTTTGTCTTCCTGCTGCAAGGACTTACAGGCCTACAATGACAAGGCTTGTCACCCTGGGGTCCCTGAGCTGGCCTGTGCTTGCCTTCCATCCATCCCCCTCACACCACAGATAGGAGGGGATTTGCTGGGACACATCAGGCACACAGTACTGCGATCCCCTCTGCTTCCTAAAGCATGTTCTCTGGGGCACGAGGAATGAAAGCAGCCAGGGAAGGCTGCAGGAAATGGCATGCGATGCCTTACTTCTGACTACCTCTGAGGTCAGAAACAAAAAGGGGTAGAGCAAGCCTGTTCCTTCCTTAAGCAAGCTCAGGCCCTTGAGCTTTCTTAGCAATGGCTGTGGACCTGAATGGTCTCCCCTGGTGTAAGTCCTCCCTGCTCCCCGGAGCCCTCGCACAATGGCTGTCTTAACTGACAAGCTGTTGTTGTCAAACAATGCCAGGATGGGTAAAATGCCCCCCTATTTTCCCATCGACCATTTCCCACAGCACATTTTCTTCTATTCCCAGCACACTACAGATGTGCCTATGTTGGCACAGAACTGTTCTCTATGAACGCCCTGGGCTGTTGCTGTGTCTGGGACCCTCAATACAACTCCAGTAAATCCTGGATCTGTAAGACACCAGCACAGCATCTGAAGTCTTCTCAACTCCTTACACAATGGATGCCCTAAGAATCAGTGACACAAAAGAGCATATGAAGTCAAAAAGAACTGCCAAGAGTCAGCGCTCACCCTCTGAGGAAATTGAAGCCATGTGCACACACTAGGAGGTTTCCATAGGCATCAACTTTCAACAGGTTTCCATAGTGGGTATCAAACACCAGGCCTCTGTTAAGAAAGTGATTAAAGATACGAAGAAGTGAGCATTTTAAGTGGTGCATTTCAACAGCAGTTCTTTCCAAATCAGCTCTAGAGCAGCTTGCTTATTTGGCGTGGGGCATCAGACCAGAGTTGCTGTTTTTGTGCAGATGGGGTGCTTGCTGTACCTTTTACCTGCTGCAGGTATGCAACAACAAAGACCTACACTGACAGGTTAAAAGGTACAGCTGATACGCTCTCCATGGACTTGAAAATGGAGCCGTTTAACCCAGCAGAGGCTTAGCTATGCATTTACCAGGGAAGACATGGACCTCTTCTACAGGGTCACGAATCTGACACCTGTGTTTGTGGTCACTGACAGCCCTGCTGAGCTGCAAGGAAGAATGAGCTGGGATAAGGGAATTTCTCCCCTCCTTTTCATCTCTGTCACAGACAGAGCCAGATGGGGCATGTAAATACTGCACAAAATGCTTCAGACATTTTTTAAAGTCCAGCAAAACTTTGTCTCACTTATCTAGTAGCTTGCACCTGGAGAAAGCAGCCTTCCCACAGATATCCCTTCTGTCCCCTCCCTGGGATGAAGAGGGTGGATTTAATGGCGTCTTCATCGCAGGTTTGTGAAGGGCTACTGTGTTCTTACAGGCATGGGAGCACACAGCAACAGTCTCAGTGTAAATTATGCTGAGAGCAGGGCAGGAAGGAGGCTGCCAGACTGAAAACTGGAGCACCAAGCCTCTGGTCCAGTCTTTTGTAAAGAAGCTCTAAAGGAGCCAAGAAAGCGAAATCCAGCAAAGACACAAGTGGAAATGACTTAAACGTACAGAGTTAGACCAAAAGCCCTGTTTAAAACAAGCAATGTCCTTTTTAATTCTGCTACAAAAAGCCAAAATGCAAGAATTCAATAACTTTGCATGATTAACTTTGCTTTTGGCATTTGATTCATCTAGACAAATGAAATGGATTGGTCCCACCTCTATTGCTGTTTACAGTCAACTTAATTTTCAGGATGTCTTATGCACCAGGACACTGGTGTGTCTGGTTTGATAACGCAGAGGAAAAAATATTAATAAAAAGCATTAAAAAAAATGTTCTGAGACTTTCTAGGGGCCTCATAGACATTAGCGGCTCCTTCTCCCCAGGCCTTGATTTTGACTTAGCTCCCAATGCCATTGTGTCTCTGCTGTCTTTGCTTTGAAAGGTTATGTTTGGACCATGATTTCAGCAGGCCTCTTCTCTTGCACTCACCCTCCTTGCTAGCATGACGCCAGTGTGCAAAGGCCCTCCATGTATCAGAGCAGTCTGCTCCCTTCCCCATGATCTGTGGAACAGCACAGGCTTCAAAGGCAATATTCTGAAAACCTGGCCTCATGTGTCACCTATGAACTTTACAGAACAAATATTCAAGGCCTCAAGCAGGCTGGGTTGGTATCTGTTAGTCATTTACCTGGTAGGGAATGCAGGATCATACACAAAATTGAGCAGCTCATGAGGGTATCCAATGGAAACTAATCTTTCTACGGTCAGGTCAAATCCAAGAGATTCGTATTCAGGGGATTTATACACTGTACCAAGATGAGATTTCAGTTAGAAAATTTGAAAACAGCTAGGGGGTTAAACAAGAAGGCAGTTAAAAGTAATGTTCCCGTTCGCCCTCCTCCCTCCTCCACATCACACGCTCCCTTCGCCGCTCCTGCCCTTCGCTGCCTCGGTCCCCGGCCCGGAGCCGCAGTGGCATTAGCTCAGGCTCCAGGACTGCAGCCGAGTGGAGCCGCAGTTAGGTGTCAGCAGCAGAGAGCACCAGATGAAGCATCCGTCAGTCTATGGCAGCTCTCTGCATCACGAGAAATGTACCTCAAACTGCAGCTCCTCTCCCTGCAGTCCTGTTATGCAGATGCATAAACGCTCCCTTTTCCACCTGCTCGGATCGGGTTTTGTTTTGCTGTGCTTTCTCAAAGCTGATGAAGAAACCAATAAATTTTGGGAGCGCATGTATTCATGGTTAGAAAGCCTGAAATTCATTGCTGCTGTGCTACTGTTACTGCTCTGGATACAATCCCAAAGATTAGTATTGTCTCCAGATTTCATCTCAGGGGAATTTATGTTTGCTGCAGACTAAGTTAGCTTGAAGGTAGAGCTGTCAAGTTAACATACGATTTGTTTGTTAATAATACCATATGGTACTGTAAAAATCTGTTAGCTATTACCCTTGTGCATCAAAATGCTACTCTTTTAAGCAGGCTTACTGTTCCCACATTTCAGAGGAGCTACTCATCTGTGACACACACAATGCAAAGCTAACAGACTTGCTCAAGCAAGTCATTCCTATCTTTGTGCCTGTCTTCTTCCTGTAAATGACCTTCCCATGCACTGGAAATATTACTACTTAATTGGATCATTAAACGAATATTTAGAAAGAAATCACTGTGTTTCTATGACAGACAGAAATCATTGTGTTTCTATGACAGTGTGTTGACATTTGCTGCATGTCACTGCCTTAGATTGGTCCTAAGATGTAACAAGGTCAAATATAACCCTTGACTTCAGTGAAGGTTACTGGGGGTTCAATGGGCCCAGCTGTCTCAAACACTTGAGTATTTCAAACTTAGCTGAGTAAAACACAAAAATGTGTAAGTAAGCTCTTTAGAAGACAGAATGCTTTTCCTGAGAGATAGCTAGCACATCTGTGGACTTCAAAATATACATTAATACACATTGTCTATACTGCCCAGGTAATCAGGTAATCACCACCATATATACTGTGAAATACAGAAGCTCAGTCTGAGAGGAGAAAACAAATACATAAAATACTACAAAAATACTAAAAAGGTAAGGACTATAGAATAAATGAGACTGTCAAAAGATTCAGCTCACAGTAACCATGAGACAGGGCTCCCACATCTTTTAACAATCTAAAAAGCATCAGAATTCTAAGAGTTAATTTTTCCCATTAAACTAAACACCATTAAAATGTAAAAAAGCAAACCTGTAATATTCTTGAATATATAACTAAAAACAATCAAACAGTTGTCAAGATCTTCAAGCATTATTATACCTGTGGCAAACATCAATAACATGATACAACATTCAATGCACGTAGCCTTTTCTGTCCTTTAGGAAAGGAAGGGTTGATTGAGCTATAGATAGGAATAAGCAATCAAAAACTACAGCTAATGAAGAAAGCAGTGACTGACATGGCAATCCTGGGGAGTGAACAAGAGTTGGAGGGAGCAAAAGGCAGTTATGTGATGAACACTGTGAGAGTGACACCAGAGCATCATCTGGAAAAAGGAATTCCTTTGATGCAGGACAGTAAAGGCACTCCCCAGGGAAAACAGTAATAAATACACCTGCATGTATTCTCAGAAGGTGAGAGCACTGCAAAGCTCCCCATTATGTGAAGCAGCCTCCAGTTCTCCATTCTGTCCATGCAGCTGCTGCACTCCTCCTCATCAGCTTCCTGGGACTTTGACCATGTTACCAATTTATCCATAAAACATCACTTGCAAACAAAACATCTCTCCTGGAAAATCCTGCCCTTTCTGAACTCGCCAAACACGGTGATGCTGCCCAGACATGAAGTAGCACACTGGCACCTCCTCTGGACAAACAGAAGTTGTTTGTGAACAGCTCCAGCAGAACCTTTCCAGGGAAACCATAGGGCTTTCTGTTAAACAGCCTGTGCATCTTCTTAATGCTCCACCAGAGAACGGCTGTGTGGGATGAATGGCTGCTCACAAAATGCCCTCACTCAACTTCTTCCCTTCTGTATTTCTCTCGGTCTTAGATTTATCACTACAAACCTCCCTTTAACTCTCTGAGTCTAAAGAAACAAGCTGAAACACCAGTAGGAAAAAGGCTGAAGAACAGGTATCAGTCTGAGCCTTCATCATCCCCAGTCTCTGTCGAGGCAGTACTGCAACATGGTTAATCTGAATTTTTCTTTCTGTGGGAGGTAGTCCCCTTTACCTCGCAAGCTATAAATTTTGCTTCTGACTCCTCTTTGAATAAAACTAAGCTACTAGCTCATTCATACCTCAGATGCCTTCCCTATTTTTCTACCACACCACAATACCTGGAAAATGAGAGCATTCTCCTTAATACATGAACTAAACAGAGACACTGGACACTGGGCTCCTGGAGACTAGAAAGGGGCAATAAATATCCTCCAGTTACCATGATACTTACTGTCCAAGACAAAATTTTCCTTTAATTAGACACACAGCTGGGAATAGATTGAGAGCTCACCAAGCCCACCTTGACAGCACTCTACACCACAGCACATACGAGCCACAACCCACTGACATTTCTTGTAAGCTTTGCGAACGCCTGTTTCAGTAACATGAGCTTCCAGGCAAACAAACGATCCACCTCCTTCAGACCAAGTATGAACAGGCTAACGCTGCGGCAACGACAGCAGCACATTCGGAGAAGATGCCTCAGCTATATGCTTTAATAGATCATTTATCCTAGATGAAAAATGTATTTTAATATTGTACTCAGGGCTGGTCACTCTCATCTTATCTTCAGGCATCCATGGAGAAAAAGAGTAGAGAGGACAGCAATATTTTCTTCTGCAGTTGGATGATGAAAAAAGAACAGTTTAAACCTTCCTGGAAGATCCCCCTCCCCAGATTGGTTGCTGAGACCACAACTGGATATAATTTGTAGGAGGTGGTGATGCATGAATTCAGATATTTGCCATGCGGTGTCTCCTGTGCTCAGCTCTTCCACCCAGCTGAGATGAGCCCAGCTTCGAGCACCCCCACCTCTGTGACAAGTGCAACAGGCAGAGACACGAGACCACAGCCAGCCCATCTGCACCGTGCCCTTGCCTGTTCCCTCAGCCCAACGCACACGGGATGAGAGCAAAATTGAAGCATATGTTGCAACTCACTCCAATTTCTTTTTTATTTTCTTATTGCTCGATGGCCGTGTCTCTGCTACCGTGCCAAGTCCCCGGCTCCAAAGGAAAAGTTATTTTAATAATCTGTGTTTCAGCACAAGCTGATGCTTCAGTGGCTCAGGGCAATCAGCACCCCGTGCTTGTGGATTACGTAACCAGGCTTGAAAGAAAACAACCAAATCTTTAAAAAACAGAAGCCAGCTGACAGCATTTCAGCTTCCCCTTAACACTGTCACTTGCCTTAAAATTACACTATTGAAAGTTAAAAAGCAGTACCCCGGGAGTGAGCATCGCAAGCCTTCAGTCTGTGAGGAGTGCAGGCATCCCTTACACGGTACGTGTTAGGTGGGAAACCGAGCTGGAATGAGCAGGGGTTGTGCAGTAAGGTATGCAATTCTCATGCATTTTTGTGGTTGTTTATACCTTTGCTGCCAAGACACATACAGTAACAATTTTATAGCCTTCCTGAAAAGGAAAAAAAAAAATAAAAAGAAAAAGAAAAAAAGAAAAAGATCTCTACAGAGGCTCCAGCTTATGCAAAATGCTGCTGCCAGGATTTTAACTCACATGAGGCAGATGCAGATTCAGAGTGTCACTCCAGTCTTGACGGAGTTACACTGGGCTCCCCTGTTAAAGAAAAAAATCAGACTGATTTTAAAACTGCAACAGCTCTGTGCCATGAGGGACGGTATCTGCTGGAGCTCTGTCCTCGGAAGTCGACCTGGCAGCTATTCCAAATACACTTACAGCTGATTTATAGAGGAGGCACAGTTGGTAATCGTGCATCCTGCAGGCAAAATTCTGTCCTCATATCCACAAAGCAGTCTTAGATCATCAGCTCAGTGATAATTAGGAGGAAGAGGCTACATGTGCATTGCCCAAGTGACACAAACCCTTCAAGTTTCTCTCAGACGCAGAGCAATAGACTCAAGAAAGGGTCTTGTGCTCTTTTGGGGGTTTGCCATTATTGTCCATCCCTCTGTTGGTGACAGATTACTCCTGTCAGGGCACTTGGTTTCACAGCATGAAACACCTGCACGTGTCAGCGCAGGAGACTCAGGAGACTGAGTCAGGAGCTACTCCGGGAACTTGAGAAGAGAATTTTGCTCTACATCTGAAAGTGCTCCCAGCAGGAGCCTCGAACACGGAGTCAGTCTGATGCAGCATGTCTAAATTCAATCACGTACTTTAACACGCTTAAGTTTGGGCTTTTATGTGCAAAGCATTGCGGGATGAACCAGTACCAATCCTGCACATAGTGCTGCATCGTATTGAAGTGCACTGGTTTGCAAGCACACACAGTAAGAAGAAAAGACCTATTCTGCAACTTACAGGTATGCACAGAGTAATCAGAAATAACTTTGAGATCAAATTTGCGCTAAATGCAAGCTGAGTAAGTTGGAAAGATGTTCCAAAAAGGACCCACAGAAGCATGCAGACCTCCTGGAAGGCTTCTCTGAAAATAATTGTTTAAAGCCTGTTTTGTTTCAAAATGCGTAGCTGGGGAAGGCTGTAGTGTATTTGATGGCTCTGTTCAAGCTGTGGAGAGGAGAAAGCCCTTCAAGGGCTGCCCATTTCTTTCCTTGTTCCTCCTCCCCACACACAGAAGTTTCCTAGTCAGGCATGGCAGCTTCCCACTGAAGATGTAACATGGTTTCTTCCAGGGCTTGTTGACCCTTCTTACAAGCTGGCCATGGATCACGGAAGAGAAGCAGGAGCTAAAGGTACAAAAAACATCCACTTCTGTGCTGCTTCAGCCATGTCATTTTTGCAAAAAGCATTCGCTGCCTCAAACTGCACACCTGCCAGTCACTTCTGCCCAGCCGTTTTATTTCCAACCACTACGGATTTACTGCCGGTGAAAACACTGGATTGGGAACAGTGATAAGACACTGATTTCCCACACCATGGAGACAGCTTTAATGAAGCAGGTCCTCACTGACAGCTCCTTGGTCTAGGAAGGGAAATGTGAGCTTGGGAGATTGCTGCAATAACAACAGAAGCCCACAGTGCGCAGCTCCTCCAGGGAAGGAGGCAGGGCGAGGACTACCGGATGATGACATGAAGTCGCATTCACCCCTGCCTCCAGTTTCTCCCCAGCTGTCACCCCTTTTGCCAGCGTGCTCTCCTGTGACACCCCAGCATCCCTGAAGGAGTGTCACCCCTTCCTCCCACCAGCCAGCCCCTCACCTGCCTTCCCTCCCGGCTGGGAGCCCAGAGCAGCCCCAGCTGCCCTCTGCAGATGGTGCATGACCTGCCTGCTCTGACGTTTGCACACATCCTGGCTCGACTCCTTCCCTGTGCGGGTGCTGAGAGCACTGTCTGTGCTGTGGACTTCCCCGTCCTTGGCCCTGGTGGCTTAGAGCCTCTTGGGAATTGAAACGCTTTTGCCTACCCTCACTGTTTTGGCTGGCAGATGAAACTACAGGGCTTTTGACTTTCAGGTGTTCAGGTAAGATCAGTATTTCTCAAACTACAGGTGATGACCTCTGATGGGCTGCAAGAAGCTTAAGAGACACTCAGTCTTCAGAAATTTTACCCGCTATCTGGGTTCTCCGGAGATCACACAAAGACAGATAAGCCAAAAGGTGGACAGATAATGTGAAAGGTTTAGCCTTGTCTCTGAAGTACAGGAAATGCAGCCCAATTACTTTGTGTTAAGTCTTGAAGAACTGAAAGTGAAATAACTAGAAACAGGTTATTTCAGTTGCTGCTTATTCCCCAGTGACTGAGGCATGCAAATCTGGGAGTTAGGACCTATAAGGACAGGTGGGTAGGAATAGCCAGGTTTCTATACTTCTCAGGTACAACATGCGTAATTAAGCTTGTGCAAATACGTTTCCGAAATTACACACACCTCACTTAAAGAGCATGATGAAAGTGCTACTGATTTGAAATGTTGATCCATATTCTGAATTGCATCACAAATAAATAATGCAAGTACATATTAGAAACACATTTATATCAATGTTGGGCTGACAAAAAGTGCTTAGTTAACCTTGGAAATTGACATCCCCTTCTACACCCTCATCCCCTGTAACAGTACAAATATCTCCGTATCCTGCCCCACCAATGTATATCAAATGGGATCTTGGGTGATCATCCCAGACCAGGATAGATCTATTCCCACAGTTCTCCACTCTGTAAGCATTTTCTCTGCACGCAGCCCTGAAGTTGGGTACTAAGTGCCAGCTACCATTGGGATGTCTGTGACACAGTCACCTCTTCACCACCACCAGACCTCTAATTATTTCATGCAAGCACCACACGTCCTGCCGCTTCCAACCAAGAATCCTGAGGGAACAGTGAGCAACAAGTCCCAGGGGTGTTTGGAACAGTGGACTTAATTAGAAAGTAAACCCCATTGAAGCAACAATCCCAATTAAACAGATTAATAAGTGTTGGGCAGACATTTCAAATACTGCCATAGTCTGAGGAAAGCCTATCTCAGCTCTGGGCCCAGAGGTCTGATGTTCCCCAGAAGTAACCAGGTAATGATCTTAATTTATATACCAAACCTCTTTCAGGAAATCTATTATCTTCATAACATATTACAGAGCAATGCCAGTTTTCATATATAATCAGAAAGGATAGCATTTATGCCCTAGAATGCTTGTGACATCAGCCTCTGTGTTGTGGGGTCTTTTCTAACCAGGGCAGATGTTGTCAGGTGCTGCAACTGAAACACCAAGTCTGAGTGCACAGTGTTACTTCTGCCACAGCAAATGCAAGCATTTCTCCTCACAGCATCCACACCAAACACAGAGGGAAACAGAGACATTGGTTGTGTAGAGCACTGGTTTCAGGTCACCTCTGCCCAGCACGGCATGTGAAGATGTGCCAGCTCTGTGTCTCACTGCACTTGAGGCAATGGAGTTGCTCACGTTTGTGCTGTGCTGACCTGGGAGCTCCGTGCCTGCAAACAGACTGACAAAGTGGTAAACGTGCCTAATTGTAACTGCAAGAAATCCCAAGGGACAACTCATGTGTTTTAAGTTAGGAACATGGTGAATCACTTTTGTTTATGGACTTGGCCGAACTGTGACCAGAAAGGATCTGTCTAAGGTCAAAACAGGTTGAAAAACAGCCAGGAATAGAACCCAGTCCCCTTCAATCTTGTTTTTTGATTTTAACTACTAGACCATAAATAAAACCACATTGTATTATGCAAAACAAAACTGTAATATTTCAGCCTCTGTTTAAATTGAGTCTTTGTAGTACCAAACAAACAAAATGGGTAGCAATAGTATATTTTGTTTCTTTGAATTCAATCAATTTTTCAGTCTGAAATGAGAAGAAACTGCTTAATTTTTATTTATCCAAAGAAACCTCTGCAAACACAGAACTGTTCTGTCAGTAAGACAAAGCCGAGCTTTAAGCACACTTCAATACTTAATGCACCTTTTCTATTTCACTAGAAATTATGTATTTGAGGTGATCAGCAAACAAGACCTTGACAAAACCTTCAGGTGTGTCCCAGGGTATTTTCGTATGCTTAACACACAAGCTGCTCTGCCGTGCATGAACAGCCAAGTTTTGCACTAAGCATCTTGCAGCCACAGATGTTTTTGACAGTAAATCTGATAACAGGAAGCAATGCAAGAGTCACTAATCATCCGAGGGTTGAATCTTTTGGATCCTGTACATCTGAGCTTCAGTGGCTCCCCAGCACCCTTCCCTGACAGTGCCAAATACTGGTTTCTGGGTGGTAACCAGCACACACCTATACAGAAGAACAAAGACTCTGCAGTCCCCAGCTGCAGCAGTGCCCATAAAGCAGCTCAGCACCCACTCTGCAGCCTAAGAGCGATGGAAAATTCCTTACCTCTAATGCTCCTGCAAACATCCCCAAGTTCACAGCACAGCCCTAAAACCCCTAACCTGGAACTGTATCAGCTCCTGTGCTCCCACTCTGCATGCTAAAAGGATCTGTAAAGACTGTATTTGTTGTTGCTTCGAGGACTGACACAGTATTGTATGCTCAGCTTGGCTCTGAATTGCTGGATGTGTACACTTCAGGTTGTTTTTAGTGCTGAGCTTCTACTTGTTTAACACTAAAAAAAAAGTGTTGCCAAGTATCATCAGCTTTAACTCTTCTCAAAGTAGCTTATTAGTGCTCTCATTGGTAAATGTTAGACATTTTTAGCTCTCTGCTGCTGCATTTTGTTTGCCTTTGATATAACAAAGATTTGGTCTGTTTGGATACGCCTCAGAGGCTGGCAAAACAGAGCTGAATGTTGGAAAGATTTCTTCTACTGAATAAAAATGCATGGCCTGAGGTAACAACAGCAGCACTGAGGTGACATTTTGCATGTTGAGAGAAGCAATTCAGATGGACTCTGCATTTCAAGGAAACTTCAGTTTGTCTATTTTAATAGTTGGCATAACATTCCTTTGCTCTGGAATAATATTTTAAAGATGACTACACAGTTGCTTGTTCTTTTATGGGGATTTTTTATGGTTTCCCTAACACAAGAGGATCTTTTTGTGCTTAACAAGTGGCCTTCATAATCTACCTCTCTCAGATACAGCCACTGAGAGTCATAATCCCATAATGGAAATATCCCTCCATTTCCATGGAAACAAACTACTGTGCCAAAATACGGGCTTAGTTCTTCAATAAAGACTTCCTGAACAGGGAAGAAATAGTTGCATGGGCTTCACGTTGAAACATAATTTGGTAGCATCTAGAAATAAAATGACTTAAAGGCACAGTAGACATTTATACTCTATATCTAAGGCATTATTCAGGTGTATCAGCATCCAAACAGATCTTGCTTGTTATTTCTCTCCATATTGTTTCTACTTGCCTGTTAATGACCTTGTTCACTTTCCCTTTGGACAGAAAATTTTTAAAGCAGCAGGAAAGAAAACTTGTGGTTGATGAAGGAGTGATGAAGCTGGGAGTTTTCCATTCTCCCCCAGCTTGTCCAGGTTCACTGTCTGACCATATTCACTTAAGAGACTCGTCCTCAAAAGCTACGTTTAATTTGTTTAACATCATGCACCTGGGCATATATGCAGCACAAAATGCCCATGCTGTTAATGAGCCATATACATAAGCTCTTCTGCAGTACTCTAAAATAAGGCATTCACAAAGCAATAGCTCTCACAGTTAAATCCTTCTGTACTCTCAGCTTTGGTTCCTCCTACAGAGTAAGCTATCTGCTTCATCACAGGGGTATTTGCAACTTAATAGTACTTCTATTGTGTTATTAAGATTACTAGATAAGGGCATCTATTAGGTTGAAAAATACCTCCATATTTCTATCCGTCTGGCAAAGACATGAACTGTTGACCCAGCTAGTGTTATTCTCGTGTTCTTGACAGCAAGAGAGCAGAGTATCACAGCTTTTAAAACCTTCTTTACACTGTGAGGACTTGTTCTTCCCACAGCTTTTGTTTAATGCTCCAATTCTTCAAGAATTCACAGACAGCAGATTAACAGTTTGTCAGTCGGTGATTTACTGGGACAGAGCAAGCAACACATGCTTCTTCCTCTCCTCATTCCCAATGCCAGCACATTGAAAACCCATAGCTCCAGACCTTGGTTTGCTGCAGTACATAGCTTTAAATGGTCAGACTCCTGAGAGCAGCCACCCAAAGAAAGCAGGGACAACAGCCACTCCAGCACTGCGCTGGTATGTGAAAAAACATCCAGCTCAAAGCATACTAGGAACAACTCAGCTTCTCCATCTGCCTTTAGCTTTAAAACACTAATGGCCAAAACAGCCTCCGAAATCTGCAAAATCTGCACCTGTTAAACTTGAAACGTGCAAACATGAAAATGTAGACAGCAGATGTGCAAGAGTCAAAGCATCTCTCAATTTCTGCTAGGACAGCTTGAAGGCTACTGCTGTCAAATCGACCAGTTCCTCTCTCTAGCCACCAAACTACTTCTACATGACACAAAGCTGCATTATCCAGAGACCTGGGATAAAAGCAGAACTGCTTAGTGTTGCCTCAAAAGAGCCTCAAAGCCTGGAGTCCTCACACTATGATGAAACTGAAGACAAACCTTTAACCTAACCATGAGAGCCCCATTAGAACATTTGTGTTTGAGTTACCAATAAACTTACAGTAACAGCATCTCAATGGAAGAACAGATATCTCTTTGTAGTTGCTTATATTACAAGCTCAGTAGCTTTGGTAAGTGTTCGGTTCAACCTTTCAAACATAAAACTCCCACGTTTATACTTTGCTTTTCATCTGTGTAATCCAGAAAATCTTATCCAAGGTACAAATTCATTAATCCCATTGCTCAGCTGTGGAAACTGAAGTGATACAACTTGACTGAGGTACAAATACTAGATCAACTGAAGAACCAGTTCTCAGCTCAGCTGTCACCTTTTCTCCCAGATCACACGCAGCGGCAAGCCAATTCTACCGCCTGTTTGAGTGGATCTTTTCCAGAGCCAGCAGGTAAAGACAAATGTTTGAAAAATAACACGTGGGTGTGTAAAACTTCCCTCTCCCCCAAACTACATGGATGGTTTAGACACGAACGCCTACTTGAGGAAGGGGCAAAACCTGTTTATGCATGTGGCATTTTGGAGCGAGTTGGGAAAGGCAGCCACAAGCAATGACTAAAGCTGTCTTTCCCTTGTCTTTTCCCATGTGATGAGAAAGGAAATACTGCAGCTTAAAGCATAAGCAATTTTGCAATAAAATGTTTGCAGTGCACCAAATCTTGGCATTAAGTTGGCAGTGTTTCTAGGACACAAGCTATATTCCAATCAGATTATGTTGTATTAATCATATTTGCACACAATAAAAACAGTATTTTTCAAGCTTCATTTCCCCTTCTTTTTTATTGAAACAGTTTGCAGCCGCTAGTGGTGATTTTATTATTGGTATCTGGAGAACATGGAAGCAGCACTGATTTAAGTACAGGGAAGGCCTTCCAAATGAAAGCATCCTGCTTACTGATCTTATGTCTTATCTACCTCGGAGATGGAAGATAAAACCTTCAGCCTGGCTGTAACTTTTGGAGAAGGATGGTAGTCACAGAAGAATCTTTTCAAGCACAGTCCAGCTTGTAATTCTTACTAACTCCCTCTCCATCTGCCCATGGTCTGGTGTGAAATTACAGCCAGTCTGAAAACCTAGCTGCTGTAGTCCTGTCAAGGGACATCTATCCATAACCTCATTGTGCAACCCATCCCATGTAAGACCTAGTAATGCCAATGCCTCCTGCATTACTTGGATCCAGACCTAATAATTAAAAGTGTAGCTCACCCTGAGAAGGAAGCAGCCAAATAAAATTTTCTCTGAAAGCAATCTCTCTCAGTTGGTTTTCCAAAGGGCCACACCAACCTCTAGTCTCAGGTGAGCGTTGTGCTAAAGACTGCACAGACGTACCTTTATCTTTGTCCCTACAGTTTTTCGTAAACACAAAAGAGAGGGCTGTGAATCTTTCGGTGTACATGCAACACTCTCCTTTACCAAAGCATGGGCAGTTTTGACAGTACCAGTAAAACAAGAAGGCAGACGGGAAGTATTACTGACTACTGGTCTTCTAGTCCGTCAGGATGAACAAGCAAAGATGAATCATTCAGATCATAGAAGAAACTACTATCTAACAAACAAAAATGTGCTACAAAAGGACCCTCGCATTTAAGGGTTTAAACAGGAAGCTTTCCCAAACTCTTACTTCTGCGCTGACAGTGGAAGGCAGCCCTTCACAGCTATTTGCAGATGCTGACGCTGGTGTAGTGCTGTCTCCTCCCGTGGAGAACGGGAACCCCGCTGAAGCAGGGCACCGGCTTTGCTGCCTGCCCGAGAGGCAGAAAGGTCAGCAGCAGAGAACAAGGGGCTGCTGGGTCACACCACAGAAACGCGTCTTGACCTCTGCTCAGCTGATGAGTCTCGCTTGCATCAAGCCCTCCAAGATCTGAAGCAGCAGCTATCCGGCTATGCACACATACCACTGGAAAACCCCGCTGTTCTTCCTGCTCCTTCGACTTCCCTCCCAGTCATGTCTAGCTAAAAACAAACATTACGCATTGAATGTGATTCACTAACACAAGCGAAACAAACAAGGCTGAATAGGAGAGTGACAGACAGCTTGATGTCCAACACAGATTTCTGAGCCTCTACTATTAGTGTATCCAGTACAACAACCCAGGGAGTCTTGGGAGTTACCATACATGTAGGAGACCTCATTCGCCCCATGAGGATGCAACCTCCCTTTCCTTGAGGGCAACAGGAGGAATCTAAAACCTGCAAGACTCATTTCAACTTGCCTTCATTTTATTTTGAGCTCCTAGCAGCCAAATTAATTGTTGCTGTAACCACAGTGGCTAAAAATTCAGCAATTTAATGTCCATAATTTCTCAGACGAGAAGGCTAAAACCTTCAGGCTCTTTTCTTCAAAAAAAAAAAAAAGACTGTTTGCCCAACCCACTTCTACTAACAGTATTTCTCAACCCTATGCAAGGAAAGAGACTAATACAATGAGAGAACATAAAAGTTATTAACAAGAATTTAAAGTTTAGCCTAATTTTGACTTGACAGCAAACAAAATCATTGTGGCAGTGCTATATCAGGCAGCCTTGAATTTTTCATTTTTGAGTTAAGTAGTCCTTTACTTTAATAAGGTTAAGAAATACTACCCTATAAAACAAACGTCTGGAATCATATTTTATGTGCAATGTAACACGATGATACCAAAACTGCTGTCAGCTGGCAAGCTGGCGTTCTCATGCAAGTAATGGAATGTATGATCACTGCAGCATGTGTGTAGTAGGTGTTACAATATACTTGCAAATGGAAATGCCATGTCCCTACCAAAATTATCTTATTCTACATAGAAAACAGTGCTATCATGAGTAGGTTTGTCCCCTTAAACTCATAAAGTACAAGAACGAACCTGTCTCAAGCTTCTGCAGTTCAAAATGAGTCAAGTGATTCTGACTTCACTGTTACTGAACCACCTCCTAAGTAAGGCTTTTGGTGCTACCAGTGGCCGCTGATTTGGGAAGAAGAAAGAGTAGAGCGACTGTGTTTTCTGTCACTGACACCACCGCTTCCTCTTCACAAGATGGGCAATTCAGAGGTGTTCAACAATAATCAACCTGCTCCTTAGCTGTCAAAACATTTGACTGTCAGCTATGGGATGAATGTCATCAATTCACAGATAATGTGAAAGTTCATGACAGAGTGGGGAAACCATGTGGTACAGTTTTAGGCAGGGCTAATGGCTCTGACTGCCTTCAGTCACTGAATGTGAAGATTCTGGCATACTTTTAAACAACTTTACAGAAAAGTGACTTAGCAACATCTGAAAGTACGAATGTAGAAAAGTAGATGAGGAACTGATGACACTGGAGGTGCTTCCATTCCTCCTCCTTGGTCTACTTACACAAGTCTTGAACAGCCTCCAAAAGGCATCTGTTCACCATACATCATCTGATATGCAGACACCATTTCCAGATGTTAAACTGCAGATAAACTATCTTTATATATATATGCACAGATATAAATATAATTTTTTAAATCTTGACAGTAAGCATGTCCATGTGAAGGAGTGTGTATGGGATAACCTGCCCAGACAGAAAACATGACAGGGTCTTATGAATGCACTACAACATATTAATGTAATACTTCACTTGCCCCACTTCTTATCATTTCCAATTAATTAATTATAGTTTATATATTTTATATATACTTTATATATATTTATATAGTTTTTATATATTTAATACATGTTTTAATATATAATATATAATATTGAATATAGTTTATATATTTTATATATACTTTATATATATTTATATAGTTTTTATATATTTAATACATGTTTTAATATATAATATATAATATTGAATATAGTTTACATATTTTAACACTGTGCTCTTTAAAGCCCCTGCAATGAATAAATAATTTTTCTTGTGTGCCACAGTTACATATAGCAAATAATGGTCAAATAACAAAAGCCCACATGGAGAAGAAAGGATGACTGTGAGACAATAAGACGACAAACAGGTAATTGTTAGTTTCCCAGTCGATTAAAAAAAAACAGAAATGGCACTTACCAGACATAACACTTTTCATCTGCAAAAGGCTTTCCAGCCTAATTACATTCTTACAACTCCCTGTAAAATGATCTGCAACTATTGTCTCTTGTACCATGGGAGAAGTCATAGGCCAGCTGCTTACCCACGAGCAGTCCAGATTTCCAGCTCTCTGCTCGGACTCCATCTCACTTCTTTTTCTGTACCATACCCTGTCACTCAACTCCCCTGAATGCACTGACTTTGCCTGCTTAACTGTATCACGGCGATCGTCCAGTCTCAGAAGCCCCACATTTCCATATCCCAGGGAACTGTTTGAGGATGCTTGAAACATTCACATTTTTCCTCTCATCAAACTAAGTGTCATTTTGTGGATAACAACACATTTGCTCTGTGTTTACAGGAACATGCAACACTTGAGTAAAATGAACAGTCGGAGGAGTGAGGATAGCGCTGAAATTCTCCTTCTGTCAGCTAGCAACATGCTTCTTGTTCCACGCCAGCCCTACTGGGATCACCCGAGTCCTTGAAAATGCCGCCAGTTTGTGAAAGGCAAGTAAGTTGTTTTTCCGTTACAGAAGTGAAACCAACAACTTTTTTTTTTTAAGCATTTGTTCTTGAACTGTTTTGCACTCCTTAAAAGCCCGGCCACAAGGCTGTCACAGCTGGGAAATGCAAACACCTAAAGCGTGCGCCTGCAGTCAGATCCAGCACAGATTAACTATGATGCATTTTATGACTTAAAAAGTGGCATGAACTTCAAACAGATTTGTAAATAAGGTGGTGAATAACCAAACCTTTTACATATAACTAGCGCCTCATTCATAACTGCTTAAAAGAACAAAAGGAAGTGATTGAAATATAAACTGCGATTACCTGCCACAGACTCCAAAATTGCTTTTTGTAGCATTGTTTTGAACCGTGAGCACATGGAGTCTTTCCTGACCTTTGCTTAGCCACTGACCTCTCACACAGTCCATAGCATCTCTCATTTCTTCTCAGTGGACACAATAACCAGATGACCAGATTTGACACACTGCATTCACCTATTATTAGGTGACCCTGGTACTCTACTTCACATTTCTCATTTTATATTCACAAATCTAAGTTGAAATGTCAAGAGTGATAAAAACTTTTTATCCACAACCTTGAAAATGGCAGTGAGAAAGAAGGCAGAATTGAATGTGACTAAGTTACAGCCTACCTGACACTATAGCCTAGGAAAGTGGAAGTGGGCTTTTTGTCTTTTCCTTCCTTAAAATACGTAACATCGTGCAAGTTTGATTACACAGAAACTGTAACTTTACCCCTCCTCCAGCAGAAGTCTCAGAGAACTTGCCTGTCAAGTATTTGAAAGATAGAGAAGTCATGCAGAAAATTTTATGAAACTAAAAGGTCTTATGCAACCTCCTAAAGACTATCTGCCATAAAGAATGGGCAAAGCTTTCTAAATTAACTTGTTCAGCTGACTCACAATGCTCCCCCATGCCTTGCTGCTTCTCACAAATGAGTCACTGATGTGGCCAAGTGAGGAGTGGGAAAGAGGAAAACCTACTCAAAAATGACCCTCCCAGGACACAAGAAGACCCGTTGGCTAAAGGTGTAGCCTACCATATGCACCAAGGATAAAAAAATCACCTTGCTGTTCAAAGCCAAGCTTTCATCAGGGGCAATATCAAAGTACAGTAGAATTTAAGGAAGTAATTATACTTTTTAAGCTTCAGTTTCCTTGAAACTGTACTAGAGCAATGTGGTTTATGACTAAATACAACTTCCAGGTAACAAATTAAAGAGAAACACCTGAAATGAAAGTGCAGTGAATAGTGAATAATATATTTGCTAACAGAGGAAACACCTGCTAACCAGAGTAGCCCAACTAATTACTGGTTTTCTCTCAACAAGAGGCAATATTCCAAACTAAGTCAGTGACGAAGAAATCAAGAAGATACTCACCAGCAAGTGTATAATCCATATCAAAACCAAAGCACTTTATCTTTTCCATGGCTAAACTTCTGTTTACAAAGACCCTGTAAAGAAAGAAGAAACAAAGCCATAGGTATGAGCATTCTCAACATAATCATATTTTAGAAAAAACATATTCTGCCTCGTGTCAGGATGTATGTCTCTCTCAGGTCAAAATCAGAATATACCTGAAAATAGAGGCAAGTTTCATTTTTTGCCATGAGTTCTCCTGAAGCAACGCCATTGCTTTGCAGGGTTATTCTAATTATTGGTATGCTGTCTAAAGACATACACGCATGCATGCACACACACATGGCTTTGCATGTGACCTGCAAAAATTCCTAAGAATAGAAGTGCAAAAGCTCCTGAAGCAGAATTCAGAGTTCAAGTGGAAGCAGAGGATGGGAAGCGAGACAATTTGCTTGATTAAAACAAAATGTTACAAAGAGATAACAAGGAAAGGAAAAGAAAAGAACATTTCTGTGAATAAACTCACAGCATTTGAGCACTCTTTGGAATTTTATCAGGAAACTCAGAGCAAAGACCCGTTACTACATCTATATCAGTATCATTAATAAACAGTTACTATAGCTCTTAAAAACAGAGAGAAAGACATTTTCACCCAGAGAAATACATTATTTCTATTGTGAAAAATGTTATTTTTATTTGTAACAAAAACTGCAACTGTTTTTACTGTTTACTGTTAATGCTCACTGCAATGCTCACTGCAATGAGAATCTAATAATAATAATGCTCACTGCAATGAGAATCTAAGCTGCATACTTCCAGGCCCTTTTTAATTACAACATTTTAATACACTATATTCAATTTAGTTCAAGTAAATAACACTGTAAAGAAATAGGTCAGGGAATCCAACAAAAGCTTCTCTTGCTTCCTGCCCCAACTACTGCAGTAACTAAGCTGCTTATGTTTCCCCAGAACTTTAAACCATACAGCAGATCTGTAATTCAGTGGGACTTCTCCCCACCGTCTGTCTCATCTGAACTCTACGAACGAGCGTCACAAGCGGCACAGCCAAGAGCTCGGCTGCGGGACGGGAGCTGAGCTTCTCAACACTGGGCTCGGACAGAAATCCCTCATACTGCTCGAGCCGCGACGCCAAGGCAAAAATCTCCTGTGTGAGAAAAGCCAGGATTCCCTGAGCCTCCACCTGTACTCTGATTTCAGCATGTGAAAATTCTCCAAATATTTAATAACTCTGTTGCCCTCAGCAGAGCAATCGGAAACCAGAATCAGCAAGACTTCCTCGCAGGAGTGGCACAGAGGGACACAAGCAATGGAGACAGTAAGTGCAAACCCAAGTGCTCAGATATTTTGAAAAGCTCACAGAAACCCCCGGACACACTGTGTGGGCAGGTGGCCGGCACACCGTGCCAGTTTAACTGTCTGTGCCAATCTGCTGAAGCTTGCATTTTAGCAGCAAACTGCTAACATCTAACTATCACGCTTCTATGCAAGCCGTCTTACCTCATCTCTCACCGATGTGCTCCTTGTTTAGTTTGCAGCAGTCTGATTCATCTACTTGTCTGAATCATGTTACACAATTCCTTAAAAGCTTTCCTAGTACAGATGCAGTTTTGCTTGGATCTGATTTGACTTCAGAAGATCATTATGCCTGAACCGAGCCTTAAAGTACTGTATATCTTCTTGGACAGTGCTATAGAAAACACATCTGTGGCTAATTCAACTAGTCACTGGATATCGTTGTTGTTCCACACAAATCCACTTGGAATAGTTTCTCTGGCAATAGTATGCTTTACCCCTAACCTTGCACACTCTCTCTGGGAGTCACAGTTTCCTGGCAAATTGCCTGCCTCTGACAATGGGGCTTGTCACTGAGGGGCCAGAGAGGTTAGCGATGACTATCTTTTCTGATAGATTTATGGATTACCTAAACAAGACAAAATTATGGGGAAAAAAAAAACTGTAAACTAGTAAAGAAAAGCCTTTTGGAAATACAAGATGGGATCATAAATCACTAAAATTCACTCTTGAAATCACTGGCTTTTGAGTAGGTGGAGCAAATTATCCAAATCTGCAGTTTGAATCAGTGATTGTTTGTCTTAACATCTCGATAGCTCTGATTTAGAAGAAGCCAACGCAAAATGTTATTTAGTACCAAACACACTCTCATACTTTGTATAATGAAGATGACTACGTTCTATTGCTGCTGATGCCAGGAAGCACTATTTATTATCTAATTCCAGCACATAATTTCTGATCTAATGCTTGTGCAGTTTGTTTCTAAAAGAGAGATTTAAGAAGGAATAACATACCTCTGGGAAATGCTAGCAAGATTTTTTGTCCAACCCGTGGAGTCCAATTTTGTTCTTTCCTTTAGGCTCAGCCCCTGGAGCATAGTTTTCCGTCAAAGCAAAATGCCCAGACTGCCCGTCCCCTCTGAACAGGACAGGAATAGGAAGGGAAATTAAAAGAAGCTCAAGAGTCTGAAGAGCAACTCAGAATTGCAACATTTGGGAACAGTTTCCCAAATGAGGACAAAAAACAAGCACTGCTAAGAGGGAGCTGAATGCGCTTATAAAAAGGGTAATACGACGGTGCCTGGGAAAGGAGAAAACAAGGGAGCTGTGACCCAAGAGATCGCTTCCAGTCCAGCGTGCCTATGTTTAGATGATGACGACACCAAACTGACTAAAACCATGAAAAGACCTCTAAGCCTCTGACATTTTTTCATCACTTTCTTTCGGCGTATTTACAAACTGAAACCTGGCACTAAAAAAAAAAAAACAAAAACCAGCACTTGTTGATGCTGAAGATCTGGAAAAGTTTACTAAAGGCAATGAAACAAACAACTTCTATTAGCATGTTTTTATTCCAGAACAGGTCTTATGACTAAAACATGAAAATTACTATACCAGCCCTGCTTTGGTAACAGCTGGTGAAGATTGCTCTTTCTCCATCAACTTGTAAATATTGCCTGTGACCTAGAAACCGTATACGGCAAGGTCTAATCATGCCCCGACAGTCCACAGGGCCTGGCAGACTTCAAGGCATCTACCAACTGATTTGACAGGGTAATTACTTCACCCACCAGTGCTGGAGTGAAACTGAGCAAATATTTAAAAAAAATAAATAAATAAGGCTATTGCACAACATGTTCAGGACAGGAAATGAGAACACTTGAATCGATTTAAACTTGGATACGCAAAGGCAGATTAAATGGCAGACTAAACAGTGGCAAGGCAATTGGAACCAAAGTCACTTATCTGGTGCAGGCCCAGCCAGATATTTGGTTACTTTGTAGGTGCTCAGGACCTCAATTTTAAATCCTGGTAGCAGAAGACATCTCCCATGCATGGAGCGCTCTAGACACAAGAGGCTAAGTAGATACTTACAAATATTTACTCCCAGAAGCTGACCAGCTTAACTTAATTCTGGGGGTTTACTCAAAGTAGTAAATATCTGCAGAATCCTAGAAACTAAAGATAAAAGTTGAAATTAAATCACCAGTAAAGTTTCTGGGAAGAGAAAGGTGCTTCTCAGAAGCTCCAGATGTAGCCTGACCCCCCTCTGTTTTAGAGCTACGCTTAGATCCTACCTGAAGGTAGGCTCAGCCTGATTTGAGGAACACTGGTCAGATGTGTCGATCAGCTAAAAAATCTCACATCTCCACAGGAGACTTGGTATAGACAGAAGTGACAAGAGCTCGTAAAGCCTGCATATTAATAAAAGGTCTAGAGAAAGACAATAAGAAGAAATCTAAA
Source organism: Anseranas semipalmata (assembly GCA_013399115.1). Lineage (NCBI taxonomy): Eukaryota > Metazoa > Chordata > Aves > Anseriformes > Anseranatidae > Anseranas > Anseranas semipalmata. The sequence continues at coordinate 162,073 of VXAA01003519.1, forward strand.
ATCACCCATCCTTTTTAGGAAAGAATGTTTTAATCTTGCAGCATTTTTCCACTTGCCAGAATCAGAAGAAATCGCACTTTCACTTCCCCTGATTTTGGTCTTTTCCATTCAGAAAATAATCGCTTTAACTAGGAGCACTGAAGTTAAAAATTAAGCTGATCTGAACATTTAACAGCACCGGGCAATACGACAAACCAAACGCAGGCACAGCATGAAAACACCTCCTGCATCCCCTGCACTGCAGGCAGAGGTTGGTGTTGTTCCCACTCCTTAGCTCCAAATCTGCCTGCACCCAGAGCATCTCCTTCTCCAGGACATTGCTTTTCTCCTGTTAAAAAGCAAGCTTTACACGTCAGTTTTGAAGAACGTCCCTGTGGATCTGGCAGCGGTTTGCATTCCCTGTGCAGTGATGCGGCGGTGGTGCTCGTGGGGCTGCAGCCGGCCCCATCAGCACCCCCTGGGCTGGGAGAGGAGAGGCAGCACCCGGGCTCGGGGTGGCTGAGCCCAGCACAGACCTGCACCTTTAGGAAAAAGGGACTTCAGGAGCTATCTAAGGGAAACCATGAGGCTAATTTGCTCCCTAATGAGTTCTTCCTCAAATATTAAACCCTGCATCTTGGCCACAGCAGAAGGCTCTCAGTGATGACAGTATTTATTTTCTTTTAAGCTCTAAGAATTGTGCTGAATAAGAGAAAAATGCATTGTCTGGCAAAGAAGAAGAAACTGCTGAGCACGCATAAAGGGAGTCAGAGAGCCCTGATATCCTCAGCACTGCAATTCACAGTCCTTTATATTTTTACAAGTGAACTGATCTTGGTTTTGTTACTGTTCTTGTCAATCAATTCCGAGGCAGGAACCTAAATCCCAGCCCTTCTCAAGTAACACAGGAGAGGAGCACATGCAGAGAGGGAGAAATGCTTTTATTTTGTTTGTGCAAAATCTCAAAAGCATGCTGTGCCCTGAATGCAATTTCCATGTATAATATTCTGATATTGTGACCAACAAAATAAACAAAATGCACCAAAATTATACAACTATGGGGGAACTCTGGCATGTAGCTCACACCTCCTCATAGGCGAGGTTTCTGGAACAGAGCACTTTATAATGATTTTCAAAATGTGTCCAGAAATACCTTGCAGCAAAAAGCATTCTTTGTAAGGAGAGTATGTTTCACTGGAAATTAAATAAATACAAAGAAACTTGCAGCAGCACTGAGTGGAACAGCAAATGCAGTGGGAGCTGGCTACGCATGATTTACACATGTAAAGCACAAATGTGCTTAAAAAAAAAGATTGTGGTGGATGGTTGGCCTTGAGCCAGCCATGAAACGGGGACTAGCCAGAAGGCTCAGATTCCTGCTTCCTCAAAGTTTAGGCACTTTGGTTAATCTTCACTTTATGGACAACTTCCGTGTTTTAATAAGCAAGAAGAGTTAAAAAGAAACAAGAGGGAACTAAATGGATTAGCTTTTAATAGCCTCCCATATCCAAGTTCCCCACAGCCTCTTTAAAAAGGCTAATAATGTAAAAAAAAAAATAATCACACCACTGTTATGACAACTGGCTCTGTCACCGGTTAGTCCCCAGATGCACAGTTAGAGGAGACGTCCCACTGCATGACATTATGGTTCTGATTGCAGGTGTCTTCCACCAGCAGCAGTGACCTCTGATGAATCCCTCATTGACTTAACCCATTTGGAGCAAATTATGTGAGCTACCTTGGGGAGGATACTAAGATATATCAAAACGCCTTGTCTTCGGGTGCTGGATGCTTTGGTGCCTGTCTTAGGGGGATAAGGAAGAAAGTGCTTTAAACTACTGAAAATGATGTAATTGTTCTTTTGCTGAGTCTTGCTTCTTTAGGCAGGTACTGACCATTCCATATATTATTATTTATCATAGCATTTTTTTTTTAATGTTAGATTTTCAGAGTTCCATTCTATCCCTTCTTCGACTGAAGTGGAATATTCTGACAGGTCTGTAATTGTATTAAGAGCTAGTGTTTGGGCCTGAGATTTATTTAGGCAGATAAACAGTATCAGATAAGGGACAGAGAAAAAGGAAATCAAAGTTTCATGGCCACTTCTAGTAACATTTCCAACATAATGCCCGGCAATTTCTCAAGACTAACTAACCGTCCTTGCACAATTTTAGTGACATAAAACTGGAAAATCAGGTTATGGAACTTAAAAGTCTGATGAGGCTGTTTCCAGAAACACGACTATGACCACTTCCCTCTGAAATTCAGCAGGAATCAGATGGAAGGAGATAGCCTTGGCCATTTCTATTTCCATTGTTTGGGTTTTCTTCCCAGGCAACAGAAAAGTGCCAAGAAGCTCACATATGGATTCCATCCCAAAATAACACCCGTCTGCTCCGTGAAACTATTAAAGCTGGGGATCATGGGACATTTTCAATGTAATTTCTTTATTATTAATTTGGCAAGTGTTCTGCTTTCTCATAAGCTCACCCGTTCTGCCGCCTTAACACCCCCTCTCCCTCCTCCCTCCAACTTCCAAAGCACTAAAGCAAAATAAATACAGACACATGCTGCCCGCAGCCCTACACATGCCCTGCACGAGCCCACGGAGGCTGCACAAAAACATATGAGGACAGATCATAGCCAGCATTGCCTACAGAGCTACGTCATTTAAAGTTACATGGAAATACAATACATTGCCTACTGGAATGCATCTGATGAGAAGAAGTACACAGCATTTTCAGGCTGATAACAATGATTTTTTCTCATTTGCCACCTGAACCAACTGATCATTAGAGACTTTATATATAGCTACCCAAACAGATGAACAGTTTCAAGCCTCTTAACTTAGACTAAATAACATTTCCAGCTGTTAGCAATCACTGATGATCCAGTGTCAATAAAATGAAGAAACAAGATTATCAGTGAATATCCCGGAGTTTACAAATTTGAATGAACTAAAACACACCTTATATACATATTTAAACCTAGAAATCAAAACAACCGATTGCTAATCCTTTTGCTTTGTCATTACTAAAGTATATAGCATTGTTTTTTTACCCAGGATCTAGAAGTACATTAACATCTTAAATCGCTTAACTCATATTACCACCACAAGATGCTTTAAAAGCAAACTGAAGCACATAACTATGAAGCAACATATTTGAGAGTCTATGACCAGTCAGCAGCAGAATTAGGATTAGAAATTGTGATGCCACATCCCTTGAGCTAGCCAGTAAACAACACTGCGAGAAAACAAAACTGAAACAACAGAAACCCCACATTCAGGATGAAAAGTCTCAAATTATTTTGATGCAAAATGGCAAAAGCATCCCAAAGTCTACACGTTTAACAAAAAGGCCATCTCAGTCTTACTGCCCTGTTAAGCCAAAACCACAGAATAAAAGTAAATGCAAATACCTGTTTCCTGGATCTTGGTAACTGTCAGTAACAAGAGTGGATGGAACACCAACTTTTTCCATTATTTGCTTTAACTAGATGTGGTTGCTATTTAAACCCTAAAGAGCTATGTGAGATAATCCAGAGGGTGCCTAGAAGTACTCACTCCAAGTTAAAAAATAGACACTAGGGCAATTTGGTGGCTCAGAGTCAACCTAGTTCTTGCCTAATTACAATCACGTTAAATGACAGTACTCCTCCAGAACAAATGACCTACTGATTATCCTCTACCCGGAAAAGTCAACAAGCACTGCATGAGGGAGGTGGCCTCACAACCACACACACTTAGGAAAAGCCACCTAACAGCTACACATCCATTTTATTTCTGAATTAAAATGTATGTTGCCAATAGCGCAGTAATGCAGTATCCTCTTACCAATGACCTCTGCTAGAGAATGAATAACATGTAGCTTGTATATTAATTCATCTTTAGACCTCACCTCCAACTGGCGCCAACAATGTTGTATAACTAGGTTTGTGGCTGATAGTAACACTAGCCAACTTAAAGTCTTAGTTGAAGTGATCAGAAATACTCTGACAATACTAAACCACCATTTCTCCTCCCCTAGAGATTCTTCTAATTCTTGATGTTCCTTATATGGCCCTTGAACTCTAGAGCACAGCATGCACGTTCACATTCTCAGGTTCTGCTTACTTCATCAATAACCTCAGTACTCTAATTTCTTAAACAGCTATACAAATTGATCCAAACACCAAGCAAAAATCTGGGGAGGAAATCAGCTATAAATATTGATTTTGAACATTCTTCTCTATAGCATTCAGAGATGGTTATGATATAGTCATTATACTTTGAGTCACTGCACCAGTTAAACCAGTCTCAACTGGGATTTCTGCCAACAATGTTACATGTTGAACATCCATCCATCAAGTACGATACAATAAGAAGTGCAACACCTGAAAAAACAGATTCCCAATATGAACAACCACAATAAAGTATTACTATTAGAATGGCATCTTCAGAGTTTATTTTTTTAGAAAGTTTTTTAAAAACTTAATGCCCATGAGAGCATTTTTTTTAAGGTAAATTATTTTGCTTGGTTTGGAAACTTTTCCCCTTATTTTATGCTACTTCAACATTTACAATTCAAGCACATCAAATCTGCTCTACTTCATGAGAACCAGAAAGTGAAATCAATTTGGTTAAAGTATCTCCACTGGTATTTAAGTAAGCATGATGTAAACAAACAATGACACAATTTTTTAAAATTTCACGTTTCAGAAAACCAAGCATTACTAGCAGCAATTAGAAAATCCCAATGAATGACTGTGAGCCCAAGTGGACCTCCAACATTGGTATAAAAAACTAGCTCCAGTCATGCTTATCTGTAAATGTGGCACTGCTGCCAAGCTCTTCCAGCCTTCCAGATTAGGCCCATAAAATCACTGAGACCAGCTTAAAGGTACAAATAATAATAATAATAGCTTTAAATTCAATTATCTTTTTACTTATTTATTTATTGCTTGTTTGTGTTCCTAAGTCACTTTGGATTCATGTTTTCAAGGGTTTTTTTTAGCTGCTAGGTTAAGAAGAAAAAGAGAGAGAAAAAGAAAGAGACAGAGAGACTGAAAGAGAAACAGAGAGAAAGAAAGACGAAGAGAAAGGAAGGATTTGAACATTCACATGATTCCAGCCACTGGTGCTTTACAACATTCAAAAAATAATGCAGGTCTGACCACAAAATTGAAAGATTTACCAGTGGTACATGAAAGAAAGACTTGTGAATCTTGACACAATACCTTTTATCTCTCTTTTTCATAAAATTGACAGTTTTTCAACAATATCCAAGAGTCAGAGCAAACTGGGATCTTACTGAAACAACTTTACATCCTGGAAGTGATGGCTGTGACAAGCATACACATTCTACATGTGAACAATTATTAAAACACTAAAAAATAAAATATAAAACAAGAGGAAATAACTTAATTCCTACTTTATCATGTTAAGTCTGAATTTATCTTTTAAGTAACAACACATCTGTTAACACTAAGATCACAAAATACACCAGAAATAGAAATCTGACAACACTGCCTCTGGAATGAGGTTGTTTCAGATTCTTACAATACTGGATTATCAAAATAACTCCCATGAAACTGGTACACCAAAGCCATTAATAGCACAGATTTATACTACAGTCTTGGCATCAGGTTTTCTCATTCTCTCTCTCTTGTTCCCTTCCTCCCTCTCTTTAAAAGAGGACAGTAATTTCAAAATCAAAATGTGCCTCCCCTTAATGTATTTTAAATGTTGTGCTTTCCATTAAAATCTGAAGAGCTAGCAACATTTCTGCTCAACATGTTTTGAATAAGACATTTGTAGATTCCGTAACAGGATATTTAAACTGTGAAAAGAGACTGATTTCAGATGATCAGATCTCAGCTCCTCTTGGGAAACCCTCCTTTATATGAGTGTATTGTCATCTACCATGGGGAAAGTAAAGATTTCTTACATGAGTAAGGGTTAACATGATGAGGACTTCAATGTGTGAGCTCTTAAGCTCAGCACCTAACTATAATAAATGTTGAGCAAATATTTAGGAAATAAATAAAAGGCCTTACTCTGACTTCATTTATATCAGTCTAAATCAGGAGTAACACAACTAAAGTCCTGGGTAAAATTATGACACAAAGGGAAACCCGCCAATGACTTCAACAAGGTTAAGATTTTTGCCAGGGAATGGCATAAAATCCATCTCTCTTTACATGCTATATATAGCTGCATTCATTAGGAGTTTTCATATCTTGACAAACCAGCTGACACAGAGAGACTCAAATAATGTCACCACTTAAGACATGCGCCCAAACATTATTCAGTGGAAATTGGAAAGCTTCAGAAATGTATCACAGGATCCATTACTTAGCCTTAGACATTGCAACTTGCACAACCTGGCCTATCATATGATGCTAAGGCGTTTTTCTCTAATTAGATTCCATTTGGAGAATCAAAGATATCTAACACTTCCAAAACACTTCCTCAGAAATACCACCATGTATGAATCACAAATGCAACATGGCATTTAAGCATGAGGTTGGGAAACTTGACTTCTTTTTCTATTTCTGTATCAGACTTGCATCTCCCCAACTCCTGCTGAATATACTCTGATTATCGTAATACATGACTTCTCAAATTAAACAAGCTAAACTTTGAAGATACACCTCCCACAGACAGAATACTGACAATTACTAGGTACTGTTGTTTTTAATGCCATAACACTCCAGACATCTGATGAGGATACAGACTGCATCCATCTTATGCTTGAGGCCTTGAACCTTGGGAGATGTGGGCTAAATTTTTCGCTCAACCAAACATCCAATGTGAACTTGTGAAAACAATCTAGTCTCTGTACTCTCTGTAATCTCTTTGATTCCAAAATGATAAAATGACAGTGATAACATTTCTTTTATTCTGCAATCTTTTTTATTTAGACTAATTTTTTTTTTACAGCAAAGGTGGTTTTAGGCACACCTATCACAGAAAAGGAGGCTGAGATCTTGTCTAGTGCTCTTACGTGCTACTGTGGTGCACACAATTAACCATATTAGATATAATTCTCAAACACTTAATGGCTGCTTCCATTTAATTTCCTCAATTTTTTTGTGCATTCCAGTGTCTAGGCTCATGCTCTCTCAGTTTGCAGTGCAATAATTACTGTAACACTTCTGCCACCTAGTATTTCTTGACTTCAAAGCTTAATCCCAAGTTAAATTTTGGGATAGATGCTTTCAACTGCATTAAGAAAGCACACCCTCATTTGCTCTAGCACATGTGCCTCAACTCTACTGTTTGTACATTCCTGCAGGCAAATACTGTACTAACTTCTAAAATGTTTTCTGCTAACACTTCTGCAAGGAAGGTGGGAATGACCTTTCCATTTCTACCAGCAAGTAAGAAACAGCAAGAAATGTGGGTTTTATGTTTAGTTTATTTCCCTCTCTCTCAGCACTTCAGCTGTGGAGTTACATGAAAGACTTACCGGTGATAGGCTTCCCGGCGGTACTTTTTCAGAGCATGCCCATCCATGTTTGCAGGGAGATCTGCTGCATTCTGGAGTCGGTCACTCCATGAGGTTGTCATCTTTAAACACTTATCTATTTCTGAAAGAGTCAGAAGAGAAAAGCTTGCTTAAGTTCAAGATCTGTTTCACCATCAAGTTGTCTGTTTCCTGGTGCTATGAGATGCAATGCTACTCAGGAAGTCTTGCAAAGTGCCCAGTGGGATGATCTGTGTTTGCAGGTCAAGCAAGATGCCTTCCTCTGAGATATTAGATGAGATAGGGAGTCAAAACAGAGTAGGGAGGGATTTTCCACATGGCTGGAACTGCTAGGACATTCCTACCCATCATGGTGAAAATGCATTTAGAAACAGAGACCTTGTTTTCATTGCTGAAAAGGCATCTTCTTTACCTTACAGTTACTAATATGCATGAGCTATAGCTGATGGAAAACCTACCCTTTACACATTAGATAAATCAGGCAAAACAAACAAACCCCAGTGTGACCGACCTTGCCACATATACCATGGTAAAAATAAAAAGCTTTGTCTCTGTCTTTGTTTCTCATTTGATCTCTAGGCAAAGACAATGCTTCAGACTGATGCTAAATTAGCAGAAACAATTGGAAGGGAAGTAGATTATCTTTCATCCTCTGCAGGTCAGCCCCGTTCAGGCAGAGCAAGAACCTGCTGCAAAACTGTAACACTAGCAATGCAGATATTCATCACCAGATCTTCACAAACGCCTGCACCCCTTCACAAGAACCAGTTATGAAAACTAAACCGGCAGACGCTCTTTAACTTCGGGAAGGCCCTGCAGTGAGGCAACAGGGGTACCTCTCCCACTGGTGTTATTCGCGCACTGGGAAACCCTGCTCTCCCCCTCCATCCAGATGCGTGTCCTGCTGCGCTCCTGGCACGGGGTCTCGTGATTAAGCAGCCCCACAGTGAGACAGATCAGCCCAAGTCTTCACCCACCAAAACCACGCGACCCAAACCAAACAACAAGGGAGCAGGTCTCCACCGGTCAGCAGGCTGGGCCCCGCTCAACCTGCCACAACACTATCAGAGCCAGTGCGAAGAACGGGGTGGGAGACGCGTCCCACAGTTGCACCAAATTAGGTACAACATCGAGCTGCGGTCCTGTGCAACCCACGCAACTGGCAGACCACAGGGCTTGCCTTGTTTGCTCTTCCTTAAAAGAAACAAAACCACCCACTAGCTACACGGGTAATGATACCATAACCATTTCTAGGCACCTTTAAAAGATGACTGCCCTCATTCTACAGAAGGGAACTAGATGATTTCATCAAAAAAAGAGAGCACAGTGTGTGTCCAAATTACCGTTGGTAGTCACCGCGCTTTCGGCGGTCACAGGCATGCGCACTCTCCTAGAGGAAATCTGTATCATTTTTTAGTTTTAAATTTGATTAAAGACCAACAGTTGTGATTGTCACAGCATCTGTTAGTGCATTTGCCTACTGTTTGTTGGTCATAAAAATCAAACAGAAGGCAAATAGCTTGCCTGTAAAGAATATGTTCCTCCCTCCCCCAGCATTCTCTGCTCGTCTCCCAGTTACTATAACCAACGTTTACAAACGCTTCTTATGCCACATCCTAAAGGTCACCAAATTTAGGCCCTGGCAGGCAGCTGAAGGGGATGCATTCCTGAGCTGAGAGCTCCCTGCCACCAATTCCCTGCAACACCACTTGGAGAGGAGGTCACCGCAGCCAGAGGGACGCGGGGCATGCCAGCCAACCGCAGCTTCCACAACAGGGCATGCAGGGAGAAGCAGCTTTTAAAATAGCCCAGGCCCAGGCCACTAAGGGCTTATAAGTAATTACCAGCTATTCAAGCCATGCCCAAAGGCAGATGGAAGGCAGGCTGCAAGCATCAACCTGTTCCACTTCAAAGGCAGGGCACTGCGCCCGCGGCACAGCCCGTCGGGGGCAGGAAGGGCTGCAGCAGCCCTGCCGGAGGAGAGGGCTCGGGGAGCAATGCCATGCACGAGCGCAGGCTCGGGGCAGCAGGGGAGACAAAGCAGCACAGGCAGGGATCTACTGTGACCCCAAGACTGCAACCTCAGAAAGGGCTTGTGTCTCCAGAGGGCAGAAAATCATCTAATCCATGAACCGCATTTCAAGATGGTCCAGATCATCACCACCCTGGTCTTACCTGGAGCTAATGTAAAGCTACTATCTTTGAGCTGTGGATTCAGATCCAAAAGACATACACATTCAAGGCCTCTACGTGGCAAGTTAAATAGCTCTGAGAAAAATGTAGCATGGCTGGTTGTGAGACTCTTAGACAGGTCTGGATCTTGGTCTGCCAGCTGAAAGAAGCCTGAACGCAAGCTACCCACCATTTAGAAGGGCTCCACTACTCTGCCTACCTAGCCATACACATTTCAAGATTTGAAGATTTACACCCGCAGCCAAAGCCAGAGCCTTTCCATCATGCCAGCTGCTTCCCACTTCATCTGCTTCCCATCACCACCACACCACATTAAACAGAGATTCTGACACAGGCACTACGACAGGACTGCACCCAATGTCCATCCGTGCCAGACATCTGATAGTTCCCCAACAGTATCTTGCAAAGAATCCAAAAATCCAGATGGCAGAACTTTAGCAGGTTACCTTTGATAAGGTCCTTTCTAAAATAAGGAGTTGGTGAAGCAGTTAGAGCCCTTGTGTGAAGAAACCCTTTTCTACGGTAGGAGAAATCAGATAGCATCATTCTGTGTGTGCTTGGAATCAAAAATGTGAGCCTTGAGGAAACCACAAAAATCTGAGTTTCCATACTTCAGCAAGAAAGGCCTGAATTATTTTAATGTTCCAGCAGTATTTAGCTGTAGCTATGATGAACAGAGTTCAAAGGGAGGACAAGGTTTGTAGACAGAGGCAATATCTTTTCTTAGACCAACTGGTATGGCTGGAAAAAATAGACAAGCTCTTGGGCATACAAGCTTGTCTAAATTTTCAAACTCTATTAGTTGCTCTAATAAAAGATATTACCTCTACCTTCAAGCTTTGCTGATTTATTTATTAAAACTGTTGTTTTAATGTTCACATAACATAAAATAAAATAAAAAAATCTAATGCTGAAGTTTTGTATTACATAAACTCAAAGGCACTCTTATAGCTTAGCAGGCTCCGCTGGCACTCTGACAATAGCTTCCTGCTCTGAAATAAAACACTAACAACTTACAAAAGATATTGTGATGCCTGTTCCCCACCCAGAAACCTTACTCACACAAGAAGTCTCACTGACTTGAATGAAATTGTTCTGGTGTTTCAAAGGTACAACAATCAGCGTACCTGAGTGGGGAAGAGACATGGGACCTAATCCCTGAATACAAACATTCCTCTTCACAGTGGTGCCAAATACAGAGAAAAATGAGAAGGGCTGATTCACTCCATACACTTGTAAGCCACTGGAATAAACATCTAAGAGAGCAGGCAGCCAGCCAGGCAAGATTCTCAACTCCGAGCAACTGAAATATGATGCATCTTTCTTTAGTTACAAATCTATTTTTGAAATCAATAATCTGTAAATAGCTTCACATAAAAATAGAAATCTTTACATAGATGAAACATGTCAGAACACCTCCCTGTAATTTATTGCAAACATGCTCCTTGCTAGTGCAGTCTTAATTAAACATCCGATAGCATTTAGGGTAGAGGGTTCATTTTGAAAAAGTATTTAAAAACTCCCCTTCAGAACTCTGGCACAGGGCTACTATCCAGCACACATGCTTTCGCTCAAAAGAACGTGAGATTTTTAACACATATTTTGTAATAAATTCATTTACTTCTTTTGTCAGACTCTTACTGAATCTGACAAGGTATTATCCATAGCGTATAATTTTCAAACACTCGTGCATGTAAAATAACATGCCCAGAAGCATTCCCCTTCAAGTTTTACTAGTTATTTTTCTTATCTTTTTTTGGCCAATAGATAGTTAGAAATTTCTCTACTTGATAACACCTCATGTGTTTGGGTTAAATGCTCTGCCTGTATTTTTTTCTGAGTTTGTTTTTAACACTTTGATGATGCAATGCCAAATCAAAGGCATACACACTAAAACGTAGGAATAAACAAAATAGCAGGGACAATCCCACTTTTTCCAGGATACTGTCCAAGAGCTCATATAGCAGAAAACAAAACCATGGCTAACCATTCCCAAGACGCCAATTTGCCACGTACCACATCTGCCCTCTTCTCACACATTCTGCTTCAGGAATCCTCGGTATCTTGTCAGCACGACCCACGCATGTATGTGCACGTGGGCAAAGTGAACAGAGACAGAAATCATCACACCTAACATTAGGTTCATAAAGGCTTTGCGTCCAGTCCAAGGCAGAGATGCACAGACCTCCTGCTGCCCTTGCCAAGCTTACAGCCATTCCTGGATCCGCGCTGCAAAGCTGCTCCATCCCAGGTGGCTTGGGGGGTCTCAGTAAGGGGGGGTGAATGAACTGTGTTAAAATCCTGAGAAAGGGAAAAAGGAAAGGGAGAAGGATCGGGGCTGGTTTGTTCAAAACTCGGATCAAATTCCTGGTTTAGGTCATGGCACAGCCTCACAAACAGGGAAGGGAGGGGAAAAGCACTTTTTTCTGCAGCTGAGAGGTCTGTCTGTGTGACTGCAGTTAGGAAAAATGAGTGACACGCTTTCCAGGAGCATCCTTCTCCCTGCACTGAGTGCAGAAGTAGCTTGCATCTACGACGAGTTCAGCCTAGACACTTTGGACAGCTAGCATCGGAGGAGGTGACACCCACTCAGGTTACCATCACATCCTGTGGTCCTCTGGAGCATCTGACATCTTGGGACGGACTGCAGAAAGTGGCCAGGACTGCGCAATCCCCCTAAATCGCATCTCCTACTGCCACCATGAGAGCAGGGCCAGGCAGGCTGGTGTCCTCACCCAGCAGGGCAGTCCTCATGCCTGCGATCCCAAAGCTCTTTGCAAACTCTCATTCACACAACACATTTAGGAGCAACCAAAGATGCTGTACCCATTTCGTCAGCTAAGGACTCCGGGGCACAGAGCAGGTAATAACACAGAGCAAGTGGGAACCAAATGCGGAAGTCCTAATTCCTCAGTCCCAGTGCTGATAACCACACCTGAGGTCCTACCACTGTCAGCATGAATCACACACAAAGCTGAGATACTTGGCACGTTCCTTGTGCAGTATATTTTAACACTAATTCAACTTTCAATACTTAGCATCAACTGGCAGACACTGAGAGGTCAGCTAAAAAGTATATTAAATACAATTTCATGCTTAACGTTGTTAGCTTCAGAAATATAAGCATGCCTTGATGTATGTGCCCTGCTTGAAACTGCCCAGTAGGAACAATATTTAGACCGATACACCCCCAGCAAGCTCAACTCCCTGCACACTTCTAAGCATGCCCGACCCCTGCTCCCTGTTCAAGCCCTGTGCTGTCCCCTGGCTCTCGCGTGTCGCCCCACGTTCCCAGCCCACCTACTCGTTTGATGTGCGACCGTTTCGGTCTCCTCTCCAGCCCTGGCACTCAGGCACTCAGACGCTCACTGCCATGCCTCCACGGATGCTCTGCCCAAGGGCGATGAACCAGCCGGCTTGTGGCTACACAACCACCCGCTGTTCCTCCCCGCACCTCGCCCGCCTTCAATAGCTGCCTGCCTGGAGGGGTCCCTCCCGTGCAGACCCCATCTCATCCAAGGGGGACGCACTGCAGCTAGGGATGCGTTCGGTGGATGGAGGCCCAGCCGGCAGCGCAGGGGAGGGAACAGCCCCCAAGCGCTCCACGAGCTCCAGCTCAGTGCGTCACAAACACACTGAAGCACATGGCAAACTACCGAGGCATCGCAGGGCTGCTAGCAGGCAAGGTAATAAAGAATTTCTAGAACTAAAAATGGCAACTTAGGAGAAAAAAATATCCAGTAGGTGGCATTTCTGAAACCCAGGGGAACTATTCATGTAAGCTACATACCGAAATCTCTACTCACACTCTGCTTAGGAAGAACAATACAGAGAAATGGGTGGAGGACTCCCCAGTACGTATTATAATGTTTCTGATAACTCAGAACTACCAGGTCTCAGATGCAAGGAAGTCAGTACGATCACAGCGTCCAGGAGTATCAACAAACGAAACTGCAGAACAGGATAAACTGCTCCTTTAGCTCCTACCAGTACAATGTAAAAAAAGAAAAAAAAAAAGTTTTGTGACAAACCAATTTGCAAAATTTGGTGGAGAGCTTTTGGAGAGCTAAGGACAATGAAAAGGAGTTTTTTAAAGTATAATAGGAACAAGAGAAATCCTACCAATGGAGCAGAAACATTACAGACCAGAGATGACGAATACTGTAGAAGGGGTAGGATTATTCAAGAAATACCTCTAGTTTGCATTTAAAAAAAAGGGTGATAATTCCAGGCAGGCGTTAAACCCTTAATGATAACAAAGTACGTCCCATTCATTTTGCAAACAAAGAGAATATTAAACAATACACAACAGAGATAAACATTTTTAACAAGCCATTCTGAAAAAGTCTCCCCAGGAATCCTAAAATAAGTAACTGAATATATTTTAGGCTCCATCAGCTTTACCTGATGCCAAACTTAGGAAATGTAGTGAAAATGGTAATGCTGGATTCAATGAATGAAGAATTAGAAGACAAAAATACAATCAATCTTGGTTGAGGTATCAATAACACTACGTATCTAGTTCACGTCTACAAATTTTTGGGAATTACCTGTACCTACACACAGCAAAGATCCCAGAGCAGCAGACTTCTGATGAGCTCCAAGCTGCACGGATGGCATGGTGCCGAATGACGCTCCGGTCTTCTTCTGAGCCGCAGCCTTGTGCACCAGCTCTAGCTGTGAGTTCGCACAGCTCCTTCCTCTCCCCGACAGCTCCAGGACGACAATTCAAACTACTCTGGGTGCTACTGCCAGCACTGCTGCTTAGTAGCCAATGGCAAATTGTTTCCAAAAGGTGTTTTCAATTAGTGATGCTTTTGGAAAATTAGTATGTCCTTGACTTGAAATGTCTGGCAATGCTGGAAAGCCCCCAGTTTCCAAATATAAACAGTGATGTTTGTAAATGACCTAAACCAGAAAATTCAGTTGTTTTTTTTCTCTTTGTGCCTAAAGTTCTTCACTCGAAGAACTTCCACTTCTGGGCGGCCGCTTCTTCGACATAGTGGCTTTGGTTCATGATGGTAGGAAAGGACAAAATATTCTCTTCCTATTAGAATACTAAATTATTTCCAAAAGAAACTTCAAAGTGTACTCTCAGCTCATGGTAATTACCCTTGAGGTTGGCTTTAAGCAGGATAATTCTGTATGGCCATGACAGGTTATTAAAGACATAGACAGACTTGCTGTTAAGAACCTGTTAATGACAACTACAGATGCATGTACTGAATTCACAGCAGATCCCACTTGCAGTTTACACAAAGATGTTATATCTCACTAGATTCATAACACAGTCCTTGCTCCCCGTGCTGACCCTCCCGCCGCCAGCTTGCCCTTTCAGATGCTGGCTCTGAGTCCTCACTCTGGAAGGGGTACCTGCTTCCCTTGTGCCCCACCACAGAGCTGACCTCAGTGAAGCTGCATTTCCAAGAGAGAGCTTTTAGTCAAATTGGTAAAGCGTTTCCAGTCGTACGCTTATCTGAGTATAGTCTGACAGATAGATGACAGTATCTCATGGGTTATTTCTGGATGGGTAAGGTATAAGAAGGCAGAATGCTACTCATGCGGCTTATTATAGGATTTGATTTAATTTCAAGCTGAATTTTATCTCTGTCATGAAGCCAGATGTTAAAGTAATGGCTATACAACAAAGACATTGTAAAATATATTTAACAAAACTCTGCTTATTTCACATGGGTATTTTTATCAGACTACTTCTACTGACAATCATATCCACAGAGTGGCTGCGCAATGCCTAGAGCTCTAGTAATAATCCAGGACCCAAAAAATGCTTTAGATGCACTAAAAAACACAGACCAGATAAACCGAGAGTTTTTTAGGGTGACCATCCATTTCTACCCAAGGAGTTCTGTTCATTCAGGAACTCCAAGGAGCACTAGTTATTTAAAACATTTTCATTATTTTAAATATGGCTTAATTACCATCGATTTCATGGATGGTTAAAAAGGAGTTCGGAAAAACACTCTGAAATCCATGGTGCAACTCTGCAAGGAGCAAACCTCAAGTCTGACCCTCTCTGAGTACCAAGAGACCATCTATTCTCCTCGATCATCTGTAATTGAGTTTACTGCCTTAAAATAGAAACCACAAATTCTCCAGTAAGCTAATGAGAATATTTTCTAGCTTCCACAGAGCTCGTGCTTCTCAATATCTCCTGCAGAACTGCCATTTTAGTTAAGTCACTTCCAACATGCTGCTTGATATGCAAACAGTTTGTCGGGGTAGTGCTAGTTCTCCATTTCTCTAAGCCCACTGTGGGCAGTACCGTCCCACCACTAGAAAAAAAAAGGCAGACCACACTTAAGGAATGTGAGACTTGATCCAGAAGAGCAAGAGCCATGCCACAGAGAATAATCAGCTAACATGAGCTCTCCAAGAAATGCTGTGACTGCAGGTCAAATCTGATCCTTGCGTTACAAGGCACACAGAGTCCTGCTTGGTAGCCTATCTGTCACTGCTACAATCGCTGCTGGAAAACTGTCTTCAGCCACCTGTCCCCATTCAAGAGCGATAGTGATTATATTGAGGAAGGAATAAAGCTATGAGAGAGAGTAAGACTGGAGTGGAAGTTTGCCAGTTTGCAGAGAGCTGCTCTGCAGGCGATCTGAAATAGTCTGGAAGCATTTACACACAGGAAAGCAGTGCGACTGTGGAGGGCTTTTCAGTCCAGCAATGACAGGACATGAGCCCATGGCTGGAAATTAAATAAATCCACACAAAATATTATCAGGGAGGATAATTAATTATGAAACAAATTTCTGAGGTAGTTTTTTCCATCACCAGTGGGCTCTAAACGAAGGGAAGGGGATGTTCAAATCAGCCTGTTTTCACAGACACAAGAATCAATGCCAAAAAGTAAGCAGCCTGAGCTACACAGTCAAGCAGAGTATCATGCCTCAGCTGACCCTTCCTCACCTTACAAATCGCGTACCAGTGAATAACAGGCTGAAGCACAAGCAGTCTTGGAGGGACACCTCCAGAGAGAGATTTCACCTGGAGAGAAGGAGAATGGACAAAGGCTGTTCTTGGGAAACTCGCTTCCTTAAGAAAAGGTCTTCCGCAGGAAAAGAGCACAGCGCGCTGCAGCAACTTCTGCTGCAGAGGTTCCCCGACTGTTGTCCAATTGACTACCTGCCAACAGCAAGCATGGACCTGGCTAATAACATAATGTTCTCACTGCTTTTTGTTTCCAGCTGTTAAATTCCAGTTAGAAACCCATAAGAATTCAAATACTTTGCTCACACTGTTTTTCCCATAAGCAATTGCTCCACTTACACAAGGTCTTAAAAGATTAAAAACTGGAGGTGAATTCGATCTCTCTACTGTGATACAGTCCACCCCAAAGAAAATATTTAAGAACTCACATGTATTTGCTTTAGCTGAAAACTGGGGGGTAAGCTTTGATGCAAATGCCCACTATAATGGGAGTTCAGTGTTTGATATCTGCAGATACTAATATCATTGCAACAAAGATGAAGCATAACAGTGCCAGCTGAGCTGCAGGTTAACATAAATAGCACAAAAGGCAGAAATGTCAGCATGGAAATGAACACACTGAATTCTGCAAATCGGAAAGGAAAGCCAAGTTAAACTTTTCTATTCCACCTCTGCTGCTTTGCTTCAGAACAATCTGAAACATCTTTATGCATTAACCTTTTTATTTATTAGCAATGCTTTTTATTAGCAAGCATTACCTCTAAGTAACACCCTTGGTGTTCAAACCTGCGTAAGGACCTGCTACCAGCTCACGATGGCTGAACACCTCTGTGCGAGTTTGTAACTCGCAAAGACAGTGAACAAGATGAAACGTGTCATCCCCGGAGAGAAAACTGGAGAGCCATCCCTCCACATACGGATTTCAAACCAAGGAACAACTGCCACTCTAACCTGCTATTAGGGGTTATACAACAGTAGCTCCTTTGGCAGCAGATCACGGTATTTCAAAACAATGACGCTTTTCATTAGATTCCAGTGTGTTTCAGGACGCAAATACAGACTTAGCGGGCCCCTCCAGAAGCATGGTGGTAACCGACAAAGTATCTGAGATGCACAACTCAGGTCAGGCACACAGTCATTCAGAAAGCATGCAACTGGGTCAGCTTGGATAAATCGCAAACAGCCAAAAGCCCTCTTTATCTGCTAAACACGGAACGTAGGGAGGACAACATTTTTATTGGCTTTCCTTACTGACAGTGCTTACCGGTAAAAAAAAAAAACTCTTTTCTCTGAAGATCATGGTCCCTGCTTCAGTAATATTTTATAGACAAAGCAAAGATACCGAAAGCTTATTCTGACTTATTTTCTAATCTTTGAAAGTAAAAGGAGAATCAAGGATGATTTTTTAAAAGACACTTGAACCCTCTTCCATGCTGGATGGGACCTCTCTACGTGTTTACAGGCTACATAAACAGATGTGACAGCGGAATCAGCAGCTGAACCATCTCCGCAGGCTGGAGAGCTGAGTTCCCACCTCCCTTGGCTGAAAGCTGTCCCTGCTCAGCCCAGGTGCAGATAGCCAGCTGGCTAGTCCGCACGAGTCCCATGGGCATCTGGATGCAGCACTAGCCAAGGGACGTGCTGCTGAGTAAAGAAGCTGGCATACTTTAAAGGGGGAACACTGGCTCCTCCTTCATAAAGAAAGTTGCTGAAAATAAACACTGAGATCAACAGCTGAAGATGATCTGGTAATTCTGAGAGCTGCTCTGTCAAAAACAACTTTTTTTCCTGCTAAGAGTTTTCTTTTCCAGCGCCATTCCCTGCCTCCCCACATTCTTTAAAGAAAAGTTTACCAAATATTCATATATTAACTTTGTCTCTCTTCCTTTTGAGATCTTACCTATCGATAACAGGCAGACCAATCACATTATTGACAAATGAACCTGTTTTTCCAAAAGAAGGATGAGTGGAGGACTATGGAACTGAACTGGACACAGGAGAGAAAGCCTTAATACCCAGCATGGCCACAGACTTCATATACAAAACTGGGCCCCTTTTCAACTTGCTTGTTATCCACAAAACACAAACAATGCAAAATAATGACACTCCTTGGCTATAAAGGACACTGTGAAGATAAATAAAGAAATAATTTAGTGAGGAAGGTCTTGATTCTCAGTTATCCTAGCAGATTGGGCTCCAGAGGCATACTAGCCTATAACAGATTCCATGGGGTTCTTACCTGTGCCCTTAAATAATGGTTACCCATCTTCCACGAAGCCTGCCCTGAGGCTGATCTAGCCTTTCAGGTGGGAAAGGTAAGAACCTTCTGCATCCAGGCTCAGCTTACCCAAGTCACTCCTGGGCTGGACCTAACGCTCTCCTGAAACGTTCACATAGGACGGAAGTACAACACTCATCTTCCCTATGTTGCTCCTAGTTTAGCATCCACAAGTACCCCTCACCTGGCCCACACAGAAATCCTTTCTCCCCAGACCAGCGGCTGGACACGTGCTCATCATTCACCGTGCAGACCAGAGAGGAGGGCACCCAAAACTTCTCCTGCACTCTGCTCTTTGCAAGCAGTCCCATGCAGCAGCTCTTTGCCTATGAGAAGACAGCTACACAGACGTACCGACTGAGCAAGCACAAGGATGAAAAATAGGTAACGTGAAGTCTGTAGGTGTTTCAAAGTGCTCTTAAGAGTGCGAACTTCCCTTCTGCATACAGAGAGTACAACTCATTCCTCTTCTGACCTGTTTTTTTAATCAGAGGCAAACATAGTAATTATAGTCTGCCTTATTACAAATGAAATTGCAAACCTGTCCTTAGGGCACAATAGTGTCCCCACCTAGATGTTATCGGTCCCCAGCTCTCATTTAATCTTGACAGATGTGTGGTACTGAGGCACCAATGCTGGAAACTCTGCAAGTAAATTAATTTTATGAACACTTTCTCTGCAGTTCGCATGCTCTTCCAAAAGACTGCTTATTCATACAGCATTTCTTATGCAACCTATGTAACTCAATTCATTAGTAAAATAACTGAATACCTATGATGACTGTGAGCTTTTGCTAACTCTCTGGCTTCTCTTTGATAACCTAACTGTCTCAGCTTTATCAACTGATACCAAAGGCCTACATCGTACCGTTTTTCAACAGTATCAACCTCTTTTCTTCGGAAACTGTTTACAACCCCATCCAAGCACAACACAAAACACTAACTTCATGTGGGAAAACAGTCAGCTCTCTATGGACCCTTCAGTTCACTGTTTTTAATACTTTATATCAATCCTGCTGACCCAGGAGATTGTTCCCTG
Source organism: Anseranas semipalmata (assembly GCA_013399115.1). Taxonomy (NCBI): domain Eukaryota; kingdom Metazoa; phylum Chordata; class Aves; order Anseriformes; family Anseranatidae; genus Anseranas; species Anseranas semipalmata. Next base: position 181,984 of record VXAA01003519.1, read on the forward strand.
GCAGGAGCTGAGGAGGGCACATGAGATGTTCTCCCTGTACTCGTCTCAACATAGACTGTGCTCAGAGAGGACACAGATGAAGTGACAATTCCACTCCTGCAGCTGTGACCTGGAAGAGACCTTCCAGCCTGAAGGGTGAGAGAACATTAAAAAAGAACTAAGGCAGCACTGTCAGCAGGTCCTTGTTATCCCAAAAGCAGAGCTGAGAATTCCCGACACCGAATCTTCCCTTTGGCCATGACTTCTCTCTTCAGGGAACCTGAGGTATCTCGTCGGTGTAGACGTGAAGACTCATTCAACAGCACGGCCGTGTGCTCCTGCTGCGGATGAGCAAACAGCCTGAATCCTGTGTTCCGAGACACCTTTAAAAAAGTCTGTCCCAGGCAGAGCAGCATGACAGCCCACACTCACCAAGAACATCAGCATGTTACCTAACCTACTGTAGCTGCTAAAAACAAGCTGACCGCACGCCCAGCCGGCACCAAGCCTCCAGTGTGGCCACAGAAATGCCTCCTCCTAACTGATTGCAAAACAGCAAGCAACAAACATTGAACAAATCTCAGCCTGGACCTGAACATCACAACATGGGTCTTTTGGAAGACAGTTCCCTACATGCCCTAACCTTGCCAATATTTGTTCTTGACCCCACCAGAACACATCGATTTATGACGACTGAAAGTGCTTTTTATTACTGTCTTTGTTAATATCTACCCACTACATGGCTGGGAAGAAAAATGAGTGGTAGATGAGTAAAACATTGTTGGTTTTTCATCATCCTTTCCCTCCTGATTGCTCAAGCCTAGCAAGCAGATTTTTTTTGGCCTTGGCTTGTAAAACTGCCAGTACAAGACTGCAGGAGAGGTTATAATACATGTAAAAGAAGAGGTTAAGAACCTACCTAATCTATTATCAAGGTGAAAAAAAAAATAGGAAGGGTTAGATCATGTGTTTTTTAAAAAACTCTTAGAAAGGCCAGTGTTACTTTCCCGGATCAGAACTGACAGAAGTCCCCAAATTATTGAAGGCTACATATGGATATTTCATCTCAGATCACAACAAGCTCTTCCCAAATTCGTATACAATTTGCTCAAAAATATCACACACATCTGCTAATGATTCCGGCATTAGCAATTTGTTAACATACTCATGCTTTATAAAACCATTCCATTTCAACACTACTCTAAGAAGGATATTAAGAAACACCAGAACATGTGTGAGCCACACATTCTGCCCAGGACGTCTGCAGTCACCATGTGATTAATGGTACAGGTAAGTTAAATTCACATTATTGACTAAAAAGAACTTAGCAGAAGATCTTCTGGTCTGCTAGTCACTACTTAGCAATGACACTTTCAGGTAGAGAAGGCATTTTGAAGAATACAGCAGAGGGATTTTGTGTCTACGTACTTGAATCACTCACAGATTTAGTTAGCAAATGCTCATTTTTATCATTCTTTCCTCAGAGTTCAACCTGGCCCTGTTGGTGGCAGCCCTGTTTTGGATTATAGGTTGAAAAGGTCTGCCAACCACTTCTCCCATCAGAGAGACCCTGTTCATATGTTTGTATTTCCCTTTCGGCAATTTTTTATTTCATTTTTTTTAACAAAGAAAAGCAATATGGGAATTCAGATTCTGGCCCAAAACACCTAAAGACACAAAATGGGCACTTTCTTGGTCACCTGCCCTTAAACATCACTGGTGCATGAACTGACTGATGCTTGCAACGTGAAGTGGAAAACGAAATCTGACTCCTGCCTCAGTTTCCAGACAGCAGAATGAACAGATGATTTACCAGTCTGGCTTGCTTCTATGCTAAATTCCTCCTTCCAGCTTCACTCAGCCACTTGGATTACAATGATGGCAAAGCTACCGGAACTGAACTGGAAGAGCAGTTTCCAGGGTCAGCCTCAAGCGTCAGGTGCTCAGAGCACCTGAAATTCATGTTCAACTAAGCAGTTTTCTTTATGGAATGAACTCATCCCAACCTAAAAGCACATACAGAGAGTAACATTAAAAAAGTGGAAATGAACAGGCAACAAAAAAGAAACAACTATGCAACTAGTATGGGTGTCTGTTCTGAAAGGGTCTCCATGAACACTGCACCTGATGTCAGAAAGGACATGATTTATCCAGGACACTCAGGACCAACTCTTGCAGCCATTTCCTGTGACTTCAAAAGACACATACGTCTTTGCATGGTCTTGAGACTGAATTGCTTTGCAATATCCAAAAAGGTAAGCTTGAAACATCAGTAAGCAACATTTGAAATTCCTTTGCCAACATGTACAGCTCTTCCTTTGGAAAAAAAAAAAAAAAAGGATAAAAACTATCTCAGAGGGAGATGGAGAAAACAAAGGAAACCAACATCTAAAAAGATTATTTAATTGCAACTGGTTCCACTTACTGACTTCCAAAATTACCTGCAGTTTACCAGTGCTTATCCTTTGATGTTATTAGTGGTAATCACTGTGTTATGTTTACAAAGCACTGGCATACATCTCACTCAGTGCTTCCTTGGGTTTCTGAGGGCAGAACATTCACATGCTCTTCTCTGACCCCATGTTCCTAATTATTTGCTGTGCATGCCTATGCGCAACTCATCACCAACTGAACCAACCCAAACACCAGCTGAAATCAGCTGGTCTAGAGATTTTGGTATGCTTTACATTAGGCCACCGGTGTTCTCTCTTTTGAATTTACCTGCTGTTCTAGGTTATTTTAGAAGCTGATTAGAAAGTTTCTCTTGTTAAATGCTATGGCCAGATGTGCCACATTTGATGCGAAAGCCAAGAGGAGCCCGGTCCAAGCAGTAACACGAGCTGATTGCCAACCACAGCCACGGTTCTCCAAAGGAGATAAGGAATACCAATTTCAGCAGCAAACACTGCCTGAACAGCCACCCGCTTCTTCCCGCACCCAATACTCACAGCTGGGATGCAGCTGTTGCTGCTGCAGCAGTGCAGGCAGCAGCTGCTGCCCGCGGAAAGGCAGCAGCTCGCCCATGAAAGGGGCAACCCGCCCAGAAGGTGCCTCAACCCAGAGCTGCCCTCCACAACTGCAAAGACGGACCACCCTGGTTGGAAAGCGTTGTTTGGAAGCATACCTTCACAGAGGGTTCAGCAAGAATTTGCTTCCTGAAAATCCAGCAGTAACGTATCTTAAGGGCTTTATGTATTATGCCAATGATAACATGGAGAAGTACAAGGCCTGGGTCAAAGCCAGTTAATCCAAAGGGCTGTTCTTAAGTAAACAGTGGAAAACCACTCTACTTCAGAGCCTCCTGCAGAAACCCGTACAGGAAGTCTCTGTTTTCTCCTTTCCGCTGAACCAATTGTGCCAAGTAAGGTTAAATGACAATCTAGTAGTAAGCATATATGCAAAATAGTAAGCCTTTGTTTGAAAATAGCTGGAACACAGCTGGGAGCTGTGAATACTCTGTAACTAAATTAAGCTAAGTTTGGACTGCATAATGACTTCAAGGAACTTTTGTTTTTAAATAAATCACAAGTGGTAAAATGAGCCAGAATGGTAGTTTTGGACACTGAAACAGTCTTCTTATTTACAGTCTGAGTACAACACAAGCAGTATTAGGGTATATTGTCCCCACACATCTGTTTCTACTAACTTACTTCACCTTGGTGCCACCTTCAAATCCCAGAAGAATCAGATCTGCTCGGGCCTCCCTTTCTTCCATCCACCTACAGAAGTTGTGCCCACACATCCTTTATTTTCAAAAAAGAAGTCAACAGATCGCTTATGTACCAACATCACCGCCACAGGTATTTCATTATAGCGACTCTTGCTCTCCACATTTAATGCACACACACCTTTGCAGAATTTAAAGCAGTTTTAGCCAGTAAGATGCACAGGGTAAGAACTAGCTTGTTTTCTTTGCTTACATGTTAATACAGGCAGCATACAAATAAGCACAGTGGGGTTTCCAACCTCCCCAGCTCAGAGGTTGCTCCCTGATGAAACTACCAAAAAAGGGCTGGCTGTGCCGGTAAATCTGGCAGTAGATATTCATGCCCAGAGGATGATAAGCTAAGGTCACCAGCAAGCAACAAGTTTAGCCTCTACCATTCTGTAGCAGACTTGAAAAAGTGACAGGACTGTGAGGGCTGGCACACAGCCATTCACTACTCCTACACGCGGGGACCCCAGCGTCCAGGAAGTAAGAGTAAATCTGCTGCTGACCTTATAGTAAGGTGCACACACTGCTACACATTCAGGTAGCAGTCAGACTTGACACAGTCTGCCGTGGGTTTTTAGGCTGAATTACTCAGGCTCTCTTCTTGATCTCGCGCTGTCATGTAAAAAAAAAAGTTATTTTCCCTAAGATAGCTTTGCACAGCCAGGTCTCCCAAGCACCCTTTTAGCCCTGCAAACACATGAATCAGACTTAACAACTACCCTTATGTAGCCAGGTTTAGATTATCAATTGCTTACAGTGGCTACCTTAAATACCTACGCAATATTTTCCAGATGTTGCTTAACATCTATTTATTGTACATTAAGTTCTATTTATTGTGCACACTGGATTGTGTCTGTGGTTGTGTTAAGAAAGCAGAGTCATGTTATACATGCTGTCTATGCAGAGTACACAGTCCAAGGTTTTAGGAACCACTCCAGTTAACGAGTCATAATGATTAAAAAGCAAAATACAGATCACTGCTACATGCATCATAACCATGACACATAATAATAATTTCTTCAGTAGCATAAAACAGACGTTTTACAGCAAGAAATATTTATATGAATGTGCACTTTGCAAATACTCAAACAATAAGATATGCTTAAGCACAGAATAGCCAACTTTTAGAGACTCAGACTGTGGCCATTTCAAGTATCATTTCAAATGATGCTTCTGCTGCTGACACAATAAATAAAATTTAAAAAATAGATGCAGTACAGACAGTAAGTGAAGAATTCCCATGCGCTGACTTAGTAACATGTCTCATCCCGAACGCATCCCGAAGAGCGAGACAAGGCTTCCACTCCTGGGCACATTCTGTTCGGTTTTCTGTCCTATTATTCTCACTGCTTAAAAAAGCCACAGCTGTTTTACATCAGGACACCCAGCATTCGTGAGCCACCCCGAGGCAAGGACACAGCGCAGAGCAGGCACTGTGAACTCATCCCAAGGTACATCGCTCAGGCTGTCCTCTGCTGACACACAGCGCTGTCCTCAGTTTCCCTTGGGGTAGAGCCGAAGTGCCTGGCCCTCTTCATGGGTTTCTGCTGGACAGCACGCGAGCGTTTCTTATCCCGAGTTGATTAGTTACAGAGGTGTGCTTTTAAAGGAGTGAAGACAAGGCATGGCCCTGCCAAACAGCAAGCCAGTTCCTATGACAACTTTCCACTGCAGCCTGGCTGGAGACCATTAATCCACCTTCCCCAGGCCAAGCAGCTTCTGCGTGGTAATGTTGCCTTGGGTCCTCACGGGCCTCTGCAGCATTTTCACCAGTGGCCAAGCGACTGGTTGCATTGTACTGAATTACCCGGATCCCACAGTGCCCCCTAATTCCAAATTTACACAAAAGAACGGGTTCGCTGTGCAAAACCACTTTTGTCTCTCACCCACGATTTTCAGGCCCCTCTTCCTGCACCTCCTTGCGAGTCGGTATCTACGATGTATGTGGGATTCAAAGGCTGTGATCAGCGCAGTTTGCCCCAGGGACTGCAAACTAACAACCCATGTATCGTTTTTAACTGAAGCATTATTTTATTAAGCTGACCTGCAAATAACAGGTATGAGGTGAGCAAATAAGCCTATCTGCTTTTTCAATAAACATCTGTTAAACACCATATTTTAATAGCTTGTTTCCCTTTTACTTTAGATGCAAAAATAACACACCTGTAATTTTTAAAGGAAATGTAACATTCCTTTCAATGTTTCCCTGAAGAGTACAATACTGCAGTGTTTACCAGTAAACACCAAACTAAGGTTTCTGTTTTTTCAAAAACATTTTCCTTGAAGTTAAAAACAAAAAGCCTAGGATAAATACTTTTAAGAAGGATTTATAAACTTTCATTTCAAGCTATATTAGGAATCAAACATGACAAAGAGTAACAACTGAACGTTTTTGTTATTAAAAATTGCCTATAAACTGGAAATTTGCCTGGGAAAATTTCAGCTTTCATCTGATTCTTGCTAGTGTATATCCTAGAAACAGTGTAGATAACACTAATGCTACCAAAGCAAACATACTAAAACGCTCTAAATTTCAAACCTCAGCTGAAAACGTTTCTCCCATTCTTACAATTTTTCTCCCCATTTATCTCTGCAATTGTACTTAATTCAATGGAGCATTTTAAATGTAACTCAGTGGTGCATTCTGCAATACAATTTGCTTGAATGACGCTATACAGAGTAAAGGTTGTATTGTACTATATAATGAAACGATGTCCATGCTTGAACAACTGCTGTTAATCAAACCAGCAAGTTCCTGAATGATCTTTTGGAGTCAGGACTAATGGCAATAGATTATTTTAAATAGCAGTTCTACTCTAAAATATGTTTAGGTTGACACAGGCTGACAAGGACTGTGACAGACTTCCACAGCTAAGCTGATCAGCTTGCAAGTAAAACATTGTGGTTTTTCCTCTTGCTAGAACCACAAATTCAGCATGCCAACCAAAGATCAAAATGTAGTTTTGAGTTTTGTTTTGAGTCTGGTTTTCAGTAAAGCCATGCAGCACCTGAAAAGATCTGCAAATTTTCCTATTTTCAATTTATTCACTAATCATTATGTATTTCCTAGTTCCTAAAGCAAAAAGGTGTATGGACCAATACAGTGCACTTCAGCTGGGGGCAAGATGTTATTCTACACTGACACAGATAGGTCGGAGGGAGACATTTTTATGTAGTCACTTAGACAGCATATTGCAATCTTTGAGATTTGTTCAAATGGTAAATCTTCCAGAGCTAAAAATAAAAATAAAAGTTTCTAAAAAGTAAGTAATAATTATGCCTTGGGAGGAACATTCTCAAGATCATGTCAAAGAGGATCCTCAGTATCCAGCTTGGCAGCCTTTTGAAAACTAGCACCGGAATAAACTTGAAGGTTTCATCATCTCACTGGTTCCAGGAATTTTTAAAACAGCCTGCACTAGAAGAAACTGTATTGCTCTATGAAGTCATCCAGGCTATCAGAAACCAGTGTAGGATCGTTTCCTTCATACATTTTGCAACATTATTTTTGGCACAAAAGGATTTAAAAAAAAAAAAAAAAAAGCATAGGCAAAACGAGAGCAAAGATGTTGTGTTTTGTTTTTAACTATTATTTGGTGCTCAGCTCCTAGGTTATCAGCTCGAGCCTGATACGGACGGATTGTCACGAGCAACTGAAACGACAGGGCAGTGACAGCGAAGCCCAGCCCTGATGCAAGGCTGTCCGGGAAGTGTTTTGCACAGCGCCGGGACCACGCTTTATCCACCGGACGGGACGGCCCCACCCGCCCCCAGCAGGGCTCATCACCCCTGCCCCGCGGGGAGCTACGAGCGAGGTGTCGCTGGGACCCCTCCGGCCCACGTGCGATGGAGGACGGAAACGATCACGCTGGGTGCTTGCCCCAAACCCCACAAACGCTCTCCTCAGCGGACGGGGAGCGCCCTCCCCGCGCCGGGGCAGCGGGCAAACGGCCCCGCCGCGCCAGGGAGGGGGCAGCCCCTGGGGCGCACCCCCCGCCACACGGGGACAGCGCGGGGACCCTGCCCGGGATGGCGCCGGGGAGGGAAGGGGCGGCAGCAGGGGGCCCGCGTGGGATGGGCTGCGGTAACTTGGGGGTAACTCGCTCCCCGCTCCCCCCTTCACGCCCGGCCGCGGCTGCGGGTAGAGCCCCCTCCTCCCCGGCTGCGCGCCTGAAGGGAAGCGGCGGGGGGGGGGCGCCCTCCTCCCCCCCCC